>CM020033.1:17266594-17856594 GCA_009769605.1 Bucorvus abyssinicus
CTGGTAAAAAAACTGTCAGGGAGACACTTTCACTGAGTCACAAAGTCAGAAAGGATCCCCTTGCTTTCTAAACTTCTCAGAGAGGAGTCTAAGGCCACATACAATCCTAGTCTCAGATTTGGTCAACTATTTATGTCTAAAAGATCATGTGAGCACAATTAATCCTGTATACCACTTAGCTAAGATTTCCAAGTTTCAGCATGCTTATTCCCAATTCACTTACCAAGCATCTGATGTGGTAAGGATTCTCTCAGCCTTGAGGAGTAACCTTGAGAGGTGTCCCTACTCTAGGGGAGATCCTGGAGTGCAGCCTGTTGCTGTGCAGAATCACTCAATGGGCCCTGGGGCTGTCCACCATTTATGGAGTAAGATGATTGACTTATAGTCGAATTTGCATACCAGCCATATTTCACACATGCTCAACTAGTCTTGCTCTTGTAGAGCAAGATTTATAGGCCTTATGTATTGCATAGTTATCTGTCTCCTCAGAGTCCAACTTAAACCAGATGCAGCCATCATGACCACCACTGGTGGCTATTGCTTGAAGAAGAAAAAGGGGTGGGTGGAGGGGAGCACACGACCACAGGACAGCAAGATGAATGGGAACGAGCCTGCAACAATTAAAGTCAACAGCACCCTGGGCCGTATTTCCTTCTAGTCGGCACCCTCTAGGCCACATCTAGAGTACTGCATCCAGGATTGGGTTTCCCCAAAACAAGAAATAAAATGTTAAAATGGCACAAGTTTAACAGAGGGTCACCAAGGTGGTCAGGGCTGAAGCATTTACTATAAAAGGAGTTATTGAGGTAAGTGTTCAGCTAGGGAAAAAGTAGATATGGGGGCCCTAAAGCCAGCTGGGAAGTATCTACAAGGAGGCCATTAAGAAGATGGAGTCAAGCTCTTCACAGCATTGTCTGGTTGGAGAAAGAGACAGAGTGGAAATGTATTGAAGCAGGAGAGGCAGCAGATGGGAATGAGAAGCTTTTTTCCCACAAGGACAGTCAATCAGTGGAACAGATTGCCAGAGAGGCAGTGCAGTCTCCATCCTTGGAGAGTTTCAAGACCTGACTGTACAAAGCACTGAGGAACCTTGACTGGACTCATTGCTCACCCTGCTTGCAGGGGGTTGCATGAGAGACCCTGACTTTCCTTCCACCTGAAGTTACCTATAATTGGCAGCAATGCACAATTTACTTTTAGCTGTTGAAGAGTTATTTTATCCTTTAATAACTTTGCATCATGTCAAAGGGACGAGTTTTGCCACTGTTATTCCTTAAAGAAACTTGCAGAATACCCTTCTGAAATCTATAAAACAGAATGATCAAACTAACGTAACGTAACATTCTTAGGAGTTTTTAATAATGATGAGTTTTATCAAAATATTGTCTTTTGTATTTTTAGTTTGATTTCTTTTCATGCTGAAGTTTCAGGCTGAACATATAGTTAGTTATTAGGTGATTTCAGTGCCTTAAGTAACTAGTATATTTAATTGTGCTTACATAAAGCTCAGTAAATGACTCAAGACAAACAAACCTTCTCTAATAGATAAGGGGATGTTGACATAATTGTGCATTAATAATGTTGTTAATTATATTTTGCACAGCAGTGGCATCCCTAGACACCAGTCAGGATAAGGGCTTATAATTGTGCTAGGCAACAAACAAACAGAATGCACTGGTTTGCCACTGTTTGCCAATGTGGAAGATGTATTTCACTGAAGGCCTGTGCTGGAGGTTTAAAACATGTACTCATGTGCTTTGTCTTCAGCTGCCACAAGGGGATGTCAAAATATACCAAAGGATGGTTTAATGGTTGTCCTGGGTTCAGCTAGGATAGGGTTAATTTCCACAGCCAGGATAGCCAGAGTGAACCAGCCAATGGGATATTTGATACCATAATGATGTCATGCCCAGTATTTGTAAGAGGGGGCTAGTCGGAAAGTGCAGGCAGTTTCAAAGAGCAGCACAGATCGGCTTGGCATGGTTCAGTGTGGAGGTGGTGGTGGTAAGCAGCGTGTTGTACATCACTCACTTTATTATTGTTATTACTATTGTTTTCTCTCTCTCTTTGTGTTGTTCAAGTAAACTCATCTTAACCCACATGGCTTTACTTGTACCATTTTCCTCCTCCCTTCATCCCTTTGCCCTGGAGGTGGAGGGTGTGGCAGTTTGAGGAAAACCTGCTTGAAAGCTTTTGTTTTAAACGACCAATTGGACTATTCCCTTCCATGCTACGATTACACATCTCCTGATATTTGTGTGCACAAGAACAGAGAAACACTAATAAATAAAAAGGAAAATATTATTGCAACTGTGGATATAATCTACAAAATCACGCGTAACTGACATTTTCCCTTTCTGCTTGGAACTAAGGGGCTGATCCTGTCTATGCTGGATGCTTATGTGCAATTTATTCTGCTAGCAGTGGATAAAAAAAGGGTTTTGCGCAGCCTGAAAAACCTCCATGGGCATGCAGCAGGTGTCACACATTGAATAACAAATGTGTACTTAGCTGAAAGAACATACTGTCTCTTCCAAACAACAGTGTCCATTCTTCTGGCCTTCATTACATTTCACAGCCATTCTTCTCCTACTCATTACAGTTTTCACCCTCCTCTAAATATTTGGAAAAAAGCTGGCAAAGACAAATGAAAAACATACTATGTTCAGCAAGCATTGTAAAGAACTCCATGAGGTGTAAAGCTGTAAAGCTGTACTAACAGAGTAAGAAAGATGAGTTTCCTTATCTAGAGAAAGAATTTCTCATTTACAGAATTTCTTACACAGAGAAAGAAAAAATTATTGCCTGTAATTCGTTTCTGAGGCTATACTCTGATGGGATGTAAATCAGCATATTCACTGGAAATAGATGTCTATTCTTACCTCCTTTATGCCCCCAACTGTTTGTTTTCATGCTATCACAACATATTTAATACTAATGCAATGTTATACGTGGTTGTTTTTCAGAAGGGCCAGTGCTTGAACTGGTTTGCTGCATGCCTTCATAATGTTTATGCTGGCCTAGAGTGAAGAGAAAGGAGACCGGAACAGGATGATGAAGACAAGGTGAAGACAGAGTCTCTTTTTGCCAGGCATAGTAGGAAAAGAAATACACATCAGAAGATGTAGAAGCTTGGAACTATGTCACAACTCAGGACCAAACAGTAAGCAGATCATTGTAAGGAGCTGAAGCATAGTTTTATTTCCTTAGAGAAGTTGCTGCAGCTGTACTGCAGTGATACCAGCTTTCAGAACTACTGCTCCTTCCCATTCCTTCCCTACCACTGTCTGCAGTACCATAACATGGGGCCCTGCAGTGGGAAACAGATATGAATGAAAGTTATCTGACAGCAAAAGAAGGAGAATGGCTCTGTTTTGTATTTTAAAGCCAAATCAGTTCCTCACTGTATGAGTCAAGGTGGACCCACAAAGGGCTGTGTTGGCATAACTGAGGGTCATGTGCTGGACCACCGAATAGGCGAGCACAATTTGAAATGCCTAAACCCCATCTTTTCAAAAGTAGGTTGACTACAAAAATTTCTTTACAGTCAGTATGTGAATGTCTTGCTTTCTCCTCAAGTTAAAGAGACTTCGAATGAATGTATGAAAAGAAGCTGGATTTATGGGAAGTGTAACAAGAAGTAAGAAAATATGCTCAGATGACAGAGGTTGTATGATGTTTTAAGAGACTTACTCAGCCTTGTGTATTGAAAGCTTCCCCATTAGATTTTATAGCAGGATTAAAAAGAAAAAGAAGTGTATTAACAACAATCTTAGCAATTGCCTGAAAAAAGTGTATTTCAGTGCAAGTGCCTCCTATATAGAAATCAATGCTAAAATGATGTAAAATGTGTATTTTATTTCACTTTTATCTGCTAAGTTTAAAGATTAATTTCAATTACACTTGCATAGAAATGTGGAAACAATTAAAATATTGACATCCAATAATTTATTGTAAGGCTCTGCTATCTTAAGGCCTC
Organism: Bucorvus abyssinicus; assembly: GCA_009769605.1. Classification (NCBI taxonomy): domain Eukaryota; kingdom Metazoa; phylum Chordata; class Aves; order Bucerotiformes; family Bucorvidae; genus Bucorvus; species Bucorvus abyssinicus. The sequence continues at coordinate 17,270,574 of CM020033.1, forward strand.
CCAGGTACCATCTAGATAAATATTCCACTTGTATGTGGAGTATTGATCCTGGAGAAGTCAATGTGTTTTGATCAACAGAAGATCCACAGCTACTGTAGAGATTTCTTCCAAACAACAGTAATTTGAGTGGAAGATTGTGATTTGCTCAATGCACTGCTCAATTTTACTAATTTAAAGACACAATTCTTGGTCTTTGTTTTCTGTAGGATGCTGATGTGTAATCAGTTTATTTCTTTGTCTGGGTCATCGATGTAACTCTAAGAAAACTAATTCTATAGATATACAGTGTTCTCACATCACACATTAAACTTTGCTGTATTTTTTACCGTATTACTCCAAGTGCAATCTCTATGGTTACAAACAGATTCTAACTGCACTTAGGTAGCTTTATGCCTACAATGAAAAAGTCAGTTTTTTATATTACCAAGATGTTTTTTTTAAAACCTCATGAATACACTGCAAGTTATTTTGCATGTCCAAGCCAATCTTTTGTCACAACATCTGAGTAATGTGGGACCTAGGCTGGTGGTTACCTAAACTAATGATTCTCTATAAATTTATATATATAATTTTATGTATATATAAATATTATATATATACACACACCATATTAGTGTAGGTGTTGGCTGTTAGTATGCACTCTGTTTTCACCACAGGCTCAGTGCTGAATAGCTTGCACACCATAAGCCTGCTTGTTAGTTCAGTAGTTCTTTTCCTTTCCTATATTTAATATAGGAAATAAAATATTAATAGGAATTAATATATAATTAATATAGGAAATTTAATAACCCCTGTACCCCAGCTTTAACAGCACCTAACATGGTCCCAGATTCTACTCAGTTCTGTGGGGTCAGGAGTGGCGGTACAGTAACAGGCAGCCAACCCCATTCTGTGGGGAAGGGAGTGGGAGAGAGATTACTTCACTGATCATCACATCACAGCAACACTGCTCTGCAGCTGTAAGCTCTGTTGGCCAGGTGTCCTGAACAGAGCTGCCCTTTCCCTCCCTCTCAGCACTGGGTTTCAGCATCTCCCCTCTTGCTTTGCTTTTCTCTCCCTCTTCTTATGCAGTCCAGGATCTGAGAAGCATCCTTGTTTTCGTAGCCTTCTGGCAGGCTATCAGGAGCAAAGCACATCTGGCATCAACGTTGTCCCACCTCCCAAAGGAAAATGTCATGTGAGTCAAAGGGATGCACACAGTAAGTACTGTAGCTACCCAGGCCATTCTCCAAATGCCCTACAGAGGTTGTGTAGGTGCTACTGAGTACCACGGCAGTGGCTCTGGTTGACATGACTAACCAGAAGTGATGTCTGGCATTCAACAACGTGTTGGGGAGCATGCTTGAACAGCAATCACTCCTAGGAGTTTATCCTATTTTCCCACAGCACTGGACATAGTCAGTATAAACCATTAGTGAATGCATTGTAATGTAACTATGGAGTTTCCTAGCTCATTTATTCAGACTTTTCTCATGAATTAATGGATTTTTAAAGGCAGAAGACATGATAATTCACTTAGTTTGATCCCTTATATGTTACCTACCATAGAATTTTTTTCTCTTACTGAGTTGCTGAGACCAATAGCATGCTATTGGCTCAAAAATAGATTCTGGAAAGGGTCTTGTCATCAGATATATCTTTAATGTCCTATGAAAAATCTTCAATAACTTTATATTTCATTTAGATCATGGGTCACTGGGCCTACAACCACCCAATTGGAAATTTACATAAAAAAATAATATTGGACAATGATTGCCCACTGGAAAAAATATATATTTTCTGAGATACACTAGTTAGTCCATTCTTAATCCATATAATTTTTTTAAAATATTTTTGTTTCTTACCTTTTAAACTGGCAGTGGTACAGTTCATTAGTCCTTCAATTCATTTACTAGGGAATACTATTAACTGATGCAGGTTAAGTTAGTTTTAAATCATATGAGAATAGATTTCACTAATATAATCTCTATCTTAAATCTAGAGAATCTTGCAAGTAACCTGAGTAAAATTGTTGAGATACTGTCCAACTGTTTGAAAAAAAATTCCTTTGAAGAAAAAATTGTGTAGCTGCTTTATAAATGAAGAGATTTGGATATATTAGTACTCATTCCTATGCATTAACTATATTAGTGCACCTTGCTGTGCACTAACTCTCAGCACGACCTTGAAATTTGCTGAGATTAATGGAGAAAGGGAAAGAAGAAAGAACATGGAGAGAACAAGCCTTTTGTTCTTGTTTTTATAAGAACAGCACTAAAATCTTAGGAATAGGTATAAAATCCTGTAGTTTTAAAGTTCATTTTATGTGTTCATAAATGAAGTAGTGATTTTGCTGGAAAGAAATATTTACTTCTTAATTGTGTCTCATAACAGCAAGATCTAGAACAATTTTCCGGAACAAGTACTGCTAGATATTTTTTCCATCTCCTGAAATGGATCAAGAACATTATGCTTTTGGAATTTTTTAAAAAATTTAATAGGTAGAAAATAACTCTAGGGAGATAAGAAGGAAATGATACATTCCTGTGAAAATAATAGAGTTTTTTTATTCCTAGATAAAATAAAATGTTTTATAGTGTTTCAGAAAGGTGCAGAAAACTGGATCAAATTGACTGCTCTTTCTAGAGTGGATCCAGATTAGGAAATAATTGCCTTCAGCTTCTTGTTGCTTCCCCACAAGAAAGTACTACTCATTGTGGTCTGCCATAAGGGCTTCTCCTTAATCTCCTTTTTGGTGTCTCAGCAGATTTATTAACTTGGACAGAGAATCACTCTGAGAATGGCTGATTAACAAGTGATTTTGAGGCAAGTCATTCACTGCTTGCTGATGAATTTCTGCATCACACTCTGCTCTCCAGCATAAATATACTTCAAGGTTGAACAGTGGCAGATGTTGATGAGGATGGAGGAGTCATATAATAGAGTTTGTGCATCTCTAAAGCTCCAGTTAAGCTTGTAAAATGAAGCTGTAATAGAAACTGCATGTTGAAAGTTTTGTGAGCTTCCTCTGAAATTCACTCATTTTAAACATAACGGGAAGAACTATGAAGTTCAGCTGCGGGGTGGTATTTGGTGGACTGCCTGTCTGCAGTACATCACCAGATGACGAGTCAATTGTTTCACACTGTTGTCAAAACACCCAAACGTGAAGCGAGGACATATAAATAGAAGTAGAGCCTGTAAGAGATGGCAATTCAACCACTTCTCAACATTGGTAAGGCATCAGGTGGAATTCTTAAAAATTTCTGGGCCTTGTGCATATGTGAACCTATGAAGCATAACTATAAGAAAATGTTCAAATAGAAAACATTCAGAATGAGAAAGAGCTCAAATGAATTGTAATTTTTTTGATCTTGAGAAGATTGAGAAGAGTTGGCCAAAACCATGGAAACACACAAAGAAGGTGAGAATACTTTGTTTTCCATGTCTGCTCGTCTGCTGTGGAAGAATGAGGAGGAATGATCAGCTCTGTAGCAAGGAAGATTCAGATGAGACATTAGGAAAATCTTTCTAACAGTAAGTTTGGAGGAGCACTAAGATTTGAGATATTTGTACAATTGTTGTAGTGATGAGGATAAAGAATAGATCAGGCAAGTGTCTGCTCAACATTACAGATGTGCAGCTGCTGCTGCCTCAGAGCAGAGAGGTGAACCGGATGATTTGTGGAAGGGTCTTTCAACCCTGTTTCACTGAAGTCTCCGCTGTTATATACAATTATTATGGCCTTTTGTTCCTTATGTCTTGTATGTTCCCATTTGCCTGGCTTTGTATCATTTAGCATCTGTGGACCTTGCACAGTGCCCTACACTGAGGTCTGTGGATGCAGTCAGAGCAATGATCTACCGATGGACGAACCTTAGCCCTGTACAGGCAGGGAGGCAGTCAGAACATGCTCTCTGGGGTCCCTCTACCCACACACCTCTCTCGAAAGTGAAAGACCCCAGCTTTTGTGTGGCAGAAAGGAGAGCAGATGAACTCAAAGACATCTCCAGTGGACTTATGCACAGGAGATCTCATGCGACCCCCATTGCACTAAATAGAAATGGAGTTCAGTAAAGCTGGGCCAGGTCCATAATGACTGTTTTGGTGATGAAAGAAAGAAGCTGTCCTCTGCTTGGATTTAGTGAGGCACTTTTCATCACAAACACCATTTCTTTTTGATGTGTACATCTAGAATGTGGAAACTCGACACAGAATTATGCCTTTCTTCTCATTAGCCAAAACACAGTACATATGTGCAAGGAGAGCTCAGTACTTTTACCTCTGTTTTATTGTTGTTTTGTGGGTACCTTTCACCCTAACAGCAAAGGCTAGGCCTGATCTAATGCTGAGCTATGCTTAAATAGTCTTGCTGCCACTCAGTTCCTTTCCATGAGTCTGTTACCAACAGCATAATATAAATAATCTCAGATTCAGTTTCTAAAGCAGCAGCCTGAAGGGGATCATGCCTAACATAGTGTTGTGTAGTTAGAGAAACAGGCAGTTACCTCTTGGGACTGTAAATGCCTTCTTCAGCTACATGAAGCTGTCTAGAGAGTGGTGTTCTGCATTAAACAGTCTGGAAGTAGTCTCAAAAGATGTTTTTCAGTGCAGCTATGTCTACTGACAAAATACATTTAGAAATGGATGCATTCTGTAGTTCTTGTCAAGATAATATTGATTTTAAATGCACCTTCTTCATCAGTTCAGAAAAGAAGTTTTTCCTGTATTTAGGAATAGAAGAGTAGAAGGTAATGTTGATCTATACTTTTCCTTAAGGCTCTGTGCCTTTTAAAGGCAATATGCCTCTCAAAGTATAGCAATTTCCCAATGGTTTGATTGAACAGAGGTGATATTTCCCCCTCACTCCCCCTTCATTCCATCATTTATTCCCTTAATGTTTCACAAGATTTTTACCTGTCTGCAATTTTATATGAATGCCATTTATTATAATTACATGCCAAACGGGTGACATTAGAGCTTAAATAATGTATTTCTTCTTCTGTGTGCACCATTGTGAGATGATAACCAATGGGATTAAAGAGAAAACTCTGTATTAAAGTAACATTAAGTATCTAAAAGACTGAAAAAAAAGGGTAGACAGTTGCATGGCCTTCTCTGTGTCACAAGCCTGTTGTGCCTTGCTTATTACGCACATACAGAGAGTTTAAACGAGCCATTTTCTTTTTCTGTAGAGTCTATAATAATTTCAGTTGAGTGAAAATAACTTCCTCTACCATTTTATCTGGGGGTAGGAAAGCCTGTCATTCCATAAAAGTAAATGCAAATTTCACTCCAACTGATATTAAAGTAACACAAGATAGAATTTGTTTCTTAGATGGAAGAAATTATGAACAACCAATCTCACATTCTTTGGAGGTTGCCTTCAAGGAACTTCTGAAGATAGAGAGTACCCTGGCAATGTGAAAGACAGCTATGTTTAAACCAGTAAAGCTTGTTTCCAGATACAGGATCAGATTTGTAAAGATGCGAGTCGGCTGAATTATGCACAAAACATACCTCGTCTTGATCTGCCCATTATTTATCTATGCAGAAGTGTTCCATTAAATGCACGTAAAGATGTGCACTGGAATGTACATACGTGGTGAAAATATGGCTGATGGCATCTGTATTCTGCGCAATCTATGGTGAAATTCCATTGTTCCATTTGGGTCTGATGTTACATGGATTAAATACTCAGAAGGATCCTATTTATTTCAGTTGATTCTGTAAGGATTGTGCTCAGAGCTCAGATAAGAAGCTAGTGATATTTAAGAGGACTGACAGTGTTTAAGCCCTGTATAGGTGACACCAGCTTGTCACTCTGACTGCTCTTTTCTCATCCAGTGTTTACATTGCTGAACTCCTGCTTCTGCTTAGTTTCCCCAAGGAGGTACTGGAAGATACACGGGTTTCTCAAAGGGCAATTCAGAGATGAACCCAAATATGACATGCCTATGTAGAATGTCCTGTGAATTAGGCACCCCAGGAAGATTTTAGGTATAACTTACTCAGCTCTAGGCATTTCTATTCTCCTCTATCTTTTCTGTTGCATTTCCTTCCACTCAAATTATTCACTTCGGAAACATGGATGGATTTGTTTCCTTGCTTTGTTTGTTCTTTTAACACATGCTGGGATTCCTGTCCACACAACTGTCTTCTACATACTATAAGAATATACATGTGTAATAAAAGCTAAATAGAAGACGGTCATGGGACATGTCAGGTCCATGAGGAAGATTGTAAGTAGACACCAACTATCAGAGAGAAGATATAGATATTTTGATACAGTGTCCCATCATGCTTATTTTTTATCATTCATCCCAAGCTATGAACTCACTTGCCCTGAAGAAGGTTCGAAGACATTGAAACACTAGGCATAGAAGACTCTAAGACATGTCATACTTGGTCACACCTACAGCCTACCTACTTCAGTGTCCAAAGCTGGCAGTAGTGTCCAGTATTCCATGACGGAGGAAAATGTCTAGAGCATGAAACTGTGATTTTAATTACAACCCTGGATGTGTATGTATGGAGAGTGAGCGGTCTGTAATTCCACAAACAAGCTGCGTAGCGTAGGTTGGCTCCGAGGAAGGGTGGAATTACCACTGTATTTATGCTCTAGGTTTAGGAAGGAGAAATGACTGATATAGCAGCTGTGAAGGGTTGCATTGAAATGCCAACTAAATATGAGTCAGCAGTGCTATGCTCTTGCAAAAAATAGTTTATTTTCTTCTGGTAAGTATCGACAGGAGCAGTGATATGTGAGAGGTGGAAGAGGTAATAAAATATCACCTAAAATGCTGCGTGCAGTCTCTGCATACCATGCTTTAACTTCTGAGAAATGATTTTGACAGTCTGAAAGACATCAACAGAAAATAAAATCACTTGCAAAAACATGACCTGTGAAGAAATCTTGAAGCAGTTGTAGTAGTTTAATCTAAGCAAGAGAATGTGAAGGAATGAAACCATAAATTCTAAAGCATAAAACACAGTTATTAAAACAATGGCGATTAACTTCTTTTTGTGATCACCAGAAACTAAAAAAACATTTGTCTCAGTAATCAGTCAGTTCCCGTCTGTGGTTTCAATGATTTCTTGAAACTTCTCTGAGTCCTAATTTTCTATATCTCTGTGCTGGGTGTATATGGGCTAGAGTCTGTGGAGATGAGAGAAGTTTGTAAGCACTATTATTTGTAGGGATTTGTCCCTCCCGCATGGTACTTATACTGTTGGGTTTTTTTTCCCCATCCATGTTACCATTGAACCATGAAGAAAAAGCTCCCAAGACATATTTTGGGTTTCTAAGTCCAATGTTAGTAATAACTAAAGAATTTTATTATTACTGTGGCTTTATCTTGGAGGCTGAACAACTTTAAGTAATGGGTTTTTTGCATTGCGTTTACCATGAGAAGATTGACCAATACTTTTTACATTTGACAGAAATTATTCTTGGAGAAGAATTTTGTGTGTGATACAAATCTTTCATGTAAATTTTCTAGGATAACACATGTGTGTTTGTAGGGAGAAATGGATTAGGGTTATCATAAGATATCTGGGTTTATGGACTGAGAGTCCCCTCTGTCTGGATTTATGGGTTAATAGAGCAAAAACTTAGAAGTAAAAAAGACCCGTGGTCAAAGGGCTATAGATTGAGGGGGAGTCTCCATTTAGTCAGCTGTTCTGTCACCCAATGACACCTCTCCCTCCCCCTGAGAAGGGGAACTGGGAAAAGGAAAGGAGACCCGTGTGTTGAAATGGATTAATAAAGTAATAATAAACCCCCTAATACTGATACTAATATATGTACACAAAGTTATACTCAGCCCGGGTAGTGGTCGTGAGCTGCACGCTCCCGGCAGTGAATACTAGATGTCAGGCACTGCGAGCACCATAGCTCCAGCAATAGCGCGATGGTCACAATGAACAGGAGCATAGGCCTTGGGAGCAGAATAATGGGCTATGGTATGGAATACTTCTCTTGGCCAGCTTGGGTCAGCTGCCCTGGCTTTTGGTCCTCCAAGTTTTAGCACCTGGCTAACTCAAAACTGCTAAAGACCTTGATCACGATGGAGACCCACATACCATGGCTGGCCACAAATGAAAACAAAGTGTCTTATCAACTTTGTTCTCACTGAATCAGATGCTGCAATCTTTAAAAAAATGCGGCTTTCCTGAATAGAAAAATGAATCTATGATTCTATCTCAGTGAAACCAAGACAGGGGACAGCAGTGACTGTGAGGGAGGTAACCAGATACTGAGGCTCTGATTTGAGTGTCTGGAGCAAAAGCCTGTGAAACTGTGGGTGGAGAGATATGGTATTAGAGGAGAAGGTGTGCGGAAAGCCATCAGGAAGAAGTGTCACAAGAATGAGACAAGTTGTTCATAAGACTTGTGGCGCATAAGGTAAGAAATGGGCTTGGGTTGCCAAAAAAAACCACCCATCATCACCACTGCCCTTATGTCTCAGCCTGAGGCCCTGGTGGTCGTGCATGTGGGATTGATTCATTGTTCGTTCCTTCAAAGGGATACTAACTCCAACACCTAGGTAAACATAACTAAGAGGAAGCACCTTCATGCATATTATAAATACACAGCCTGACTTTCAAAGATGCTGGTAATGTGCAGGGTTTTTTGAAACTGACTTGATGCTTAAAATCATAAAGGAATCTAGTGAATATTTTTAGCATTGATTATTTGTTTTAGATGTTTAAGTTTAGTCTTTTAGCAAGGACTTTAAAATAGAAATGCTCCTGAGCTAAGCTTCTGTTCCTCATGAATGCCACAGTTATATTTGCATTTATTTTAATGCATGTGCTGAATGTCTCAAACTAAGACACTATGTCTATGTTTTCTTGAATCTGAGATATCTCAGGTGACATTATTTCTGAGCACGCTGATGTTCAAATGAGATGGATGGTTTCTTTAAATACTTTCCTTCAGAACCAGGTCAATCATTCTCAGCGTTCCAAGCAGACCTGAGTTTTGCAATGCTACAGCACAGAGGAGCATTCTGACCCTGGGCTGTCAGTCCCATCACAGGTAATGAAATGTTAGAGGATTTCGATAGGAGGAGGAAGGTGATATTAGGAAGAGAAGCTTGTTGCTGATATTGCTATAAGGAGAACAGAGATAGTGCCTTTTCCCTTTGATGGCATCCCATCCCATCCCATCCCATCCCATCCCATCCCATCCCATCCCATCCCATCCCATCCCATCCCATCCCATCCCATCCCATCCCATCCCATCCCATCCCATCCCATCCCATCCCATCCCATCCCATCCCATCCCATCCCATCCCACAATAGCTGCCATCCTGTGCTCCCTGACTTCCTTTTCTTTTTCGACCACAGCAGTGGCAGCCGAAAAACACTTCTGGCAAAAAAAGGCAATGAAGTAATTTTGCTACCTCTGTCAGCCTTGTACTTAATCACATAACTAATTTACCTATGCATACTCAGTTTTTGTTTCCCCATTGGCCCATACTATAACATATGTGAGTGTCAGAAATGCCTCTGTACCCTAGATAAACATGAAGATTTCAAGTAGTCTAGACTAATTTTCATAAAGTCCATCTAACATGCTCTTTATTATTGAGGAACAGACCTCTGAGATTCATCCAAGGGCTGCAAATTTTTATACAGGGTTCAGCGAAGAACCATATAGGTTCTATAGGCAATAAAATAGCCTCCATAATGCGCAATACATTTGTAATAAAATTTGGACTGGAAAATTTTACTCAATTGAAAAGCTTTTTATAGGTCTCTGCTTTATTTAGAAACATTAAAACATTCAATGTTAAAGGTAAGTTCTAGAATAGATTTAATCTGAGGCATTATGTCAGGGAAATGGCATAAATTTAAGTTTCTTCATGTGTATTCTATTTAATATTTTTGTTGTGTCTTTAGGGCTACCTATATGTTGCAGATTACTGGAGTGTGCATTTCTGCAGGCTGGGCAGTAGTACGGAAACTGGGAAAACTGAATTCTACAGACACGCATAGAGTGTGTTGCTCTAGGCATATACTTCTAGTAAATAATCACCAATTTTCATTGGAATACTTCAAAGTACTTTGCAATGATAGTTGTTTTCATGTTCAATCTTTCTATCTCCAGTGGTTGGAGTGCAACCTCCCCATTAAAAGGTGGGGCCTTAGCAGAACGATAAACATTGTCATCATAACTTCAAAGAAATATTCTCTTGAACTAGGACTGGAATTGCTTCTCTTTTCTCTCTGGTTAGAGAAAGCTGAATGTATGATGGTTAAATGGAAAAGAATTTTCAAAGTCAACCATTCTGGCTTTTAGGACTATTTTCTTGTGAAAATGAAACTTATTACAGATAAGAGTCCTTTTGTGTTTTCTATCACCGATAGGGTTTTTTCTTTTGCAGCATGGTGAGATAGCTCACTCTCATTTCTTAAATAGTTTAGAAGCAAATTTCAACTCTACACAGATAATTTCAGAAAGAACTATCTTCCAAAGATTCTTGCAACATCCTCTGTGTTCTTAAATAACTCTAGGCTGATCTGTTTTTTTGTTTTTTTTTCTACTTGCCTAGTCCTTTTCATTTCGGTAGGAAGTTTTTATTGCGTTTTTTTTGCCCCCTCATGAGAATGAAGTGATTTCCACTTTCTAAGTAACTATCCCCCATTAACAGAACTCTTCAGCCTAAATTTGTTGTGTCTATGAGAATAAATTGGATTCCCCTAGAGAATTTTTCCAGCTTTCTTATTATCAGTTTTAAAACTGCTGAGTTTACCTCCTCATACTTGTTAGGGCTCTTTCACTTTGAGTATCTGTCAGGAGACTCTGATCTGAACCATTTCCTTTCTTTGCATTTTTCCCTAAGTTAATCTGGCAGAACCCAGCAATGTAATTTGATATTTAAGTCTCAGAAATAGTTTAATTCGAACTTTTGAGTGCTTCATTTGTCAGGGGTGCCCTGCAGAACATTGTAGCAGGTTGAAGGAAAAAAACCCTGCTTGAAGGCTTACTAATTGAATTATTCCCTTCCATGTTACGATTTTGCCCATCTTATGGGATGAGAAAGTTTTCTCGAGAGGGCACTGCCCCTTTAAGAAGCTGCGGGCTCAGGCGGCTCAGGGACTTCCGGGGCTACTCGGGACTTCCGGGTCTGTCGGGACTTGCGGGGCCGCTTCCCGGACGGCTTCGGGGGTTTTTCTCGGCTCGTTCGCTGCCTTCCTCGGCTGTTCTCCGGACACTCCTGGCTCCGCAGAGCACGGCAGGACCTCAGCTTCGCTCCGGGGAAGAGGTTTTTTCTCCAAAAATCCTGTGGCTTCGCTCCGGGGACCTTGCAGGCTGCCGGAGTGGACCGTGCGCCGGGGCAGCCCCCGCCACGCCGCCTGGGACAGACTGCTCGCCTGGAGCTTTTTCTGCCGCCGTAAGATTTTACCCTCTTTGTCTGCTGCTTTGATATTCTCTCTGCCTGCCAGCGCTGCCGCTTTTAACTGCACAACGAGAAAGCGGTAGGGACAGCGTTTTCTGCATATTACAGCCCGGCGTTCATAACAGCCGCGGTTTCTTTGTTCGCTCCACGAAAGCGCACACGTGGCCGGTGCCATTTTTCTGGACTGCACGTGGTGCCGTCCCCCTTTGTCTTTGTTCTTGTGTTTAAAACCCTCACCTTTCCATCCTGCACAGACTCTCAGATTTTGCATTGGTTTTTCCTTGCATGTTATATATATTGTTCTAGTTTTAATAAAGTTTTGTTTCAGTTTTCCAAACGTTCAGAGGTCTCACAAATCTTTTTTTTCCTTTTCGTATCTCTGCTTTTGAACCCTTTTCTCTCCCGGAGGAGAGGGGTTCGGGGATAGGGAAGGACTCGTCCCCGTGCATCGGCTTGCCTCAGCCGACCGGCGACATAATTGGCGTCCCTGGGTGGGCACTTCTGAATAATTTAATATTCATATTTTTATTAAAGTTTGGAAACTGAAACAAACGAGGTTTTTCCAGGATGGTGCTAAGCGAGCTTTTGTTTGAAGCTCTTAAGCAGTACGGTTTAAAAATGCTTTATGATCTGGTGCCTGGCACACCAACTGTGATGTCAAATTACCTGTTTCTAATTGGTACTGGTTTATGGTTTGCTGGTCTGGGGCACTTAGCAAAGAAGGTGTTCACCCTGGCGTGTGTAATTTCGGTGTTTTGGTCTGTACTCAGTCAGTTTATAATGCTCCCAGTATATTTTGCACAGTACATGATAGTGGCTGCTTATGATTCATCTAGCAAATGGATGATGGGAAATAACACTTCTCCATTTGGTACTGGATCAATGGCAATTGAAACTGGATATTCGGCAAATGGTATTATTTTCCTGTATTTGATAACTTTGTTATCAGTTATCTGTAACATGGTCCAGGGGTGGATAATTATCAAGAATAAGTATCACATGGGCACTACACCCACTAAATCAGCTGCCACCTCCCCACCCAAACAAGCACAGGTTGCCCCTGTGAAAAAGAAAAATAAGCCCTCTGGTGCTAAACACCAGAAAAAGACTAATTATGCAACAGATAGCTCTGATGATGATGCAGGACCAAGCACCTCTCAAAAGCGTCCAGGAAAGCCTTCAGGGAATACTGCCTCAGCGACTCCACCAGCACAGCCCTCCCAAGGATCCTCATCACGGGATGAGTCATCAGATCAAGAGGTAAACACCCAGCCTCAGTCCAGGAAGGACCTGAGAAGCATTAGAAAGGAATTTAGCAGGCATGATGGTGAGTCACTAATGGTATGGTTGCTTCGCTGCTGGGACAATGGGGCTGATAACATTGATTTAACTAGCAAAGAAGCCAGACAGTTAGGAAATGTGGCCCGGGAAGGTGCTATTGATAGGGCAATTGGCAAAAAGGCAAAACAGTGCAGTCTCTGGAAACGGCTTCTGACTGCTGTGAAGAGCAGATACCCTTTCAGAGATGACATAGAATGCCGCCCTACTAAATGGACTGTCCTGAGCAAAGGTACTAACTACCTGAGAGAGCTGGCTATGAAAGAGGTCATCTATGGTGACTGGAATGTTAATGTCAACCCGGACCAGGTGCACAGTAACGAGCCTTTGCTGCGCAAATTTGTGCAGAGTGCACCCCAGACATATGCCCATACATTGGCCACAATGCTGTGGGAAAGAGAGGGTGAAAATCGGCCACTCACCATAGAACAGGTGTCTAACAGGATTCGCCAGTATGAGGACAGCCTTTCTCATACCTCTGCCTTCATTGCAGCAGTGGAGAAAGTGACAGACAAAATGACAGAGAAAATATTGGACTCTATTAATAGGTTAGAGCAAAGAACCGTTTCCTCTCCTGTGTATACCCACGTGTCAGCTGTTAGGAGAAATCGTCCTCCCAGAGCAAGGCGCAACAGACAGGACAGGCCACGATGTGACCGCCAGTGCTGCTCGAGAGGTCGTGAAGACACGAGGAGATGGGAACAACGACCTGCCGCTAACCACGGGGTACCAGCACATGAGTTGCAGAGCAGACCACACCAACATGATGACTGCAACCGAAGAATTGTCGCTCCAGTCTTTGGTGAACAGTGCTGCAGCTCAAGGAGCAACTCCTATGATGAAGGTACCACAAGCCGGATAGACCCTTCCACTGACTGTGGACCACACCTTAGGCATTAGAGGGGCCCTGCCTCTAGCCAGGTGGAGGAAAGGGATAACAGGGTATACTGGACTGTGTGGATTCGATGGCCTGGCACATTAGAACCACAGAGGTACAAGGCCCTGGTAGACACAGGCGCCCAGTGTACCTTGCTACCATCGGATCATCAAGGAACTGAGACTATCATGATCTCGGGTGTGACAGGAGGATCACAAGAGCTTACCTTGGTAGAAGCTGAGGTCAGCCTCACTGGGCATAACTGGGAAACTCACCGAATTGTGACTGGCCCAGATGCTCCATGCATTTTAGGCATAGACTTCCTCCGGAAAGGGTATTTTAAGGACCCGAAAGGTTATAAATGGGCCTTTGGGATAGCAACCGTGGGAGCCGATGGCATTATCCGGTTGTCCACATCGGTCGAACTTTCGGATGACCCTTTTGTTGTTAGCAGAATGAAGGTGGAAGATCAAAAGTTGCCTACTGCATCCTCTACAGTTCACCGCCGGCAATACCGCACCAACCGAGACTCTCTGCGCCCCTTAGAGAAAATGATTCGAGAGTTGGAGAGACGAGATGTCATCAGTAGAGCTCGCTCACCTTTCAACAGTCCTATATGGCCTGTGCAAAAGACCAACGGGGAATGGAGATTGACAGTGGACTATCGTGGGCTGAATGAAGTGACACCACCGATGAGTGCTGCTGTTCCTGATATCTTGGAGCTTCAGTACGAACTGGAATCCAAGGCAGCAAAGTGGTATGCCACGATAGACATTGCTAACGCTTTCTTTTCCATTCCCATAGCACCAGAGTGTAGGCCACAGTTTGCCTTCACCTGGAGGGGTATCCAGTATACCTGGAATCGATTGCCCCAGGGGTGGAAGCACAGCCCGACCATCTGCCATGGACTGATCCAGGCTACCCTGGAGAAAGGTGGTGCTCCTGAACATCTTCAGTACATCGATGACATCATTGTATGGGGTGATACCGCAGAAGAAGTCTATGAGAAAGGTAGGAAGATAATCCGCATTTTGGTGGATGCTGGTTTCTCCATCAAGAGAAGTAAGGTCAAAGGACCTGCCCGAGAGATCCAGTTCCTGGGGGTTAAGTGGCAGGATGGACGCCGCCACATCCCCACAGATGTGATCAACAAGATCACAGCTATGTCTCCGCCTACCAACAAGAAAGAAACACAGTCTTTCTTGGGAGTCATAGGCTTCTGGAGAATGCACATTCCCGGGTATAGCCAGATTGTTAAACCTCTCTATACTGTTACCCGGAAGAAAAATGATTTCACATGGGGCTCTGACCAACAACATGCCTTTGACTTAATCAAAAGGGAAATAGCACATGCTATGGCCCTGGGACCTGTGCGAACAGGACCAGAGATTAAAAACATCCTGTACACTTCAGCTGGGGACTGTGGTCCTACCTGGAGCCTTTGGCAGAAGGCACCAGGAGAAACCCGTGGTCGTCCCCTAGGATTTTGGAGTCGTGGATATAAGGGCTCAGAGGCCAATTATACTCCCACTGAGCAGGAGATATTGGCTGCCTATGAGGGAGTTCGAGCTGCCTCAGAAGTAATTGGCACTGAAGCACAGCTCCTCCTAGTCCCTCGACTGCCAGTCCTAGGCTGGATGTTCAAAGGGAAGATAGCATCTACCCACCATGTCACAGATGCTACCTGGAGTAAGTGGACTGCCCTGATTGTACAGAGAGCTAGGATAGGTAACTCTGGTCGCCCAGGAATTGTGGAAGCCATTACAGACTGGCCTGCAGGAGAAGATTTTGGGATGCCACCGAACGAGATAGTCACTCGTCCTGATGAAGCACCCCCATATAAAGACCTCTCAGACCAGGAGAAGAAATATGCTCTCTTCACTGATGGATCCTGCCGCCTCATAGGAAACCAACGGAAGTGGAAAGCTGCCGTATGGAGTCCTATGCGCCAAGTTGCAGAAGCAGCAGAAGGAGAAGGTGAATCGAGTCAATTTGCAGAGGTCAAAGCCATCCAGCTGGCCATGGACATTGCTGAAAGGGAGAACTGGCCACGGCTGTACCTGTATACAGACTCCTGGATGGTGGCAAATGCCTTGTGGGGATGGCTGGAGAGGTGGCAGAAAGATAATTGGCAGCGTAAAGGTAAGCCTATTTGGGCTGCCACTCTGTGGCAAGATATTGCTGCCCGGCTGAAAAGGTTAGTTGTAAAGGTAAGGCATGTAGATGCCCATGTCCCAAAAAGCAGAGCCACTGAGGAGCATAGAAATAACCACCAAGTTGACAAAGCAGCCAGAGTGTTCCAGATAGATCTGGACTGGGAACACAAAGGTGAATTATTCCTTGCTCGGTGGGCCCATGACTCTTCCGGTCACCAGGGAAGAGATGCAACCTATCGATGGGCTCGTGACCGAGGGGTGGATTTAACCATGGATGCAATTACCCAGGTTATCCACGACTGTAAGATTTGTGCTTCAATTAAACAGGCCAAAAGGTTAAAACCTTTATGGTACAGTGGACGGTGGTCAAAGTATAAGTACGGAGAGGCCTGGCAGATTGATTACATCACTCTCCCTCGAACTCGCCAGGGTAAGTGCTATGTTTTGACAATGGTGGAAGCAAGCACCGGATGGCTTGAAACCTATTCCGTGCCTCATGCCACTGCCCGTAATACTATTCTGGGCCTTGAAAGGCAGATTTTATGGCGGCATGGCACTCCAGGAAGAATTGAGTCTGATAATGGGACTCATTTCAAAAACAATCTGGTGGCCAGTTGGGCCAAAGAACATGGTATCGAATGGATTTATCACATTCCATACCATGCTCCAGCCTCCGGTAAAATAGAACGCTATAATGGCTTGCTGAAAACCACCCTGAAAGCATTGGGTGGTGGAACTTTCAGAAACTGGGATAAACATCTGGCAGAAGCCACCTGGCAAGTGAACACGAGGGGATCAATCAATCGAGCCGGCCCTGCCCAATCAGACCTTTTACATACCATAGAGGGGGATAGAGTTCCTGTGGTATGTGAAAGTAATCTGCTGGGAAAAGCTGTCTGGGTTTCCCCTGCTGCAACTCCAGACAGACCCATCCGTGGTGTTGTCTCAGCCCAAGGCCCTGGACACACCTGGTGGGTAATGCAAGAGGATGGTGAAGTCCACTGTGTACCACAGGGGAAGTTAACCCTGGCTGAAACACCCTGAACCAGAGTCTCATGCTGTTAATTTCTGTATAATACAATGTAGATGAGATGCGCATAACGTACATGGTATGGAATAAAGGGGTGGAATGTAGCAGGTTGAAGGAAAAAACCCCTGCTTGAAGGCTTACTAATTGAATTATTCCCTTCCATGTTACTATTTTGCCCATCTTATGGGATGAGAAAGTTTTCTCGAGAGGGCACTGCCCCTTTAAGAAGCTGCAGGCTCAGGCGGCTCGGGGACTTCCGGGGCTACTCGGGACTTCCGGGTCTGTCGGGACTTGCGGGGCTGCTTCCCGGACGGCTTCGGGGGTTTTTCTCGGCTCGTTCGCTGCCTTCCTCGGCTGTTCTCCGGACACTCCCGGCTCCGCAGAGCACGGCAGGACCTCAGCTTCGCTCCGGGGAAGAGGTTTTTTCTCCAAAAATCCTGTGGCTTCGCTCCGGGGACCTTGCAGGCTGCCGGAGTGGACCGTGCGCCGGGGCAGCCCCCGCCACGCCGCCTGGGACAGACTGCTCGCCTGGAGCTTTTTCTGCCGCCGTAAGATTTTACCCTCTTTGTCTGCTGCTTTGATATTCTCTCTGCCTGCCAGCGCTGCCGCTTTTAACTGCACAACGAGAAAGCGGTAGGGACAGCGTTTTCTGCATGTTACAGCCCGGCGTTCATAATAGCCGCGGGTTCCTTTGTTCGCTCCACGAAAGCGCACACGTGGCCGGTGCCATTTTTCTGGACTGCACGTGGTACCGTCCCCCTTTGTCTTTGTTCTTGTGTTTAAAACCCTCACCTTTCCATCCTGCACAGACTCTCAGATTTTGCATTGGTTTTTCCTTGCATGTTATATATATTGTTCTAGTTTTAATAAAGTTTTGTTTCAGTTTTCCAAACGTTCAGAGGTCTCACAAATCTTTTTTTTCCTTTTCGTATCTCTGCTTTTGAACCCTTTTCTCTCCCGGAGGAGAGGGGTTCGGGGATAGGGAAGGACTCGTCCCCGTGCATCGGCTTGCCTCAGCCGACCAGCGACAAACATTCCGGCCATTACAGCTGTATTGTAGCTTCTACATATCTTCCTCAAACAATTACATGCAATCGAAGATATTAGAGCACCACTTTCCTACCACTGGAATTATGATGTAAAATAACATCTCACAAAATTGTTCATTATCTAAGATTGTTGTGGAGTGAATACAGCTGCAAGGTACTTTGCAGCTCCAAGTTACAAGCTCTAAACTTCCTTGACTTCATCAGTGGAGGAACATCTATCTAGCTCGTTACAGCTGCTTCCACATGCAGACTACTCATTGAGCAGTTTGACTTGCAAAGTACTCCAAAAGTGGTGCTCAATATTCATCCCACTTAGTAGGAGATGGCTGCCTGTCCTTAGGGAGGCAGGGCTGAGAGGGATAAAAGCCATTTCCTGAAGTGTTCACTGTATGTCACTTCTAATTATTAACAATTGTGTCAGGGTTTCTTTGAAACAATCTAGGGAGCAATCCCATTGGATCAATCTAAGGAAACATCATATGAAAGACTTCAAAAATTCAGTTTTTTAGTCTTTTAAACTTCAAAAATATGCTGTAACTTGTCCTCTGACTGTTGTTGTATGCTGATTTTTTCTTATGACACATATTCTAGGAAATTATGTCAGGGCCCTGAGTGCACCTACAAGCTCTGCAACACCCACCTCTGAGGAGTTTGACTGCCTGGGCTCAAAGTGCGGCTGTAACGCCTATCATCCTGTTGAGAGATAAGCTACAGAGATTTTTGGCTGTCACTGGGCTGCTGGTTGACTCTGGTTTCTGTCACAGGCCTGCTCTACTCTTCTTGTTTGAGTGCTGTAGAGCTGTCCCCGTGTTCAAGAGGAGGGTACCCTACCTGCCTCATTGTGACCTTCACCTTCCCTTGGGGAGCAGTCCACTCTAACAGCAGTTTAGTAATTTATTTTCGTCATTATAATTCCATTAAGATCAACAGAGATACTCAGGGTATCAGAAGCAGTTTAGGGTAGCTCAGGGTTAAATCTGGACATGTTTGTTCATCCATAGTAATATAAACTAAATCACTCTTCCAAAAGACTGGATAGCACATGGTGAGATGAAAGTAAAATGACCATTGTCTTGGGTCAGTCTGAACTCACTTTTGTGGAATGAGTTCGGACAGCAGTTACTTTTGTCTTGAAAAGGAATTGATTGTCAAAAATCCTGTAATTCAGTCTTCTTGTTATGTGCCTTTCTGACTTTAAAGCATGATGAGAAAACTGCTAATATACTGTCAAAGATATCTTAAGTTTTATCTTCATTTAACTTTTTATTGTATTCAGGAAAACATGAAAATGACATTACCCTCCATGCTATGCAAATGCTAAGTTATCCCTCCTACTTGATATTCCTGATGAATAGGAAATTATACTAACAACTTTTATTATTCTATTCATTTATTACTGGAAAATAATTAAAAGTGAATGACTGTTAAAATTTTTCTTCTTTTACAAAAATGAGGCTTTCATCTTTTTTGCCGCATTTATTTTCAACAGTAAGTATCTGGCTTTGTAGCTTTTCTCACATGAACAGTTTCCCTCCACCATTACTGACACTGGAGTTTGAACATTAAAAAATCAAGAAAATAGTAAGAAGTCTTTCCAAATTCTTTCTGCTCATTGTTCAATACCTTTGATACAAGTTGTTGTATTCTCTAACTGAGATCTGGAGCTAAAAGAAAAGGGGAAAAAAAGTTTGTTGGAAGTGTAAAGCATGATTTTGCCTCCATTTTGGGATCTGTGACATACAGTTTGGTCAGTAGCGTGCTGAAGGTCAAGTACATAACACACTTGATAGATGAAAAGCTGGATATGAGGCGTCAATGTGAGCTTGCAGCCCAGAAGGCCAACAGTATCCTGGGCTACATCAAAAGAAGTGTGGCCAGCAGTTCAAACGAAGTGGTTCTGCCACTTTACTCCGCTCTGGTGAGGCCTCACCTGGAGTCCTGTGTCCAGCTCTGGAGTCCTCAGCAAAAGAAAGACATGGGCTTATTGGAGCTGGTCCAGAGTTGGGGTTGTTCTGCCTGGAGAAGAGAAGGCTCTGGGGAGACCTTATTGCAGCCTTTCAGTTCTTAAAGGGGGCCTATAGGAAAGATGGGGACAAACTTTTTAGCAAGGCCTGTTGTGACAGGACAAGGGGTAACGGTTTTAAACTAGAAGAGTGTAGATTCAGACTATATACAAGCAAGAAATTTTTTACAATGGGGGTGGTGAGACACTGACACAGGTTTCCCAGAGAGGTGGTAGAACCCCCATCTCTGGAAACATTCAAGGTCAGATTGGGACAGGGTTCTGAGCAACCTGATCTAGGTAAAGATGTTCCTGCTCACAACAGAGGAGTTGGACTAGATGTCCTTTAAAGCTCCCTTCCAACCCAAAATATTGTATGATTCCATGATTTTATGCTTTTTCCATGGGCCATATAATACATTTATATGGTCTGATTAGTATCAGTCATCTCTCTAGGAGTCATGTCTGTTCTCTTATTTGTTTGGTAACTTAATGAGGGAAAAATGTCCTGGATAGATCTTTGAAGTCTGTATGGAATGTGAAAGAACACAGTCCAGGTACTCTTAACTCATGTGTTTAACTTATTTTATTATATGACCATAAAAAGCACTACATATGGAGAAATATCTGAATTTTGATGCAGTTGCCAGAGCACTGATACCTACTTGATTAGATATTTTTTGGCTCCCAGTTACTCATCCAGATAGACAAGGCGTTTCCCATATGTCCTGTGCCATTTATGCCAGTCCTGCTGGATATCTTGGATATTATGGGCTATTTCATATGACAATAGGCACAAATGCCATCACTGGGCATGTACAAGACAACCAGGTGATCAGGTCCCGTCACCATGGGTTTATGAAAGGAAGGTCCTGCTTGACTAACCTCATCTTCTTCCATGACGAGATGACCCGCCTAGTAGGGGAGGGAAGAACTGTGGAGCTGTTGTCTAGACTTCAGTAAAGCCTTTGACACTGTTTCCCACAGCATTCTTCTGGAGAAACTGGTTGCTCATGGCTTGAATGAGTGTACTCTTTGCTGGATCAAAAATTGGCGGGCTGGCTGGGCCCAAAGAATGATGGTGAATGGAGTTAAATCCATTTGGCGGCCGGTCACCAGTGGTGTCCCCCAGGACTCAGTATTGGGGCCTGTTCTCTTCAACATCTTTATCAGTGATCTGGATGAGGGAATCTAGTGCACTCTCAGTAAGTTTGCAAATGACACCAAGTTGGGTGGGTGTGTCGATCTGCTTGAAGGTCAAGAGGCTCTACAGAGGGATCTGGACAGTCTGGATTGATGGGCTGAGGCCAGTAGTATGAAGTTCAACAAGACCAAGTGCCATGTCCTGCACTTGGGCCACAACAACCCCCTGTGACACTACAGGCTTGGGGAAGAGTGACTGGAAAGCTCTCCAGTGGAGAAGGACCTGGGTGTGTTGGTTGACAACCAATTGAATATGAGCCAACAGTGTACCCAGGTGGCCCAGAAGGCCAACAGCATCCTGGCTTGTATCAGCAATAGTGTGGCCAGCAGGACCAGGGAAGTGATTGTTCCCCTGTACTTGGCACTGGTGAGGCCACATCTTGAGTACTGTGTCCAGTTTTGGGCCCCTCATGGCAAGAAGGATGTTGAGGTGCTAGAGCGTGTTCAGAGAAGGGCAACAAAGCTGGTGAGGGGTCTGGAGAGCAAGTCCTATGAAGAGTGGCTGAGGGAACTGGGGTTGTTTAGCCTGGAGAAAAGGAGGCTCAGGGGAGACCTTGTTGCTCTCTACAACTACCTGACAGGAGGTTGTAGAGAGGTGGTGGTTAGTCTCTTCTGCCATGTGACAAGTTACACGACGAGAGGAAATGGCCTTAAGTTGCACCAGGGGAGATCTAGGTTAGATACCAGGAAGATCTTCTTTACAGAAAGGGTTGTGAAGCATTGGAACGGGCTGCCCAGGGAGGTGGTGGAGTCCCCACCCCTGGAGGTGTTTAAGAGACATGTAGATGTGGTGCTGAGGGACATGGTTTAGGGACCCTGGCAGTGCAGGCTGAACAGTTGAACTCGATGATCTTAAAGGTCTCTTCCAACCAGATGATTCTGTGATTCTATATGTTTAGGCGTGTGAATTGAACTCAGATCTTCACTGACAATGGCATATTGACTTCTACAACTCCTTGTAGACACCTAAATGTAAATGCCTTCATTTGGAGCTGAATCTCATCTTTGAACTCAGAGATTCTTCTAGACCTCTTTACTACAGAAACCTCATTTTACCTTAGTGGTGTGTAACTGAGGCATAAAATTTTGCTTGTAAACCTTTGTACCTAGTCCTGGGTCAGGATGACACCTATACTCCATGTGGATTTCAAGGGGTCCAACGAGTAATCTACCTGATATCTTAGGCATACTGACAGGTACCTCCATGTCAACTAAAATCTAATTTCCTGTATATGTAAATGATACCTGTCTGATTAGAGGCATAGCTAAATACTTTTTTATTGTTTCTGTGGATAAGACAATTGACTTATGACCATTTTTCACTGTTACATTGTGCATGGCTATGGACTAAGTGATCACTTCATGCTAAGACGACGTTTATATTGGGAGATATACAAGGCTGGGGCACCGGCTCTCATTCTGAGACAAGCTGGTAAAATCTGGCTACCATCTTGCTATTAAACTCTCTTTGCTTCCAATTCAGGGTGGCTACATCCAAACTGTATTGGAAGTGGACCTTGATTGGACTAATGAGCAAATTGTTTGGAAAGAGTGCTACTTCACCTAGGCTAAAAGTGCGCCAGGAACCACTGTAATGGCTTAACGGTACTGCAAATGATAACCTCTCAGAGCCCAGCTCTGCCTTGACATTGTTTGTTTACTAGTATAGGTATCTCAGGAGCATTAAGGAGAATTTTGGAAGGACTGTATGGAATTCATAAGCATGTCTCATAAGGAAGATTTTGGCAACCAGACGTTAAAGCATTCACCAGACAAAATTATCAAAGCTCTTTTCAGGTGAAAATATTCTGTTTGATGTTTTGTGTCTATAGATCTCATTTCACCCTAGAGAATCATACAGCAGTCAGCAAACTTTGTACAGAAATTAGCACGGTGTCCATCAAAGAGGAGCAGACTGTTCTAGAGTGGAATGTGACAGCTATTTACCGGGGAAAATAGCATTGCACATCTGTATAGGAGTGAGACCAATGAAGAATCCTGCACGCAAGGGAAAATACAGAGATTGTAAGGAGGAAAAAGGAGATCAACATACCTGAAGTTTTTAGGTTGTGGAAAGTTAGATAAAAATTCTCACTTTGTCTCTTTTGCTAATATCCCTTGTCCTTAACAAAAGCTATTTGCCTGAATGCAGCATCTTCAAGAACACCTGATGTAGAATATCAAGGTCAAGAACATCAAGCACAGCTGATATAGAAATCAATTCAGTGAATCAATTCCTGATGCAAGTGCAGTCACTGTTCACACACATACCCTGTCCGAGTACCAATCAGGCCAAATCTTTGCATATGCTTCCGTCTTGGAGAACGCTTTATGTTGGCACAGTGGTTTTCCTGTTCAGAGTAATTACCAAGACTCCTCGAATTGTGAACTGCAGGTCTTGTCCTCATAAGAAATCGCACCAACTTAAGTAACAGGATTATTATTAAAGGGTTTAATTAGATTCCTCTGTGGACACTTTTCATTTAAGATGTAGCTTATTTCAAATTTTGTAGGAGTGAAAGGAAACATTCAGACAGGATAATCTTAATTAGACATTGGTGGGAGTAGAGAGTGCTGAGAGTAGAGTAGCAGATTGTTACTCTGAAAAGGAGACAGACAGACTTTGAGAATCTATGAGAGATGACCATATCAGATAAAATGAAAAATACATTTTAAATGTAAAGTTAGCAGCATGCAGGGTGCAAGAATTGCTTTTGGCCTAATCACAAGAAAGAAAGTAGAAAATTACTCAGACTGCTGCTTCTCAACTACATGAAGGTAATGATGTCACATGCTTTATACTGCTACTTAATTCCTATTCTATAGTAGATGTATATGTTATAGCTATCACTGATTCAAATGAAAAATAATTTTATCCACAGTTTTAAACACTTCTTTTTTCTTTTTACTGAGAGAAATAATACTGGCATTAAGATAAATGGGGCTGTAAGCAGCACTGTGACTGCACTGTGATGATAATGCAGTCTCCAAAAATGAGTTGCCAATCATAGCTGCTACCATTGTACGGGATAAGCAAGTTAAAATAATGTTTTTCTCCTTTAGCGCCCCTTTCATGGGCTTGTGCAGTTCAAAC
Organism: Bucorvus abyssinicus; assembly: GCA_009769605.1. Classification (NCBI taxonomy): domain Eukaryota; kingdom Metazoa; phylum Chordata; class Aves; order Bucerotiformes; family Bucorvidae; genus Bucorvus; species Bucorvus abyssinicus. The sequence continues at coordinate 17,294,713 of CM020033.1, forward strand.
TTCAAAAGTTGAACAAACTTTCTAGCCTGTTGCCATATTTTACTTTGCCGTAAATAACAATGTACATGTTGATCCATGGCTGTTTTAGTTATTTCTTTGGAAAATGTTTCTCTAGGAATCCTTGGGAAGTCTTCACCACACAGAACGTTTCCTTTATGACTGAAGATGGTAGAAAAGTCCATGTTTGGAGACCTAGGTAGACTTTTGAGAGGTATGGTAGATGAGAGTGGAGAAGGAATGGGAAAAGATCACCTTTCCCTAAAAAGCATCAGTATATTCCTCTGCTAGAGGGAATGTATTTGTTCTGTATTCCATATGCAAAGGAACTGTGCAACATGGGGGAGAAGTCTGGAGCTGACTGAACTGGAGCCGTTCCAAAAGTCAGAAACACTTGTTGACCAACTGAGTGGAAAAACAAATTCTAGTACATAATATAGCTTTACACGAGGAGTACAAATACCTCAGATGTTGCATGACCATGACCACAATACTGCATGAGACATGTTATATGTCTAATGACACATTAAGAGTCCCTCCAGTAATTAGCTAGAAGTGGAGGGGAACTCAGAACATAACTGTAGACACAGAAGTGTCCCATCACCAGTTGAGGAGCCTTTAGTTATCTTTCCTAAGCAATGGAGAAATACAGGCACCTCCAAAAGACTAAAACCAAACTGAACTCCACTGGTTCACAGTATGGAATCACAGAATCACAAAATGGTAGGGATTGGAAGGGACCTCCAGAGTTCATCTAGCTCAATACTCCTGCTTAAGCAGGATCACCTAGAGCAGGTTGCACAGGATCGCATCCAGGCAGGTTTTGAGTATCTCCAGAGAAGGAGACTCCACAACCTCTCTGGGGAGCCAGTTCCAGTGCTCCATCACCCTCAAAGTAAACACATTTCTCCTCATGTTTAGATTGAAATTCCTGTGTTCTATTTAGGGCCCGTTGCCCCTTGTCCTGTTGCTGGGCACCACTGAAAAGAGTCTGGCCCATCCTCTTGACACCCGCCCTTTAGAAATTGATAAGCATTGCATAGGGCATTTAGAGAAAACCGTTCCCTAATGGGCAGTTTAGTTAATATCCTATTTTTATGGGGTAAATTTGGGCTGAAAGTGTTTTAATATTGAACAATTAATGTTTAATGTTAAAAAATTATCTCATTCTAATGATAAATATTCCAGTGGAAGTTCCCTTTTCTTTACCCCAGCTTCCAGAGAAGTGAGTGTTTCAGTACCCACACTGTGGTCAAGGTACAGGGCAGTTACCAGGACAGCAGGAATATCACTGTCAGTATGTTCAGGAACATGCTGTGACCTTGAGTGATGGTTATCATTGCAGCAGTTACAATTAGCAGTCCTGCACCTGGCTGTTTTGAAATTAGTCTCAAAAAGCACGTAAAATAGAACTTCTGTGTCATATTGGCTATTTGAACTCATGCTGGTGAGGGCAGCCTGAATGAGCCTCCCAGTAAATTAACTAACTGCACTTGTGAAAAATGCTGATAGTGGAGAAACACACATTACTATTTGACCTCTAACTCCAAACCTATTGCAAAAGCTTCATTTCAGTTGCAGCACCACCTCTCTTGTAGCAAGGCTTTTATTAAGCCCTGTGCTGGGTTTAGCTAGCACTGTGTGTAATCAGCATTTCCAGGGCACTTTGTCCTCTTTTTTCCTTCGGGTAATTATTTGTTGCCACCTTCCACATTTTGTCCTCTACTTGTGCCAGCCAGGTTGATCTATGATTTTTTCTTTTAAGCTCAGCTTCAGGTTTCTCACATTTCACCTTTTTCTCATATGAAAATTAATTTCTTCACTTCTGCCTGGTTCCAAACCAGTATCTCCATTTCACCTTGTCTCTCTGCTATTTCCAGAACCATGCTATCATCCTTCTTTCTCCCAGAGGACTCAGTGTAGTCTACATTGTTTCCTATGAGGGCAGTGCAATGTCCTGGATGTTGTACCTGCCTGTCACTGTCCTCTGCAAGAGAAGCACAAATATTCAGACTTAGAATTCGCCAGAACTCAACATTTGTGTTTGATGGGATTTTTTTACATTCTGAAACAAAACTTGCCAAAAGAAGAAGGAAAACCCAACAGGTTTTTTAAGGAATGTTTTTAAGAAGTACAATTTTACACACAAGCATACGTCATTTAATGTTGACGATATCAAATTGCTTAATCTTGATGGTGCAAATATGATGCAAAAATGTTAAACTTTAAAAAAACAACAGAAAGGCTGAAATAAAATGAAGATGTACTAAAAATAAACCTGTTAAAGTGGTGTATGTCAATATTCTCAGCCACTTGAGAAATTAAAAAAAGCAATAATCCCTAATGCCATTGAAATAGATACAATCCTGGAAAAAGTTCTGATTAAACTTTATTTTTGATTGGAAAATTATGATTTCATACCAATTTCATCTACTTCTCTAGATGACACATGGCATACATTGCTGTGCTTCTACAATCAGGGAGCTCGCTTACCCCAAGGAAGGAGAGTTGGTTTTGCTCTGTTGCCTTCAGAAATACTGAATGGCTAAAGGCAAAGATGACTAGGAGATGCTAAATTGGAAGTAGTCTGCTGAAATATGTGAGGTGTTTTTTTCTTTCTTAGCCTTTTTTTTTTTATCAATCAGAGAACTTTCAGCCAAATGTTCATCATATTTCTCTCAACAGAACAAGAAGAGGAAGCTCCCAATAGTCTCTGTTATATCTATGGCTTTTCAATTTTTAAATGTAAACACAGAGGCTTCTGGGAGCTGCATCTTCAGTTTCCTGTTTGGAAATGCACATAATTAATGCTTGATTTTGCGTTGCTTAGGATGGCAAAACTATAAATAAAACATACAAAGAGCTTTTAGGTAAAAGAACAAGGAAAAAATTCCTGTTCTAGTATTGTTTTATTGTTTTGTTGGCAGGAAAATATTGCACTTTGGGAACTGTGGGTGAATAACTTATTCAGGAGCTCAAGAGAAGGAAAATTGAGCACCTACAGGAATAGAGTCAGTTTTTCTGTGTTTGTTTGTTTGCTTGCTTTTAAAGTTATATCACTTTATAGATTATCTTAGTGTTCATTCCCCATAAATTGAGGACTGATAGGTGCAATTTGCTACATTTTACATCATGTTTGTGCTCAGGATAATTCCTGATGACCAGTAATATCAATGGAAAATTAAGCATGTTTTCCTCATGAAATGAGATTAAGTTGAACTGTATTCCTTGATTTGTATATCAGTCCCTTCCCGATAGTTTTGAAATACATTGGCTAATTTTAGTCTCATTGAGAGATGGGTAGAATTCTTGAAGGTAATCATGTCTCTACAAATTTACTGAAAGGGTGACTGACTAAAGGAGAAAGGCTCAAAGTAGTGCCTCTCTTAAGGTCAAAGAAGAGTGAAATCAGCAATTACATTCTCTTTGGTAGCAGGCAGCCATTTCATATGCATATAGTTCAAGAATAGCACATGTTTTTCTCTTCTTGTATGTATATTTCATAAGGGATCATCTGGTGAGGAGCAGAGGTAATTTTAGTGGGGTGATGTCAGTGACATAAAGAAAATAGGACTTAAATATATAACAAATCAGGTTTCATTAGCTCTACTGCCTATAGGACAATGTGACACTTTTGTCTTCAGCAGTCTGATCAGTAGGAATATTTCTTCCTCCAATTACGTAATTGGATTTTTAAAACATTAAAACTTCTGTTCAGCATTGTATGCATGGCTGTGAGTGGGATTCAAGTGCTGTAGAAATTAAACAACACAAACTATGAATTGAAGTTTGTGTGAAAGTCATGTGTGCACAAAGAGAATTGCTCATGTCAAAGGACACTTAGCTCTCAGTTCTTTGAAAACATCACCTCTTAACTGTGAGAATTTGCGCAGAATGTACTTCTAAGTTGCTTTGACCATAGCATCTACTCCAATCTATTACAGATGAAGAGTCACCTGCGCTTTAGACTGTAATGCAATACAAACGTGAATGGGTATAAACAGTTAAGCCTTAGCAGCACAGTGGTCTACAAAGACTAGTTAAATAGACAGGGAATAAATGAGCCCCGGTGGAACTCTGTGAAGCTTTTGGGGCATGAATAGTTCATCTGCAGTACAGGCATTCACTAAGTGACTCTGAATCCTGTGCTGCATTTTTAAATCTGCTGCAGGCACTTCAGCAACTTGGTCTAATTGCAAGACAATGGGATTTGATATTGCAAGTGCTGAAGTACTTTAAAAACTGAGTCTGATAAATATTTTGATTTTACCCTTAACAAAAACTCCTCAGCATACATAAAAGTGTGAAACCTTTGTTTAATAGTTTTAGCTTACTGTTAAAATCTTCTAAGAGAATTTTTTAGCCTTTGGCACAGTACTATGGACATTAATATCAAGGCTGAAAATCAAAAGAAAACCAAAAAGAACTGAAATTGAACGAGTCAGAATAAAAAGGACTGAATGAGATTATACAAACCACAGAGACTGCAGAGAGCAGACGCGAGAAAAGAGGTAGTGTATATAAATTAGTAATCAAAAGAAAAGGTAAACCTCAGTACATCTTGTGTAATTTTAAATACACAAAGTATCCTGAGGAATAAAACTTGTGTGACCTCTGGCTATTAGAATAGAGACAGAATTTTCAAAATGTTATTGTTTTTTGTATATCTGACTAAGAGTCTTCCAGTTTTAGGGATACAGACAGAAGACTGCTAGAAAATCCCATAGCAGAGAACTTTGGTGGTATTACTACCATGAGGAGTGAATGGGAGAAAAAAAAAAGAAAAAGAAAAATTCTCCATATTTTCAAACACTATGAAGTATAACCCAAAATTCTCAATAACTTCAAAAAAGTTTGTGTCACTCACAGTAACCAGTAACTATCAAGTACTATAAACCTTGAAAGCTAAGTGAACTATGGTTGGGAGCTACAGTATGGGCAGTGCATTGAAATGGAGCATTTATAGAAAGGACTAAAGGAGTAGTGGAAGGAGACTGGTTATATGTGAGTAAAGATTCATGGAATTTTAAACCTGGATTAGGCTAAGGACAAATGGATTGCTTAGATATATGGATATGGATCATGAGGAGAGGCAGAAGGGTGACTATTATCTGCAAGCCCTTTAAGAACTTAGGAAATCATTGTAAAGATGGTCCTGAAACTGAGCTGTTACCTGTAAGATGTCAGACCCTGTTGGTCAGAGGAAAGAAGCTCACCTAAAGAGATGAACCAGATGGCTCAGTGACTTACTCTAAGGAAGTAATGTTGAAAACTGAAACTGGTTAAAAATTCTGAAGTTGTGATTTTACCAAATTATTGCCCAAACATGACACACAGGGCAATGAGAGGTCACTGGTGACTTACAAGTCAAGCTCTGACCTCACTGAAATGAAGAGCACGTACTAATATTCCTGGGCACTGCAATAAGTCACTTTAAATTGAGATGCTACTTTTTGAGTAAGAAACTAGATTTGCCAGGGTTAGACTATCCATCTTCCACACAAATACCTAAGGGAAAAAAAGAGTCTCAGCCTTGCAGCCTATTGACTTTAATACATTCTTTTTATAATTTACATTTAAGTAAGACTAAGGGTCCTGCAGGTATGGGTAAACATGGACCTGGACTCCAAACCTTATTGTCTAAATGGGTATTATATTTTCAAAGGCTAGATAGTCAATATTTTTTTCTACATTTTTTCTAGATTTTCTGTTTAAAGAGAAAGTCTGTTGCTATACAGCTAAGGAGATGACAGAAATTGCAAGAACTCCTGAAACCATGCACTTGTTCTTCAAAGTGACTGTACATATATATATATATATATATATATATATATGAGATCTAGATTGAGATTATCGTGCAGGGATTAAAACTTTTCTATCACTGTGCAGGTAAGTCTATACTCAAAAGTTAAACTGTGCCAGGTATGGACCTGGCCTTTGCCATATGATGGCATTTTCTGTTAAGTTGATGGAATGGACCCTGGAACACTTCTGACCATGGACTTAGGAATATTTCTCTAAACAATACCCAGATACAATATAGGAGTTTGCCCCTGGAAATCCCTGCTAGGGATTTTTCTCAAAGAAAAGATTGATAGTGACCACAGTTCTGGAAGGTAAAAATATGAGTGTAGCTAGACTACGCCAGTTCATCTGGGGCAGAAAATAGGTGTGCATTACAAGTATAGGTGTAATTATCATATTTTTTGCCTCTTATATCCTTACATCACCCCATAAATCTTGCTTCTCTTTTGCCCTTAGAAAATCATGGCTAAAAAACCTTTACTTTTCTGAATGTCATCTTTGTGATATCTGGAAATATAATCTTGACTTTGAAATGAAAATTCATTCTTCATAACTAATAGGTTAGGAACAAGATAATTTTGTTAGTCATACAAGGTCTTTTCTAGGTCTGAAGACTGATCATACAAAATCTTTTTACTAGAGTTCAACCATCAAACATTATTGTGTATACAAAGACATTTCAAATGCACTACTGACAACTAAAACCATCTAATAGCTTTAAAGGCATCACAAGGCCTGTTTTGAATGTGTTTCAAATCATCCTACAAAAGTGAAGTTGGAAAAGTAACAGTTACAAGTGAGATCTTTAACTATAACTTTTCTGTAGAAGTACCATCTGCAAAACAAAGGTATTGTGTGATACACATACATTGAGGTGGATGTTTTTCTTGGATTTTAGTCTTGATTCTTAAAAGGTGCTTGAATAGATGTTTGTACATATTAAGAGGATTATCACCATTCTGTAAATTTTGATGGCTTCCAAATGTCCCATCCGTAATTTAAAGTATACAATGCCCATGAAACATCAAGTGTGTCCACATTAGTATTTATTTAGTCCAGATTAGGAACAAAGCTCTTAATCATCCTCTTTTACTTCACTTTGGTTTGCAGAGCAGTTCACAATGTAGTTTGCATTGGGGCACTCAAACTGGATTCATTTTGGATGAAGCTAAGCTTAAGAAAGCGTGCCAGTAGCACAGCTAGTGCAATCTGGTCACTGATGGTCATTCAGGCTGTAGGGCCAGACAAGAACTAGACCGAAGTGAACCTTTCTGATGTGCATATGATGAGGACTTTGAGGCCTCAATGCCAGCTGTTTGATCCTATAGATCCACCCTTACTTTGCTGCACTAATGCAGACATGGCATCTGGGTTCTGATGTTAAGAAACAAGATAATGATGCAGTCATTACTATTTAGAAGGCAACCACAAACTGTCAAGTAAATATTCATTCTTCCAAGAGATGGAAGATACAAAAGAAATTTGCTTGTTAGCTCAGAGTTCACGGAAGACCATGAGAAGACAACTCCTACATGGAACACTATTGCTGTGTTACTGCAGAACTGCCTGGATGTAGGCTCCAATGCTGTATCATTAATAAATGCATTTAGCACATGCATACTGACACTCATGTCTGCATGTCAACAGAGATCATTAAAAAAAGAGTATAATAATGGACCTATGCTATTTCAGTGTTTAAACCACATTTTACGAAATACGGCTTTAGAATCGGGTTTTAGTGAGAATTTTTCCTTCCTTGGATTATTTTGTGGATCCAGAATCTAGGATCTTGATTCATGTCTACAGCATGGTGTAGACTCATTGCAACTAGTCATCATCATCTACAGGATGGGTATTTGCACTAGTACTCTAGTAGGCTCATTCTGTATTCACTGGAGCTAACAGTCATCTTTGGAAAATGATTCATCTTACCCGGCCGAGAAAAAGATGATATAGCTGTTTCTCTCCATTGAGTACAGCAGAAGCCTGAGGTTGCGACATATCTAGTTCATAGATGGATAAAACAGTAAGACAAGTCTTCTCTGATCTCTCTGCTGGCTTAAATATAAGCCTACTGACATAAAGGAATGAAGATCTAACATGTTCTTAACATTTCTCTTACAAAGAGATACGAATAACATAGAAACAAAGATTTATCCTTTTTCTTTTACTTTTTAAGTGTATGTGATTAGAAAAAAATTGTAGAAAATTCTCTGTAGTTCTTTAGCTGAAAATGTCTTTTATTTGAGGAAATTTCAGGAATTTATTTCTCAATATAATGTAAAACAAACTATACTGAATACTTCCAATAACCTTTATGATTAATGAGAGTCGTAGGTTTATAATTTTCATGAATATGAAGGATCACTAGTTTTGCAAACAAACCTTTGCTAACGCTTATGTAATTTAGCCAAGAAATTCTTTCAGTTTTCATAAATTTGTGGTTTTATACCAGTGTTAAAAAAAAGAGCTGTGAAAATTTCAAGGAGAACTATATGTATGAAACAAGTAGCCTTGTAAGACATATTTCATTAAGAAAGGGGAAAAAGTCATTGAAGTGAAAATGTGAATATTGTATGAAGAAGGTAATCCTACTGATCACTGTGGAAAAATGAGGGGAAAGCTTAGAAAATAAAGGAGACCACTATTACCTGTTTTATGGCTAAACAGTTCCATCCATTGATCACTGGAGAGCACTGTTCCCCTATGAAACAATTTGTTTTAAGAGCACAGCTAGGCATTCTGCTGCAGAAGTGGTTTCATGTAGCAAATTATATAACATATATTAAGAATTCAGAGTTATGAAAGGAGAAATGTTAGTCTTCAGAAAAAAAAAAGAAAAAAGTAAGGTTTTATTGGTTTCCATTCTTCTGTCCCTCAATTTATACTGATAATATCATATTATTTATTACTTCTACTTATTACTTCATCATTACTTTATTACTTCATCAGGTCCGGAGATCGATTCTATTAGGTATAGAGCGTGTATATCTGAAAGATGAGTGTTGCTTTTTTTATAAATTGTGCTAAATCTAGAGTCAAAACACATAAGCAGTCACCTCTAGACACATGATAATAAAATCACCTGCCTAATTTGTTGCCTGAATTGGAAGGTCTAACATCATATCTGTCTAGACCTTGAATTGCTTCAGTTAAATATAAAACCAGATTTTCAGAAAAGGCTACAAAAATAGTTGCCATGCACTAGTTCAGAGCTACAAGTATCCCGTGATTAACACAGAGGCTTATTCAGTAATTCTGAGCCTTCTCTGTCTGGTTTGAGTATCTGGGTATAAACAAAGCCTTGTAAATCCTTGGATAATTTTTCATGTCTCAGATTTCAGAGTCTAACCAGGGGTTAATAATAATCTCTTCCAGCTTCTCTTTGGTGCTCCTGCCTTTGAGATTTAGTGCTTTGTGCCACTACAGTTTCTTACTGTAAGTTGAATTTGACTTAGCAGAATGAGAGCTTAGGTCAGCGTTCTCTGCCCTACTGGTATAAAAACAAAGATGGAAGCATTCATTTTGTATGTTAAATCATGGGACATTTAATTGGAATGCAAATAAATGTATTTATTTTTTTGTCTTTATTTAAAGTATCTTTGTTGTATCAAAGCAAAAACAAGGAGAGAAAAAAAAATCTTGCTATCAGCTTCCCCCTTTTTCTGGTGTAATAAATGCTTTGTTTAGTTGTTAGGCCATCATGTATATAGAGAGGGAGCTATTAATCCTACATGTTATTCTGTTACATATAGAATATATTAATTATGAACACAGAGGAAGGGCTTTCAGCGGCCTGATCCAAGGAGACCAGTGAGGTCTGCAGGATATCATAATCCACAATGAGAACTGGAGTTCTGCACACTGAGGAGGATCTGAGCCTGTAGGTCACCTACCAAATCTCATCTGCAGCTCTATGACCATGTCAAACATCTTGTTCACCGGTTATGTATAATTCATTGCACTGTATTAATTGAATTGCACAAAGGAAAGACCTGATTTGTCAAGATAGCCTTTCCATTTCACAGCAGTAAAGCTCCATTGATTTCCAGTCAGAGAAGAGGATGTCATGAGCAGAATGTTTAATATTTAAATCAACTGAGCATAGCACTGACCTCTCAGCTTTCCATACTGCATAAGGACCTCTGCTAATAAGCAGCAGACACTCACGCGACAGGAACCTATCCTGCAGAGGATCACTGATCACATTAATTCAAAATCGATTATGAAGAGATACGCAAAAGGAGATTATGACTGGCAGCATGCAGGATATGAAGCTGACAGGAAGTGTTCTTCAAAGTGTGGAAGCAGGAATTAGTGCTGCATTTATTAGCACTACCTTTATTTGATTGCTCTGGGCTTTGACTCAGTACCTTGAGCAACAGAGAGCGCTATGGCTTTTAAATAATTAGCTGAGAACATCTCTTACTTGCATACCTGAACAGCAAGGAGAATGCACATGTAGCCAGAACCTGCTTTAGATTATTAACAGAATCACAGAATCACAGAATCCCTTTGAGATAAGTCATTTTAAGATCATCAAGTCCAACCATTAACCCCAGTTCTCTCTGCAGCTCCTCACAGGGCTTGTTCTCTAGACCCTTCTGACAAGGACCTGACAAACACCGGGCTTGCCCAAACACCTGATAAAGATCAGCTTGACACCTCATGGCTATTACTTGGTGCCTCACAGTCTAGGCCCACTAATTTTGTGTTTACCCCCCTAGGCTAATCTTATATTTGCCTCCAACTGATTAGGATGACCACAGTTCAGACTCAACCGGGGTATAAATGGAGCCCTGCTGGAGAACCAAATGGAGTCAGTCCTCCTTGGAGCAGCAGCTTTTGCAATCAGGGACTCTCCCCTTGAATCGGGACCCTGTCCAAGGAAACTACCTGGGATAGAATGAGCTCTCGTCTCCCCTTTGGTGAGTGAATTGTTTCTTCAGGATATCCTTGAGTAAATCCTTGGCCCCTTTTGGGTGAGTGACCCTTTGGTTTTGAGTACCCTTGAGTGGGAGATTTTCCCTTCTGTAGTTGAGTGCATGGACATTTTGGTTCATCTTTCTTAAGGAGTATTCCTCAGAGTTTAGGAATTTGTTGTGTAGTAATGTATTCCCGACTGACATCTGAACATCTGTTTGTGAGAGTGCCAGGCAACTTTGTAATAAATCAACAATTTTCGGGTAGCTACAGCTGCTTGTTTTGTGGGTGTCTCCATGACACCTTCACCAGCTCCACTGTTCTTCTTTGGACCCATTTCAGCATCTGAATGTCCTTCTTCTTGTGAAGGTTCCTAAACTGGACATAGCATCCAGTTACAGTGTCACTATTGCCAATACAGGGGGACAATCACTTCCCTAGTCCTGCTGGCCACGCTATTGCTGATACAAGCCAGGGTGCTGTTGGCCTTCTTGGCCACCTGGGCACACTGCTGGCTCATATTCATCTGGCTGTTGACCAACACACACAGGTCCTTTTCTACCGGGCTGCTTTCTAGCCATCTTCCTAAGCCTGTTGTGTTGCAGGGAGTTGTTGTGACCCAAGTGCAGGACACAGCACTTGGCCTTGTTGAATCTCATACCATTGGCCTCAGCCTATTGATCCAGCCTGTCCAGATCCCTCTGTAAAACCTGCCTACCCTCAAGCAGATCAACACTCCCAGCTAACTTGATGTCATCTGCAAACTTACTGGGGGTGATCTCAATCCCCTCATTCAGATCATTCATAAAGACATTAAAGAGAACAAGCCCCAATACTGAGTCCTGGGGGACACCACTTGTGACTGGCCGCCAACTGGGTTTACCTCCATTCACAACACCACACCATGGGTCCGGCCATCCAGCTGTTTTTTTACCCAGTGAAGCATATGCCCATCCAAGCCATGAGCAGTCAGTTTCTCCAGGAGAATGCTGTGGGAAATGAGGTCAAAGGATTTGTAAAGTCTAGGTAGACAACATCCACAGCCTTTACCTCCTCCCCTAAGCATGTCTCCTTGTCATAGAAGAAGACCAATTTGATCAAACAAGATCAAGATTTCATAAACCCGTGCTGACTAGGCCTGATCACCTGGTTGTCCTTTACATGTCGTGATGGCACTCAAGATACTCTGCTCCGTAACCTTCCCTGGCACCGACATTATGGTACGCCATGATTTCCTCTTCACCTGGTTTCATAATGAGATTCAGGGTAGCTATCACAGATCTGAGGTGATTATGTATGCAGTAGCATAGATGGGGAAATAGGAAGAGAGGAATAAAATATAGAGACTTCAGATATTAAAGAGGGATTCAGTGAGCCTAAAACCTGTCCCAGGACAGAGCTCCAGTGTGCTTGGCACCAAAACTGTACCATGGAGCTTTCATGAATGTAGGAAAACAGAAGCTTTAGAAACTTTGGGGCAGTCCATGTTTACATGGAAAAGTACCAAAATTTCTCTTCAACATCATCTGAATCCTCAGTGGAGCATGCTCCAAGTTTGATGAACTCAGTCATGTCAAATGGGTATTGGCTTCTACCTTCAGGACTCTTCATATCTGGGAGGATACCCAGGAAGTTGCAGTGTGTCACTGAAGGCCTGGGATGGTGTCTGATTCTTACTGAACAGTCATTATTCTGAACTCAGATGAACAGACCACCTGGGTTTCAGCTTGTGTCTTACCAGACCGATGTCAAATGCTATCACCTAGCAAATGTCAACAGATGTCATGAATGACAACATGGATGATGACAAATGTCATCATCCTTGATTTGTTCCTGATTGAAACATAAACCTAGTTTTGATGTGCTCAGAAATGTGATTGTCATGATCTATGAAGCTAGTATTCTGGATGATGGTGTCTTTCCAAAGGGCCACAATAAATCTTGACATTCTTTCTCCAGGACTCTCTCTAATCTTGCTGTCTGGTAACTTGATAACAACAACAACTGCCCACCCCTGATTTTCTTGTAATTTTCCTAGCCTGTTCTTTCCAATTCCAAAGTCCTCCATACTAGGATACTATTTAAATAACTCAAGTCATTTGACGAAGATTTGAAGCTTTTAAGTTCTCTGTCCTGCCCTTTCATTCAAGTGTCTAGTGTAAAATGTCCCTTTCTTGTTTATTACATTTCTAAGAAAAGATAAGAAATATGACTGCTGATTTCTTTTTCTCTGAAAGGCTCCTTTACTTTTTGGTTATCCCCTCTTCTCCTTTATTATGGTAGTCTGGTATATAAACAGAACAGTAGGCTGAAAAATTAGGATTTTTTAACAGATACTAGGTAGTAGTCTCATCTAATTTCTTTCCCATCCAAGCTTATCCTTTCTTAACTAGCAAGAATAAAAGAGTACTTTTTGGATCATCTTTTTAATGAAAAAGGCAAAATTAAATTTAACTTCCATATTTTATAATAGAGGAAATATTTACTGATTTGACTCTGAATTTATTAGATTATTGATATGCGTATGGCACATATCCAGGTCCTATAGGAAACAAGAAACAATAGCTGCAAAGGGGAGAATAATAATAGATAGCAGCAATAGATAAAAGTTGATAAAGCTTTTATTTAAATGAAAATTTCATTTACATATGACCTGGGGAAAAAAAAAAAATTCAGTGTAAGTTTTGGTACCTTCCTTAATAATCAAGAATACAATTTTAAATTTTTCTTTAACTTAAAATATCAGGAATGTAAATTTTTCCCTTCCTAGAAATTTGCCTGATGATGTAAAATAATCAAAGTGAAAATTTTATTTTCAACATCTAATTAAAATAGAAAAAGACATCTTTAATGAACACAATTTTTCTACCAAGCAGATTGAACATCTAAGTTAAGAAAAATAAATAGAAAACAATAAATAAAATATTATGGTGAAATTTTGTGTTGAATGACTGCTTCCATTTGCCCTAGTAATCTAATTTTTTGTGTGTGTATATTTTAAATCATACTATATTTCAGGGAAAAAAAATATGTAGGCAAAACCTATAGATGTAATGGAAAAACAAAATTAAAAAAAAATCATTCGCTATGAAATTCTCTGAAAAAAGCAGCCTAGCATTTATCAAGACCTAACCCCAAACTCTGTATCAGAATGGTTTTTCATGTGTCATTAAGATGGATATATACACATCAAAGCTTTAATTTTCTATTCCAGTCCTCATTGAAGACATGTTTCTGTTCAAATTGTTTCACTAGAAAGGTTGTTTTTATATTACATTTCTCCTCTCCCTCGTGGGTTTTTTCATCATATTTTTTAATACCTGGCAAAAACACTGAAGTGTACCTTTAAAGGATCTATTTTTGGTGAAAAACATACTTTTGTGAAGAAGCTAGTTCAGCATAAGCTTTCCATCTGAAATATTTCTATTGGGAAAAATCGCATTGTGCCCTCAAATGATCTTAATTTATAGGAAATTTCAAATGTTTCATAAATAGACACGTATTACCAGAGAGATTGTCCTTTGAATCACCTAGCCTTCTGCTCATGGTGCCCATGTCACCTGCTAACCCATTCATGAGGGCCAATATGTTCTTTTCCATTTACTGCTATGTAATATCCCTGGGTCAATTACAGCAATAGCTAACATGGGAAATTACCATCAGGGAACCACAGACATATTGCTTTTATATAGAAAAAGAGAAAACTGCTTTCTTTCCCTTACATTTTATCCTACTTTCCGACTGACCTGTTTCTCTCCTGGAAACAAGGATATGGCATTTTACCGTATGCCATCTGTACACCTAATAATTTCACAGAGAAACACTAATGAGGCCAGGGATCTCTGACCCAGTAGGTCACCGCTATCTGTAAACTAACTGGTCATCCCTAAATATACTAGGGATTAATACAAAACCAACTAAGGTCAGAAGGTGCCCTTCAATATGCTTTGGATCAGACACAGAAAATTCAGAAATTCATGGTCCGTTTTGAAATTGAGAGACTGATTAAAAAAAGAGTCCCCCGACAATAACATTGCTATTTTAATGAGCAATCTGTAAGCAGAGCAATGTTAAAAATGACCTTCCAGTGATTTTCACAAGTTCAGAGCATTCAACAACTTTGGGGTACTCAGAATTAGATATTTCTATTCAGTGGTTCCTCATTTGGTCTTCTAGTTGCTTACATGTCTTAAGTTTACCAACACTGTACATCTGAATTTTTGTACTTCTGTGGTATAAGTGGATTATTTACAATGGCGTTAAGCCTAAAAGGGAATTTCTTCATCCTAAGTGCCACCACCTTTCCCAGTACAAACTGCATAAGAGGAAAGTGGAATCATGTTGGAAACTGTAGTTTAAAAAATCATTTAGTATCTAGTTGCCAGTTGACCAGGACTAACTACTAATTGGTCCCTTCAGAGGCTTCTCCAGCTTATTTTTCACATCAGCTCTTATTCCCATTTTTTTTTCTAAATCCAACAATCTAAAAATCTTGTGATAAAGCTCTTGCTAATTTACATAGCAGAGGTTGCTATAGCAACCTGGCAGAACATTTCCAGAGGCAACATACTAGAGGTAACCTTTATCTTTATGTGAGAAATGTGCTTTAAAGGTTTGTGATAGTCCTGCATAACTCTGTTTTTTTCCTTAAGATGTTTAATCATGCAGTGAAGTCAAAATATTTCAACTTTTATATCACAGTCCTCAGCTTGGTGAGCACTGTTGTCATAAATACACATTATGACCTCATTGCATATCAAAACAGTAGAACTGGAGAACCACAGAGTTCAAAGCTGTAAGATGTGCTGCTGTGTGGAATGTGTACAGCTGAGGTTTTTGGTAATCGTCAAAATGGTTTCCCAAGCTTAGTTTCTGGCACTTGGGTTCATTGAGAATTCACCATCTCTTCTCTCACATTGGCAGTGCTGAATGCCAGTCTGCAACCCCATGGCCAGCTGCCTTCTGGCTTTGGACTACTCACATTAGGCAGCACAGAACTTGCACAGACCAAAGGGTTTGAATAAATGTGGTCAAACTTCAGGTAATGCGATGACATCAGCTAGCAGATCTGTCATCCACTTCTGATAAGAAAATGGATCCCTAATGGATCCATTAAGAAGTCTAAAAAAACATTGCCCATAATTCACTTTAGTGCTATATTTTTGGAACTAAATCAGCAATCTTATATTCCCATAAATGCAGGGCTGTGTGAAGATATGTTATTAGCAATTCATAAGAGGAAGAATTTGCACCTTTCTATTGCTATGAAACTCTTCCTGTGACCTTCACAGTTGAGTTATGTGTTCCGTTACCTTAGCACATCCTAGGAAGTCTTTTGAGTCACCGACAGCAGAGAGTGGCCCTGCCTCTCCCACCCTGTGCAGGCTGGCCCATCCATCTTGAATGGGGACACAACTCTGTTGCTCTTTGACTATAGTGGAGGAGCTGCTGAGGAGCTGGGTTATGTCTTAAGGTGTCTATGGACCCTGTTTTATAGATCTGTCAGGTACTTAGCTGGTTATTATTCTGTTATTCAAATCATACTTGACTCAAACTGGGGTAAATGTCATGGGCAACACAGAATTGACAACAGTCTATTGTGGTTTTGGGTGCTGGAATTTATTCAAGAACCAACAATATTAGAGCTTTTACCCTACCTGATTATCTTTCACACTCAGTTGCTCCCATCTGCCATTAAGTTCAGTAGGTCTTCGGCTTCCTTTCCCAGTAGGAAGGTTGCTGCTAGCCCGGGAACACCAGAGACGAAGATGTATTTGTTCATGCTGTGCTGCTGCTCACAGTTATCAGCGCTGGGTGTGGCCAAGATCCTGAGACCTCCCCCTGTATATGTCTCATTGTTTCTCTTAATCTTTAGGATCTTCCCTGACTTCCATGATCTTTCCTCCAGCCAGCATTTTTACCACCTTTGGGCTCCTTTCTTCTTTCCAAGACCACATCTTCTTTTCAGGAACCCTTCTTTCAGCCCCAAGACCCTGTTTTTCCTAGTCTTAGTTGCTTACATACAGAAGCTCAATGCCTGATCAGCTTCCTAACTGGTGCTTCTGTCTCATCTCTATTAATAGGAGGATTCAGGATGTGCCACTTTTCTGTAGAACACACGTTATCAAAATTTGCAAAGAGGCAATACCCATTGTATTTAGCAGGTAGCAGGCTTCTGCTTGGGAGTGCAGAAGTTCATATTCAAACACTGAGTTGCAGAGAGATGTACATCCAATTATCTGCTGCCTGTTAGCATTCACAATGTAAGCTATTTTTTGCCTATGACAGCCAGGTAAAGTCTAAATACAATACTTTATTTGCAGCATCCAAAGTAGTTAAAAATTCTGCTGACTTCCTCTCTTCTGACAAAGAGGTATGGCTTTCTGCTTGCTGTATATTTCAAGATGCGTCTAAAGCATGAAGAGAGATTTTTCACCAAGGAGTTCACCTGTATAAAAGAGCTTCCATCAGAGCTGTGCAATCCCACCGTCAGACAGATTTAGAGTCTGCATCACCCTTTCTCCTCAGAAGCCATTTATTCCCTCCTGAGATGAAAGACTATCAGACCTCACTTTGCTTTAGACCACGAGTCTTATCCCAACTTAACTGGCTAGTGAACAATTCTTTTCTTTAAAAGGTACAATCTGCTTTGCCATGTGCCTTGGCTACTGTTTGTCTTGGATCGTTGTGCCGTATGTCTTTCAGTGGACTTTGCACTCTATTTCCAGCTGAATGTTAAAAGCACACCCGAAATAACCACCTGAATATGGTAACGGTATGTAGCCCATTAATGTTTCCTGACTGAGATGGACTCTTGGAGGAGGGAATGAGTTCAGAGTGACTGGTCTCTAACATCCTCTTCCTGAGTTTATGGTAACAATTAGAGAAGCCCATGAAATAGGAAAATAATCTAATTCTAAAAATAGGGAAATTGTTATCAATCAGACTGAGACCTCAAGATACATCCGGTTTAAAATATATGTATCCAAACTAAGGCAATGTAAAAAGTTGCATAAGAAGTAGTGCTTGGTCGAATTTCTTAGCACGACATTAACGTTAACATCAGTAGCACAGTATTTCCAAAGGTGATAACCTGTTAACAGGCCTGTCTGTTCTTGCCTCCGCACTCTGGGCACTGTCACACAGCTGCTACATCTCACCATAGAGATGACACAAAACAGCAGTGCAGAGTCTGGAGCCAGACAGACTAACACAGAAGATTTCTAGCCCAAATTCCTGCCTTCAAGGAGTCTTACTGTTGTAAAGCCATCAGCTTTTCATCTGGTATTTTCTAGGTTTGTATGTTGCTCAGAAACAATACGTGCCTTTCATTGGCATGGGGGACAGAACATTGCCGAGGCAGGACAGTGAGACCAGCGCTGAATTGGTGCATAAAATACTGGTCAGCACGAGCAAAGAATTTTGACAAATCCACAACGTTCTGATCACTCTTTCCTTCTTCATAGGTCACCAAGAGCTTGGTTTGCTGTATGCCACAGGCCATGCCACAATCCTCAGCTCTGTAGTGAATTCAGCGATTTGTCCTTGTCGCAGAAGAAAATATTGACATGGCTGTGATTAGGCAGCAATCTAAGATTTATTGATGGTGAGGGGTAGATCAAAGGTTTGATTTTTAGTGGCTCTTAATCACTGACCAATTTAAAATTAACAAGATGACTCAGTAGAACATGTTAGAATCAAAATAACGACTTAGTTACAGACTCGAAGATCACAAGATTCACACTAACTTACTACAGGGTATACTTTATATATATATCTCTATATATAGACATATATATTTATATACATGTATATGTGCATATGCATAAACACAACCACAAAACACATACACAACCAAGGAGTTATTTGGATCCAGTGAAATATATACCTATCTACATTCATGTTAGAGAGGTGGACAAAAGAGAGGCCAGCCTATAGTTAAAATTTCCTTCACAAGTTTAGAGCAAATAGTCACAAAGCTCCAGCAATCTCAGTGACCGATAACTGAGTCCTGGACCTTCACACAGTTTGTACCTGAGAGGTGTCCCAACTCGGGGGAGATGCTGGACCCAGCCCACTGCAACCCAGGAGAGCTCAAAGGATCTCGCTTTAGGATCACTGTTCATAGGGTCTGAGATGACTGACTTTCATCAGATATTTTCCCACTCTCGCCCACCTCAGATGTCAAAATATTCTGGTATTTTCTGCCAGTTCTGCAGGCTCAGAACTTGTTCATTTCCGATGTTTGGTATTACCCCCCTGTTGGCCTTGACTCAGGTACTCAAGATGTACTTGACTCAAGATGTGCCAGGTTATCATGACCCAAGTACAGATGTACCAGGCTATCAGGTGGTCACTATCTCCCCAGTGGTAGGGAGAGCAGAACAAGGCTGGGAAAGTGGGCCCAGCACACCAAGGAGGTGCCTTAGTGTTCTGTTTTGCTGTCCTTTGCAATCTGAGCCTGACTTACCCTGGGCTGGTTCGTGGTCTAGGAAGCAGGAGAGCGGGGAAAGGGAGAGAAATCGCCTCAGGTCTCAAGTGGGCAGTGACAGGAGGACCATACCACCATAGGCCTTGACTAAGGTGTAACCTGTTTCTGGATGCATCTTCTGAAATCATCCCATCTTACTCTGAAGATACCAGATCAAAATTATACCACTTTCTATGGCAGACATCTCAGCTGATGATGAGCCTCACTGTTAAAGACACAGGCCCAGATTTCTCTGACTCATTTTAGGCAACTTAATTGATGTGCTAAAGCTGGGAGCTCAGTAATTAATGTGGAAGTACAGAGACTCTCACTGGGCAACTCAACTTCTTGAATATCCACATCACTCCCTGGAGATACCTGTCTCCTGGCACTGCCTATAAAAGACTCAGAAACAAACTTTAGATTTTGGCAACTCAGACAAAAGGCCTAAAGCTACAAAGGATGAATCTGGGCCTTAAGTCAGTCCTTCTGTCAGAACAGCATCCCAAGAGTCCCTAAGTTCTGATAGTTTTTAATTTAGATGCTAACACTTTTCTGGAATCACTCATTCCAAGATGTATTTGCCAATTTTGTAGGTATTCCTTACTCCTAAGTATGTGAATTTGCATTTAAAAACCAGTTTGAAAGAGCCCATCTTACCAAGCGATTGGGCTCATTGTAGTTTGCAGAGAATAGCTTTTGTTGGAGTTATGTAGCTGCAATCTTCCAATTTAAATTACATTTTTTCCTTTGTACAGTATTTCAACTGATTCTTGAATTCAACAGAAGCATATTGAAAATTATTGCACAAGGAAAAACTTAATTAAAACTGAAGATCAGGGTTATATAACTCAAGCAAAGGTTGTAGTTAATTTAACAGCTGTAAATTCCTGGGGGTTGTTATTTATATAAAGCACTTACAGCTTTTATTGCACCTTTGGTGTGGCATTTAATTAATTAATTTGGCATTTCCATAGCATATGTTCTGATTCTCTCTGAGTGGTAGATGCTACATATTTCGTCTAAACACGGACAAAAAATTTGTGATTATTCAAATGGAGCCATTCCAAAATGTACAAAAGGGTCCTTTTCTTTCAGCAGTGAATAGAGAGGATTACTGGGTGTTGAAATAAGCACATGCCATGTTAAAGTCAGAGTCTGTAATAGTGGTAAAACTGAAAAATTGATGGCCTCCATAGAAATGCAACCTTGTGTGTCAATGCTTCGTATGCCTCTCCCAAGCCTACTCCAGACAGGAGTGCTTTCCATGCTAAAGGAAGAGATGTCTCACAGAAAAACCTGTAGATCAACAGCAAAGTAGGATAATTTTCACATTTTTATAGCTCTCTTCGGGATATAACAACATGAAGATTAATAGACAGGAAGCCCAAATGTTCCATGGGAGCAGGAAAAATTGCATCTAAAAATGGAGATCCGCAGTGTGCAATGCACATTTTTCAAAATGTTGGTGCAGGGAGGGCAAAGAATTACCCAGTCTATCCTTTCCATTGTTTTAATAATGAATGATATATGGTTGTGAAGATCGACCCAAAAAATGCATATGAAAAAAGTTTCCTTTCTGATTAACTCGTGGATTTTTGTGCATGGAATGAAGAGAAGGAAGACTTGTTACCACTACAAAAAATAGGTATAAATTTCAACATAAACTGAACTTGCATTTTTCAGGACTTTCACTTGTCACTGACTCTCACTGTCAACAAACAATTTTTACTTATTTGCCTGAAGCCACATTTTTTAATCATTCTTATATATATTATTTAATAAGAGACTGTATAAGGTATTAGCAGTGTAAATTATTTTCATCTAAGCAATTTGGATTTATTTATTTTACTGTTAATTTTCAATTGCATTACGTGAAATCTGTAACGCTAAGGCTGATGCATAAATCTTGGTCAATGAATATTTAAAAGTGATGTTCTCTATACGAGTCGTTCAGAAGAGATCAACATGGTGCTTTTTGTTTTTTAACTGACTTTTCTTTGTTAAATTCCTATGAGTAGGAAACCAATGATTTCTTCTAATAAAGTTGGAAGTAAATGTACTTCAAATTGTGAATAGGATTCAGAAATTTGGTCTTGTTCTGAGCAGACAAAAAAAAGGCAGGGAGAGAAGAAAAAATATTTTATTTCCGTGGAACACTTATATACTGTCTAAGGGCCTGACTGAGCACCTTTTGTTGCCAACGGCACAAATCCTACTCTTCCCAGTAGCACTTTGCCTATGGGCAAGGACAATGAGTAATTCCCTGTAAGTAATAGGGTCTGAAGCACAGAGGTCTACAGAGAAATTTGAGTGGGTAGGCTGGGGCAAGTGAATGATATGCCCTTTCCAGGCTTACAGCATCCCTCTTCTTGCATGGGTCTACTGCTTAGAAGGTAAAGCTGATGAAACCTGGCTTCCCACATTTTGATGCCCCCTTTCAGGGAAAGTGCTCCCAGCCACTGCCACTTGTCTTTCATCACTCTTTAAAGGTGAGTAAGGTACTGATTAAGTAAAAGGAAGAAAAAGTGTGCATTTACATTCTAGCAAATAATGGTTTCCTGTAGTTTGACAGTTTAGTGGAGGAAAGTACAAACCAGATTTGTTCTTGTCTCTAAAGCTGAGAGATTTAGAGGGTCTGTCTTCATTCCGCCTGAGAGAGCTTCTCCTTGTGACTTTCCTGAGAAGAGCTTTAAAACCCCAGAGAGCTGAAGTGATCTGGAGAATGGTACAAAAAACGATCCTCTGGGAAGGAGACACTGCAGTGGCAGAAGCTGTATTTGTGGTATGTCTGAAGAACAGCAAGTATGATAGGATAAATGGAGCTAGGAAAATTATGAAGATTATGGAAGTACACAGCAGATGAGTGCTGGGATCATGCATGCGTGTTATTGTGACTGATGAAAGAATAAGGCAAGAATATAAGCACAGCTTGAGGAATGGTTGAAAAGAACAGAGGCCAAGTAGAGAACATATTAGACATGCAAGGAGGAGCGTCAAATGAGACTCCCAAGCTTTCTAATGCTTATTTCTGTTGGCTCCCATCTCTTCTACCAGCTCAATTGCACGAACTAAGGAAATACCAATATCAAATGAAGACACAGAAAACCACAATCATTGCAGGAAAAGATAACGTAACTGAAATGAGAAAAATTGAAATTATTCAAGACTTAAAAGGAGGAAACTGTTGTGAATCGAAAGAAGTTGTGGGGCAGAACAGTGAAAATGAAAACATGAGGACAACATGACACCCGGATAACAGATTTTTAAAATCTGTATTGTATACTTTTTAACCAGAGAATACTTGCACATTCTGCCATTAGTGTCCAAATATTGTTCATCATAATCTAAAGAAGCAGAAAAGCCACATCTCAAATTCAAAGCAGCACTGGGCATCAAAGGTGAGTAACCTGGGGGATGCTTCCTCCCAAAGGCCAGCTGCTATGATTTTGGGAAGTCCCGTTTCCGCCATGCATTGGGAAAGAGGGTGCAAAGGAGAAGAGAGGTATTTTTGGGTTTTTTTCCCAGAAAGATTAAAAACTTGTACTTTGTATGGCAAGTCTTTTAACAAGTGTGATTACATTCCCAACTCAGTTTATTTAAAGAGAGAATTACATTCATGTTTGTCATATTTGCACACTAATAGGTTGCAGTATTTTTGGACTTTATACAGTACAGTTTTAAATTTATTTTACTTGTGTCTAAAGGTAGTTTCTATGGTTACACAATTTCAATTTCTGCCTCTAAAAAGACAATTATTTTTTGTATTGAAACAAAAGGAAGGCAAAAGCAATTTAACAGGAATAGCAATTTCATGTTTCTTTGTATTTATTATAATTTGCTTAATTTGTGTACTTTATAGGATTGGTCAAAAAAAATTTTGTTGGAAGAGTTCTATTGTCATAAAAATGTAGATAGATTGAAATGTCACAGAATATTGAAATTTTTGTAGAGTTCTACATTTCTGAAGAGGAAGATGGATTTAAGGACAATTATTTATTTAATTAATTATTCCCCTACTGATAACTTGAAAATATCTAAACCCACTAAACTGCAAGCATGGGTAGAGAGAAGAGGTAATTATTCTGTGCCTCATTAAACAAAACACCACCATGCCCTAGCTGTCAGTTGGGATGACAGTATTGACCATGAGACAACAGCAGAGCATCAAACTTGGGTACTGCTGGAACTGCTAACTGCTCACCCACTTCTCACTGTGGTTTGTTGCCCTCAGGTGGGGAGGAATTAAAAGTCAGTTTGCTGCCCAGTTTATACCCCCATAAAAGTTGTCTGCATGTTCTTTCATGCCTGCCACTTTGCTGAATTTAATCAGCAGTAGCAAAGTCCTCAGCCAATGGTACTGAAAGTAATGCAGACAGTTATTTCAGGTATGATTAGAAATAAAATATTTTGAAAGAAGGGATGTGATGATCATGCATTTAATGATTTCTTTGATGAGAGGGAAATCAGAAAGCAGATACAAAATAACAAAAGACTGTATCTGATGAACACGAGCAACTTGTGCTGCACGAGGAGTATACTTGCACTGCTGGAGCTGGTGTGAGAAGGAAGAAATTCACTCTTTTCAATCTCCCTCTCCTCACACATTTCTTTCAGTGTTAAAATTGTGAAAATCAGAGGTACATGCTCTGATATGAGCTACAGGAACTTTAAACTTATTGCACAATGAGGCTTTATTTCATACAGTCAATGTTTGCTGCTTTTGCCAGGCACAGGCTACATTTTTGATCACTTGGTTTCTTTAGTTGATATTGCTGAAGGCTGTGAGCACAGACATACAGTCGATATTCACTTTAGTAAGTAAATTTCCTAACAGCAAGAAAATAATATTATAACCTTATCTGACGTGACCTCTTCTCTCAAAGCCCTTTTGGCAATAGTTGTGTATCCACAAATTCTTTGACCTTTTGGTACTGCAAAAATATATGGATCACCTGTAAATACTTCTCAAATGTTGTGCTGAGACTGAACTACCCCAAAATTTATGCTTGGAGTCTAATGGTTTGGATATGTTCTGAAAAACGAGAAGGGTCGATGTCATAGATGACTGCCTTCTGAAGGGAAGAGGAAGCCTAATACGTAGAGCAGACCCCCTTCATACAGAACTCTGCTGTCTCCCTGAGACCTGGTAAAAGATGCGGCAAGAAAACTTCTTACCCTGGTTTGGCAACAATGAAGTCCCCAAAAATATCCAAGGACGATAAAGACAACATAGTATTCTAGTTTATAATCCTTGAAGTTTGCAAGTGCTTCCAGTATAGTAGTGAGTAATCAGCTGTCATAAGGAAACATAGAATACAACACGGTAAGACAAATTTTTGTAAGTAACATTAATTACTACTAAAATATACTGTTGTGTAAAATGTAATTTAGCATGTAAAATGCATATACCTTATGTTTATTTTAGTATATGTACTACCGAAAATATAGAATAAGTGCTTATAGTATAATAACTTCTAGCTAGATTTTAACCTTACAGTTCTCAGTCCCCTTGGTTACACTGCCTGTGAGAACTGATGTTACTTCTGTAAAGCTCAGCTGATAGGTGTGTATCTCTTACACACCTATACAGCTCAATATAGATCTTGCAGTAATGAGAGCCAGAGAGTTGTGAATCTATGTGAATGGACATGGACTGAAATCTGTGACAAGTCTAGTGACATTTAGAACGTATTCTTTGCAAAGCATTTTAATTTTTCAATAATTCTACTAAATCTAATTAGTGCAATGTCAGGCCAGCAGATAAGAGTATTATACCATGTTTGGCCTATCCACATTTCATTAACTTTTAAAAATATTTGACAATCTTTCTTCAATAGCCAGGAAATCAAATAAATGTTCAAGTATATATTAATGAGAAAACGCACCCCCTCACCCCCCCAATATCTTGTGAGCATTTAAATTGCTCAAAATTCTCATGTTTAAAGGTAATAAACATCAAAACATGACAAGGGCAGGCAAAGATGGAATATATGCTTGTGTTATTCTCTCACGTGATTTGTCATTAGGACCATAGTTAAGACGTTTACTGTAGGTACAAAGGTACGTATAATGAGTGGCAATGATCTATCAACGGTAAGACCTGGTAAGTGCTGACTTATGTCATAATGGAGCTTGAACAAGGTGGCCTGAACGAACTTTTGGACCTTGGAGGTGCAAATATCTACCAGAGATTAAGTGTGCCTAATTCTTAATAACTTAATCATGCAAATGCATACATAATGCTGCATGAATGTAAAGCACCTGCAAAACTTACGTTTTACACATACTGGCTGCAAGACTGGCCATGAAAATGTCTTTTTGTAATTCTTGCCACAGATCTGTAGTGCTTAGGAATAGACTTAAGATACGAGCCTTTTGAATCTGTGTCTCAGCTCTGCTGCATACTTTCTCTATAGCTTTGGACAAGTTACTTGAACTATCATTCATCACAACTTTCCATCTGTGGAAGGAGATAAAAACAGCCTGGTTTTTGTTTCTTTCTTTGGTTTGTTTTGTTTTCCTATAGAGATGAAGCAAAAATAACCCATGGTAACTCACTCAGCATAGATTACGTTTTCAGGAAAAGCCATCTTTTACCGTACCAGTCAAGATAAGCTGAAAGTGATGTGGAAGTTTGAATTACGTTTTACTTGCTTTGCTTTGAAAGTATTGCCAGGAGCAGTGGCTAATGAATACAAGGAAAGGAATTTCTAGCCCATCATTATTACTCCACATACATGGAAGTTCTTCAAACATAGAAAACATTTACTCTGCTGAAATTAGTACTCTTTTTGGTCTCTAAAAAAATAAAACTCGGATGGATCCCAGGCTTTCAGCCCAACTTTTGACACTTAACTTGAGGAGACTAATTCAAGAGTCTGACTGATGCAGGACCATCTGCAGACAGTGTCAAGCTGGAGAGTCAGTAGGCTCCCATCATCACATCAGACCTGAATTGCCCTTGGCATTACCCCTTTCTCCCCACTTTAGCAATGTATAGCAAAGAGGTAGTTTGAATCTAGACCTCAGGGTCTATCTTCTCATTCTAAAGAAACTGTTAAAACTTCCATTTGTTTTCAAAGGAGTTGATGATGCTCATTTACTTCATACAATTTATTCCATGAACTGACAAGCCAATCAATACGTTGATGCAAATAGCATCAGAAAAATGAAGACAACATAATCTCCCAGTGAAAAAGAAAAACTTTGTTCTTTGTTTTGTACCACCTTGCTGATGTGTAGTTTTCTCCCATTACAGATATACCATAAGAGAACTTGATGTAGAAAACAAGTAGTTTTATTGGAAGGTCAGATTGATTATCAGCTGTGCAAATACAACTGTATTGTCATTCATGTAAGCATGTGCCTTGTTGCTCTTAGCATAAGTTGTTCTTAACTGGCCGCTGAGAAGTGTCGTAATGTACACGTAAACCCACATACAGAATTTGGTTTGTGTGAATTAACTGAGAAAATATGGACACCCCAAATTCTCCATGAAATCAAGGTGAAGCTTTATTTTTGATATTTTTGTTGTTGATGCCTCAATTTTCTCCATTCTGTGTATATCCCGGTATTCCTCTCTATCCCCCATTCTGGGCACATCTGTAAAGCTATGAAATGAAGTAATGCTCCTTGCCACCTAGTACAAGAATTGTTCCTGACAACCTAAAACCCCCAAGAAGACTTTTGCCAGCTCCCTTCCTTTTTAAAAAACCCAAAAAGCCAAAACCCAGATAAATTAAAATTCTTTAATATTTACCTAAACTGTAAGAAATGTTTTTTTGAAGTAACTGCTCAGTTTATAGGTTGTCTTTGCAGTATGGTAAAGGATTTGATTTTGAGAAAATTCTGTTTTCTCAGCTCAAGTTAAGGGCTTCTTCTAAGGCATCTGCTGTAAATGGCTCAAAATAATAAATGCAAATTTCTTTTTTTTTTTAATAATTGTTTTTCCACTCTCCTATTCATTCCTTTCCTATTTTTACCTTTTAATTAGAAATTTTCTTTCCTTTCTAAATCTTTCCATTTTAGGCAGCTCCTCTCCTTGCTTGATTCCTCCATTTCTGCTTTCAGGCTGACTGGGGGAAACAAGCAGATCTTTGGGACTCTTTAGTCTCCAACTACTCTCAGTCCTCAGGCCAGAAATTCTGTAGATCTGTTAATATCTTTCACTTCTGCAATCACATCCTGTTTGTCCTTAGCTCTGATATATGACATCCTTGGAGCTATCTTGTCTCTCTGAGGCAGAAATCCACCTGAGTTATTCTGAGAAATGGATAAATTTCAGAGGCTGTATCAATTCAAATATGAACTTGTATGTTTTTTGTTTTAATTTACAGGATCTGCAATATGATTTTGATATCTAGGGGTTTTTTTGGAAGCTTCTTTAAGCCATAATCACCTCAATTTTAAGAAGAAAGGTAATTAGCAATACTATATTGTGGCTTCTCCCTGGATTAAAGTGAGTGAAATAGGTAACATCTATCATCATGGCTTGGCTTCACGGACGAAGATTTGGGAAGGGCTTTGCCCACGCTTATTGCAAGCGCGTTGATGGCTGAAAAGGCCAATGCGGGATAGGCAAGACCGGTTGCAAAGAGCACACCGGAGGGTCTCCTTGGGTGGTATAGTCGAAGCACGGTTCTTTCTGCGCTGTCTTTTCTCCTCGAGACTGATTCTACGCGTGCTCTCAAAGGAGACAGCAGCGTTATGTATGGTGTGTCTCCAGATCTCCCGATTGGAGGCCAGGGTGGACCACTGATGGTGGTCAATATGGCCTAGGCTGAGGTGTTGTTTCAGGGAGTCCTTATATCTCCTCTTTGGAGCTCTTCTCTTGCGGCAGCCGGTGGCAAGTTCACCATAGAACACGATCTTAGGGAGACGGTGATCCGCCATCCTGGAGACGTGCCCTGCCCAACGCAGCTGCGTTTTCAGCAACATGGCCTCAATACTGGTGACGTCTGCCTGTTCAAGGACAGCAACGTTAGTCACGTAGTCAGTCCAGTGGATGTTTAGGATTGTGCGGCGGCAGCGCTGATGGAAGCGTTCGAGGAGTCGCAGATGGTGGTGGTAGATGACCCATGATTCAGACCCGTACAGAAGAGTAGGCAGTACCATGGCTCTGTAGACACTGATCTTTGTACTTTTCTTCAGGTGTTTATTGCACCAGACTCTTTTATGGAGTTTTCCGAAAGCTCTGTTTGCCTTTGCTATTCTGTTGTCTATCTCTTTGTCGATCGTGGCATCTGAGGAGATGATGCTACCCAGATAGCTGAACTGCTGGACTGACTGAAGCTCTGACTCGCCAATGGTGATGTGGGGATGATGGTAATCATCTTGTGGTGCTGGTTGGTGGAGAACTACTGTCTTCTTCAAGCTGACTTCCAGCCCAAAAAGCTCAGCCGCCTTTGCAAAGCAGGATGTTGCCCGAAGGCTAGTGAGCCCATCCTGCCCGTGGACACACTTTGTCTGACCCTTCAGTTGAGACCTGTCAGGCTTGGGAGACCCTACCGGAGGCATATGCCACCACCAGCATAGCTCTCAACTTCGCAAGGGCACGCAAGCTCTTTCCCCACGGCAAGGGGGTGCCCGTGAAAGAGAGGTAACATCTATAACACACAGTAAAATTGCAAGACACATTTTTATACCATCTCCCATCCCTTCTCAAACCTACTAATTAGTCAGGTATTTGAAATGACTTGAGGGAATAGGCATTCTGACAGATCACTCTGTACACTGATATTTCCGCCCTAGTCAAGTCTAACAGTTTGGGGTTTTTTCTCCCCATCATTTTTATTGTTCTTTGCATCCCAAAGCTTGCATCAGGCCTATCAGCAAGGTCATCATCTCTATTACATCTTTTTATTCCTTCACACTTTCTCCAACTTTCATGAAGTTCCATACTGTTTCCTGCTCAGCTCTAGTTACCTAGCAAGAAGCTCTCTTGGCACCCAGATTCACACTTGCTCTTTAAATACTGCTACCTATCTCTATCTTTAAATCTCTTTCTCTTTCATTTGATTAATGATTGAGCAGTGGCCAAGAACTCGTCTTTTATCAGTTGGTTCACCAGCCACATTCCTCAGAGCAAGGGATCCAGAAGAATTACATTTGACCCTCAGCCTTTGGGACCCTACCACACGCCTGAGGAGTGGAAAAAGCTCTAGATCTGGGGACCGCTTTGCAAGTTGGGTGGAATTTTTGGCTGCGTCTATTAAATGTTGTGAAAATTCTTTAAACAATTCAGGCACTTATTTTGTTAAGGCAGTTCTTCGGAAAGGAGAGGCCAAGTAATATTTGGGGAAGTAATATTTACATTTTGGGCTGCTTTTTTCACGATGAAATTAAACCTTTAATTGCTTCATGTTTTACAGCAATATCAGTAACAAAAGAGAGTACATTTACTGCTGCTGCCCATTCTGAAAGCTTAACTGTAATTTTAGAAATATGCTGGCTGCAGCGAGTACAGACACTATTGTCAAACTGGGCTACTTGTATTCGTTTGACTGATTTCATTGAAACTACTGTAATTTAGATAAGAATGATCTATACTGATTTATTTATGTGACTTAAGTATCCAATTGAATATGTGGCCCAAGTTAAGTCAGATGGCTCCTTTTAGACGTCTTTATTGGTATGTTTTGAATCAAATTGCATTGCCTGCAAATCTTATAAGAGGATTGAGCCTGTCTGTTTTCAGTAAAATTAGGCCTTTGAATGGAAGCAATATACAAGCTGTTCCAGCTTCCATCCAACTTGGTTTATATGTTCACAGTGAACCTCTTTTTCCAGAACTGACAAGCTGCTTTTCATCAAGAATGAATAAATGCAGAGATAAAGAGAAAAAAATATTCTGCAACACAATAAGGAGAAAAAATTGCTTTTTATAAATATAATTTCTAATATTTTTATTTAAAGAATAAAAGAATCTGTTTGTTTTTACTTCAACAAAATAGGCTTATTTCTGTAATAAATTACCCACTGGGCATCATGTGTTTTCCATTTCTTTCTAGATATAAGGTAGAGGTCTTTCAAATGTTTTGAAGGTCCAATGGCAAACCTAACACTCCCGAGTCCACCCTAAATCATGTCAACAAGTGCCACATCTGCACATCTTTTAAATACCTCCAGTGATGGTGACTCCTCCACTTCCCTGGGCAGCATGTTCCAATGCTTCACAACCCTTTCAGTGAAGAAATTTTCCCCTAATATCCAGCCTAAACCTTCCCTGACTCAACTTGAGGCCATTTCTTCTTGTCTTATCACTTGTTACTTGGGAAAAGAGGCTGACACCCACCTTGCTACAGCCTCTTTTCAGGTGGTTGTAGAGAGTGATAAGGTGTCCCCTGAGACTTCTTTTCTCCAGACTGAACAAACTCAGTTCCCTCAGCCACTCCTCATAGGACTTGTGCTCTAGACCCTTCACCAGCTTCTTGCCATTCTCTGGACACACTCCAGCACTTCAATGTCCTTCTTGTCATGAGGGGTCCTAAACTGGACACAGTATTCAAGGTGTGGTTTCACAAGTACAGCGCCAAGTACAGGGGGACAATCACTTCCCTGCTCCTGCTGGCCACACTATTGCTGATACAAGCCAGGATGCTGTTGGCTTTCTTGGCCACCTGGGCATACTGCTGGCTCATATTCAGCCTGTTGACCAACACCTCCAGTCAAGAGTTTTCAGGATCTGACTTTAAAATACTAAACTTCAGACCACTGCAGGTAACTAAAATGCAAAGTGCTATATTGTGGACAAATATGCTCAGACACAGTTAAACCGAGTGACAGGAGTGCTTCCTTTATGGGCCTTGTGATTATTTTACAATAAAAAATGTCCCAATCTCATACATACAATACCCATTTTCATAAATGTGATATTATTGAAGAAGAAAAAATACTCTTCTGACTCAGGTGCAACAATATTGATAATGTAGCACTAAAACAATTGAATTAACAGTTTTCATAGGATTAGAAGCTGTTTTTCAGACTGGGTATAGGACTAAACTGAAAAATAATGTGATATTAATACCCAATTGTCCAAATAGATAGTAAAGTTCATCCTGAGGCAAATTTGCACTATTGTGTAGCTAAAAAACAAATAAACAAAAAGAAAAATAGCTGATTTCAGAGTAATAATCCTTCATCTAAATAAGAACAAAAACATTGGAGTTCAGGTTTTATTTATTTGGTTATTTTTTTACAGTCTAGAATTCTGATTTTCTGACTATACAGAAATTTAACCAGAAAATAAATTTTTTTTTAGTGTGAAATAGAAATAAATAAAATAGATTATAATTCCATTTTAAGAAGAAAAATGCAATTTTAGAATCCTTCCTTCAAGGATTGAGAAGTTGTATTTTAATACAAATTCTCATTTTATTTTCCTGACCACCAGCAAAATATCATGGCTCTGCTGTCTCTGAAGGATCTGGATAATTTAAACAAGTAAAATTAATGATTTTATAATTAAAAAATTAAAAATTAATGGATAAAGAGCAGAAAATTATTTCATTTTGAATAACTTAACAGCAACAATAAGACTACTCATGATATAATGTGCAACTGAGTATCTTTTATAAATGTCCTCCATTTAAAGCCTATGAATGAGAGAAGGTTAATTTGCCCAAGAGACAGAACGCATGACTTTGGAATATTGTGGAATTTCAGAATACTTCACTGAGCTGAACTGATGGTGGATTTAACACTCCAGTATTATTAATTGTGAACTACCTTTTAGTGAAAAGGAATAATCACTTTCCAGAATTTACTCATCAAAATTAAAGCAAAAAATAAGCAATTGCATTTTCCCTTTATTTTCTCATGATATATTAGTCGTCTTTACGAAGTTTGCCTGCAGTTATCAGTTTTTAATGTTCCAGCTTTGTGCAGTCAGAACCATACAAATCTATGTTAGAACTTAAGAAATAGTCTGGGCCAGCGGTGTGATTTTTCTAGCCCAATATTCTGTCTCTGATGGTGGCAGAAGAAGATGCTGTTTAAGGAGAGTACAAAACCCTGGATGCTTCCTGTGGCCTGTGTCCTCCTGCTGCCCCTGCGACCAGAAGGGGTGTAGCTGGGTTGCCAGCGGGTACATCTCTCATCCAGACCTTCCACCTTGTGTTTATGGATATTTCGTACATTCACCTTACCCTTTTTGAACTGGCTGGTGCTGTTTGCCTCTAACATGGCAGCAGGTTACAGAGGTTCCCTACTCACAGTGTAAGGAAGTGCTCTGTTTGATCTGTTTTAAAATTACCTCCTTCTCATTTTCTCAAGTGCCCCCAGTTCCCGTCCTGTGGGATTTGATAAATAACATTAGTGTTTATTTCAGCTTCTTTTTAAAAGCTTTTACCCTGTGTTCCCGCAGTGTGTCCTCTAAGAACTGAATTGTCCCAGTCCTTTCTGATTTTTTTTTTTTTTTTTTTGGTCCCTTCTTTAACACCGCTCTGTCTGTTCTGAGGTGCAGGGATGATAACTATACAAAATAGCAAAGCTTTGGCCACACCAAGTTTTCCACAGTGGAAATATTGCACCCACTACCTTGCTCTCAGTACCTTGCTTGAAAACCCGCTGTTTTCCTGCTGTCTTATCAGGGATGGAAGCCAAAGTCACTGCGCTCTAGTTTCCAAGGTTCCCCCTTCAGCCCTCTGTGTAGGTGGGAATTATATAGGAACCTCCCAGTAACCTGGCACAGTGGCAGTTTGTGATGGCACGTGACACACTTTGGCCAGCAGATTTGCAATTTCATATTTTAGTCACTTAGGTCTTAAGTAAATGCCATATGGTTATGGGGATTTATGGCCTTCTAATTTTGTTTTATAATTCCTGTATATTTTTTTGAGTTGTCTAGTCTCTCTAACCTGTCTCCTAAAAAAACCCCCCACATTACATTGAGGAATCTTTTCAAGAGATCAGGTGAAAACCTGGACAAAGGAATCCTTGAGCTTCTGTGCTAAAGCTTTATCATGCCTGAGCAAACCTTTAAAAAGTGTGTAATCAGGCATTGTCCTTAATAAGCTTTTTGCTTTTGATGTATTTAAATAATTTATTACTTGGTTTGAAGATCCTTTTAAGATGTTTTTCCATTTATTTTTTATTGATTTTTTTTTATTATTTTTTTCTCTTTTCTCATACTTAAATATTTGATCCAGCAGCTTCTACAAATGTGGGATCTGAATATTAACTTTTACAGAACCATTTCCTTAGCCTTAGATGTTTACTGCTGGATGCAAATTGAAGGTCCTGGATTAGGGATGCCAGGCATCTAAGGCCAGGTTTAGATGTGAAGACACTATGCTGGATCTCATCACACTATTTCTCCTGTTGTCATTTGAAACATGCATTTAACGCTTTGTCTGAAGAAAACTTTTTGTGGTTTGCTAGTTCAGGGCCAATAAAGATGGGCAAATACAGAATGTGTTAGTAGTTTTTTGGTCTTCAAAAGCTAGAAAAAATGATGGGTGACTTCATTTTACTGTGGAGTTGATTGTGGGAGATGCCCTGTGAGTGATTTCACATTCTTTATCTGATGCTTTATTTTTCTCATGCTGATATATCTGTTTCCTGCTTGGCTGCCCATCCGCAGTCATTAGAGGAGTAAGTGCAGTTACTAAAGAGACTAACTCCATGAAGGGAAAGGCAGCTGGAGGCTTTGGAAATTGTACCTGAGGCTACCAATGTGAATCACAGAGCTATGAGACAGCTTAACAAATGAACTGTAAATTATTTTTCCTCTAGTCATTCACAAAAACAATCAAAGCTGTGGGTTTGCATCTTATCAGGTGGAAGTTTAGAACTGCTTTGATTTTAATGTGAAATATGTTTAATTCAGATATGCATCTACACACACAGCTGTGGGTTTTCTTTCCAGTGCCGGTCCAACTGTTGCCCTTTGGAGAGTCATGGCCAGAGGCTTCGCTTCCTTAGAAGTGATCTCTTTGTGCTCTTGAATGTGAAACAACATAGCTTTAAAGGTTTGAGTGTGTAACAAGGCTGGGGCTGAATGAAAAGCTAAGGAACCCTTGGAAAGGATAGGGTAGCACATTGCCTTAAAGTTTACTTCCTTCTCCACTTTGAAAAAACATGAGCTGGGTTGGCTTCAGGGCAAGCTCTGAATACCTTCCAAACTCTGAATGCCTCCCTATGTAGAGTCAGCTGTAAGGGGAGCTGCAAAGCTGGTGTGTCCCAGAGACAGAGGATCACACTTTTAAGTCTCTGCAGCTCAGCAGTCAGATGGGTATCAGCAGCTAAATGAAGTGGATCCTCTTGACTCTAAGTGATACTGAATTGTCAGAGGACTGCCAGAGGCATAGAAGCCCATGTGGACAGAAGCCTTCTGGACATCTCATCTTTCGTGATACTTTAAGGGATGCCACTCGGTATCACACACTCAGACTGTACACATTCAGATAAAACTTTGCCTCTGTTGGTTGATGACTGGTCCAGTAGGCATGACATGTTATGCTTTTATTATCTGAGAAACATATATTGCTTAAATTATTTAAAAGTAACATCAAAGAATCACCAAGTGGAAAATAAAAAATCTTTAATACTTTCCAAATCTTCAATTATGAACCTTTCCAAGTGGCTGGTAAGATAATTGTCCAAAGCAGAGAAGGCAGTGACTGCTATCACTCACCATCTCTGATGCTGTTGAAAGAAGCCAGACAATAATAGCCAGTAATACCTTGGGGGATGACTTGGCAAGTGAATTATTAGTCTTTTATTTTCTGGGTAAGCAGGAAGATAATTCTTAGTTTAAAGAGATCAATACTGATAAATGCTGATTTCACACTAAAGTTGTTTCAGAGCTTAGGAGATTAAAGACAAGAGAAAATGTATTAATTAAAAATATGTAGTGAATCATGTGAAACTACCAAAGATAAACCCCAGAACAATATACTAAATGCAGGACAAGTAGCTAGTTATCCGTTTGAAATACAGCGTGCTTTTCCCCCCACCATCACATTCTCAATGGTTTAGCTTTCTTCAAAGGCTAATATGTATAATATTTCAGTTTTAAAAATAAAATTGCTTTGCATCTCCTCTTTGCAAAACAGGCTTATAAAATATAGAATGGAAAAAGGCAATGCTGCTTAATGTTTCCTGTAAATAATTTGTTTTTATTTCATACTGCGACATTTGTTTTCATCCACAGTAGGCTTTATACAAAGTACAAAGTTTATACTTTAATTGTTTCAAACTTCATGGATTATATTTACTAGACTGTTGACCAACTTCTGTTTTCACTTACATTTAAGTTTTTTCATTGATTTTTATCAAGACCTCATCTAAACCTAGCGGAGCTAAATACTTAATGAAATATGATTAAATACCTCAGTCAACAACTAAAAAATAATTAATCCAGGGTTCAACATATGATATTAATGGAAAAGATGTATTACTTCTGTTGATTAAATTTCCTGCCTACGGAAATGATAAAATTTGGGTAAAATTAGAACAGGAAGACCAAAATTTATTTTGTAGCCATATAGAAAAGTCTTTCCTAGGTTAATTGTTAGTAAAACCGACTAGATATAATTTTCATAGAAAAGCAAATTTAAATGATGATACGGTACCAAACTCCTTCATCTTTATAGGAGTTTGAATTTAAAATTTTAGATTGAGCCCATCTCCAGTTTGGGGCCATTCTAAAATGCAGCTCTGTGGAATACACAAGAATTCAGGTGTTTTTATATGACATAGTTGTAAACAGGGTAAAACAGTAAAATGTTATCCCATACTAAACAGCTCTCTTAAGATGAGGCTTTTATGTGTTAATATGTAATGATTGTGGAAACCAAGTGCTTGACTCCCCTGTTCCTTCTAAAAGGAGGATGATCACAAAAGCCCATTGCTATTATTTGGAATCTGTCTTTTAAAAATGTTTTTCTCTCCCCTTCTAGGAGAAGAGATTTTGGGGACCTGATAAAAACATGAATTTTTCCTCCGAAAGTCATGCCTCAAACATATTGCAGAGAGAAGAGGATGATAAAATGCTTCAGTTCTGTACACTTGTATCTGACAGGTCTTACTGTAGAGGTTAATCGTGGGGCAAGATGTTTACTCATGCATGACCATTCAGTCAATTGCCATATTCAGACAAAGAAGGTTGGAGTAGAGGTTTGAGATTATGCCTACAGCAGAGGCACCAAAAGCACTGTTTTCAGATAACAGCAGTGAAGGTAGACTTAATTCCATCATCAAAAGTAGACTACATATGGCAAAATGTAGGGTACAAGTAGGGTAACTTGATTTGGTAGAGCAGCTTGATTCTCACCTTGATTTTTTTCAGTTCCTGACATGGCTGCAATGTCTCAGAGGTGATGAATCTCTACTGCACTCTTGTATAGTAACACTATAATCAGTGTATAATCTTGTTACAGGCTGCAAGCTACTCATCTGAACTTCTCTCATTTGCAAGGTTTCAGATTTACTTGGACAGCAGATACTTGATTCAATATATGGCAATGCCAGTTAAAAATCACTCTTGCTGTTTTTCTGATCACATAACTTAAGAATGCATCAGTCATGGACGTAAGCTTTCTCTCTTGCTCTGAAATGTGGTCCTTGATGATGACAAGGCAGCATTTAGGTGAGATAATAAAAAGAAGCTTTCACTGATGATCCCTAATTTGTATATTCTGCAGGAGACGACTCCTTTGACTTTCATGATACATGTCATCTATACTGCACCTTCATTTTTAAAGGAAGGGAAAGTTTTAAAAACACTCAATATGGCTCATAACCTCTAAATCTCTTAAATAACCACTGTGCTAGTACTAGGAAATTTTTATACCTATTAGGTTCCTAAGTAAGACTTTTAAATACAATTCGATAATATAAAGCATTTGTTAATGCAAAAACCAATGTTCTAGTTAATGATGAGCTCTATCTACATATATTAGAAGTATTTTTACTTAAAAACACAGGTTAATAAACAGGCACAGAAAATTTTTCTTTATATGAAGGTCATTGGAAGCAGCATTAGAGAAACAGTCTTGGAGCTGTGTGGAGGATGAAAACAGTATAATAATCTAAATGTAGTTGTAAAAAAAAATTAATCTTTTTCTTCTATATGTAATTGTGTTTATTTTCAGTTTACAGAAGCAGGCTGAAAATAACTTGATGAAATGCTTATATTACTAGAGTGGTTTAGTCAGGACCATATTTAATAAGTATTGTTTAGCAATTTGAAGCATGTGAATGCGAATGTTAAAGGACTGCTCTGGAGAAGAACACATGGACTTAGCTTTCATAGTCATTAATGTATTTGTAACATTCATCTTCTGGAGACAGTCTATAAAAGAAAAACGGGAAATTGTTTTTTTATTTTAGTACTATCTGGCATTCTCCTCCCTTTAAATTAATAGCCTTCTTGCCACCATGTAAGATGAGCTGATTATTTTTCTGATTTTTTTTTAGTGCCCTCACTGAATTTGTGTTTTTATTGTTCCCTTTTAAAAGGTGCTCATTCTTCTTTTTTAAAAAAACGGAACTTACATCTGAGCTGGTTTGTATTTCTCTGACTTTGTCTCTGACCTTTAAACAAGACTTGCATATGGAGAAAATTATTTTCTTCTCAGATGCATTCTCTCTAGAACTGCTGGACTTTGGGTAGCAATTTGAAAAGCAGGCTAAATAAACCTTCACAGTTTTGGCCCTGCATGTATTTCAATCATTTGATGTGATTTGCTCAGTATATTCTTGAGGACAGTACTGACACCAGTATGTGGGACACCTGCTATCCTTGTGTTCAGGTGGCCACTAGCTCTGTTTCCAAAAGAATTCTGGCATAGTAATTAATTAATTAATCAAATAAGGTTCCATTGTACTGCTATTTGATATTCTTCCAATGTATTTGTTAAAGATGTATACATACTAAATTATTATACTCTGTGATTTTCCAAGGTATAATATTCTTGTACAGTCCATATCTCATCTGTCTCTGCTGCTGTATCTCCTGCAGATTGTATTTGACCATGTAGCTCTTAGACCAAGTTAGGATCTTTCTGTGTGGCTACTTGACAGAACCCTAATTTGCAGGTCATTTTCCAAACAGTATGCTAGTTTTCATTTTGTTACTTTGTCAAATTTTGCTGTTTTCATTAATTCTGCCCCCACTAGCAAATACTTTTTTTTTTCTCTCTTTTAAAGACATTTTAAACTCATATTAACATGCTTTTCACTCTTTTCTAGAACATTAATACTAAATAAGTAAAACATGACTTAATTCCAAACCTGCCAGGCACATTCTCCATTTGACCAGATTCATTACCATCTCCTCATCACAGTCTTTGATCCAGTTTTAATTCACTAAGTGCTGATGTCTGTGTCAATTTGAACTAATGCTGTGCATAAGATTTGCGAGTACCGGAACAGATCTTATTCCAGACTAATACACACACATTTGTATGTCCCCTTAATACTTTTTCCTCTCTACCATCTCTTTTTCTTCTTTTTACTCAAGTATTCATTTGTCCTGTGTCTCATAACAGAAAATAAAAATGTCTTAACCAAGCTTAGCATAGAAAATATTCATGTGCAATTAATATGAGAAGCTTCTTCAATTATTGAAGAACATATAAAAAGAAAAGTGACATTTGTGACAAGTAGATTTAAAAAGAAATTCTGTGCCTTTGAGACTGCCAGTTGTTCAAATGGAGGAAAAACTGCTAAAATATCTGCACGCTTCAGAATGGGTTTAATGGACACATAAAAATACATCTAAATGTTCAGTGCAGAAGTTACAGCTGCCTTGGGGCACTTGTAACTTTTGCAATTCCTTTTTACAATCTGCATTAACCTTTTGTAATGAATACATATATCTAATTGTGTCCTGTAAATCCCCTTCCCCTATCTTGCTGGTTGGTTTGTTGGTCTCCTTTCCTGTTAGGTCTTGTTTTCTTACTTTTTCAAGGGAAACAAATATGTGAGACATACTATGGGAATAACATGTGTAAGTTAAGTTGAAGAAAATACATTATTTGCCTATTTTGCTCCACATTTATCCTGTTTATTTGCAATATGAATTTATTTATAGTATGTGTTAGGTTCTTATATCTCGGGATCTACATTCATTAATATAGTTTTTTGACAAATATCAAATTCAGTAATGAAAATAATAGTCACTAAATGAGTATAAAACCATATATATAGCTGCTCAGGATTAACATAAAGCTTACTGTGATATTTCAGATTGTCAGATTTTTAACCTTTCCCTTTAAAAACAAACGTAAATTTTTTTGATGAGTTGTTCCAAAGAAATAGGCAATGTTATGTATTTATTTTTAATGTTTCTTGAGAACTGCTGAACAGTCTAATAAAACTTCATAGAACAGGTTAGTGGTTTCACTGATGAGTTCTCAGGCAAATTTGAGCCTCTCTCTTTTTGATAAAATTGTAAAAACTCTTCAAAAATGTATTTCAGTCAGTTGAACATGTATATGTCTTGGACATAAGATTGTATATTCTAAAATTCATTTGTATGATGAAGAATGAATAAAAAAAATTCTTATATTCTAAAATGGGAGTGGTAAATTGGGTATGAAGGGGCTTAAGCTGTTGAGAAGCTGGAAACCATTTGAAAGCTGGGTCTGTTATTAGAGTAATATATCCACTGTTTTTTCTACGTTTTTAACTGATAAACAATGTTTCAGGACCTTCAGGTATAATTGGATTTTTAGAGATTTAATTCCCTTGAATCACCATTTAACTACCTTCAATTAAAATGCCATGTTTCCTCTTACCTTTAACACTGAGAATCTGAAGAAAGAAGTAGTGAAACAATAGACAAGAGCAAGAATAAATAAACTAGTAATTTTTACCTCCCGCTTCATTTATTTCTTCTCTTTTCCTGAAAACCTTCTGCCTAATCCAGGATGAAATAGCTATTAATTTATTTCTATCCTTTTTCTGATACAGAGTTTTGAGTTTGGGCAGGTTCTGTATGATCATTGGCAACAACCCAGAGTCTGTGCGATCACTGAGTGTATAAAAGGGTAGGAATTTTCACTAGGCTTGATGCTGTTCAGAGCATCATTTTGCCCCTGATCACTACCAAGAAACATTTTTATTTCTCTCTTCATCAATACAAGCATACTGAGATTTAAATAAAATGTGATGTCATATATTTGCATTGTGATAGCAGACTGGAGCCCCACTCACGGTTGAATAGGTTTTCTATAAACACAGAATAAAAAGGATGACCAAGACTGTGTTAAAGATGCAAGATTCTACAGAAATATTTTTGAACTCATGTACATAATTTCAAGAACATACAAAGATGAGGCTAATGCTTTAGTTTTCAAGTATAAGTGTACTGGGACCGGCTGGGATGGAGTTAATTTTCTTCATAGCAGCCTGTATGATGCTGTGTTTTATATTTGTGAGTAACACAGCATTAATAACACACGAGTGTTGTGGCTGTTGCTGAGTTGTGCTTGCACAGTGTCAAGGTTTGCTTGTTTTTCACCTTGACCCCACAGCGAGTGTGTGTCCTGGTTTTGCTTGAATAGGACCATAGGCCAGCCATGTCCTCAGGCCATTACCAGTTTTGAGTCAGCCAGCGTCTTAAGCTGGGAGGGGCAAAAACCAGGGCAGCTGACCCAACTGGCTAACGTGTATCTCATGCAAAAAACATCACGCTCATTACAAATGGGGCTCCTGCTTGTGCTGGCTCCAGCTCTGACTCTGGCTCTTCCTCCTTGTCTCAACAGTCACCATACTTGCATGGTCCTGCTCATCATTCTGTGCCTGAGGACTGCTTTCCTCCTTACTGTGAACACTGTCACACTTGCTGTTACGCTCACCAGGGTGAGTATAACTTTGTAGACTTTATATTTGCATTAGTATTAATATTAGTTTGGCTGTTTCATTAAATCCATTTTCATTTCAACCCATGGGTCTCCGCTCCTGCCAATCCCCCTTTGCAGCTGGGGAGGGGTCATCAGGTGACAGAACAACTGCTATGGTTTAGCCCCAGATATGGGCTAAACATAGACAGGTGGCCAGCAGTGGGCCAGAGGATGGGAGGGAAGGCAGCCAGGACAGCTGACCCCCAGTGACCAAGGGGATATCCCATACCCTATGATGTTGTGCTCAGGAGCAAAAGTTCAGGGAAGGGAGGATGAAGCAGGGACGTTCAGGGGTTATGGTCTTTGATTTTTCCAAGCAACTGTTATGAATGCTGAGGCTCTGCTTTGCTGGAGGTGGCCAAGCATCTGGCCTGACAATGGGAAAGAGTCAATGAATTCCTTGGTTTTGCTTTGCTTGTGCACACATCTTTCCTTCACCTGTTAAACTGTCTTTATCTCAACCTATGAGTTTTATTCTTTTGCCCTTCCATTCTTTCACCCATCTTGCTGGGAGGAGTGAAAAAGCGGCTTGGTGGGGGCCTGCCACAATAACTTAATAATTTTAATGAATGCATGAAGCTATAACGCCCATTTACAGAAATCAGATGATTTAATAGAATGCAGTAGTTTATCAGCTCAATCATGCTCAGGCAGAACTCAATTTCTGGCTTCCCTGATCAAATAAATAACATAAAGTTACTTAAAACTAACATAAAACTACATCACCACCTATTGACAGAGATGATCTGCAATGACAATTATATTAACTACAAGAAAAATAGCTTATTTCTCAATCTGAGCTGAGATAAAAGCAAAATTTTCAGGTTAAATTTACTTTTCTGCTATCTTTTCCAGGGACAATATGACAGGTATTTTCTTCATGGTTTGATTTTTGCTGTCATTTTCACATTTTAAAATACTTTGCCTATTGAATGGAAACGTTTTTCTTTGTTGCTTACTAATTTTAGACAAGATTTTACTGCTCTTAAGTAGAAATCCAGCACACTAGACAATAGAAAGGCAAGTTCATGAAACAAAGTTAATGCTGCCAGCTAAAAAAATAAAAGAGAAAAACCCCAATATTCAGCTGCCTGAAGCATTCTTGTGCAACTGTTTCTTATACAGCAGTTGAATACAAGCTTCTGTTTGTTGATATTGCAGGGTTGGTTGAAA
The DNA here is from genome assembly GCA_009769605.1 of Bucorvus abyssinicus. Lineage (NCBI taxonomy): Eukaryota > Metazoa > Chordata > Aves > Bucerotiformes > Bucorvidae > Bucorvus > Bucorvus abyssinicus. The sequence continues at coordinate 17,336,935 of CM020033.1, forward strand.
TGTAATTACAAAGCTTTCCATAGCAGGCTTGCCGGAACACATGCATGGATAGATATCATAAAGAATTTATGCTGAGGTGTTAGAAGTGATTTGAGAATCCCATTAAAAGAAATAGCCTTAATCATCCACAATAACATTGTATTAATTATTGATAGAGCTAATCAGTAGTCTGAAATTGCTCACATCAAATATTAATCATAGTGGAAGAGGAATTCGTATTATTTGTGACAGGCATACTATCCCTACTTCTCAATACCTTTATAGTGGTGCTATTTACCTGCCAAAAGAGATAAGAAACATTTCAATAATTCTTTGTAAAAAGATGCTTGAAAAGATTAACTTCAGAAATAGTGTTTTACAAAACCTACTTATCAGCTACTAGGCAGTATTACAGGAAAGGCAGCAAGGAGGGAGGATACAAAAAAGCTCTTCTCTTAATATAAGGATTTGTGACACTCCAAATTCAAGCCTCGCACAAACCGACAGCCACAACTACCTTTCTGACACTCAACACAGATGTTTGACACAGATTTGACACAGATATTTTTCATTCAGCTGAGGCTGATCTTGTGTTACTTCGTGTGTACATGATACTCTTGCTTTATCTGTCAGACTAGAAGTGTTCAGCCATCTGGGATGATTTTTACTAATCTGAAAGTGGGTTTTTGTAAGTCTGGGAAAGACTTTTGTAAGTCTGCTTACCAACTTTCATGTGGCTGTCCATGAAATGCTGGGCAGTGGTGCGGTACCACCTTGGAGTCACATCTTTCCAAACTCCCATCTGAATTGTCACTGATGAAACAAAGTCATAACTGTAAGGGAACACAAACAGAAACTTGTATTGTTGCTTGTTTTTTGTGAGAGGTAGGGTTTGTGAAGGAATATATCTTGATATCCACATTAGAATTGGTAGATTTTTCTCATTCTAATGAAATTTGAAAGAATTTGCTGAAGCTGAAACTTAACAAATATTTTAACAACATAAGGCACCAAATTTTTCTGTATGTATCAAACATATACCAACATTAATATTTAAATATACAGAAAATATCCTTGTGGCATGCCTGTAATAGCAATTTTAACACGTATAATTCTGCTTATAAATTATAAACATGGCATATATTAAATTGGAGTTAACCATATGTATTAAGCTCTGAGCAATAAGTCTGGTTGTTGTTACTTTCTAGCTTAGTTCTACAGAAGATTAGTATTGTAATAATTATTGTGATTATGATCTAATGGCCACTGAAATGATTAGGAGCATTGTAATTATTTTCAATGGCTTTTGGAGCTTGTAGGAATCCTGCAACTGAGTATGCCTGTGCTCTATTTCATGATACTACAAACCTGTGCCAGTGTGTAAAGTATTAGATTTTAAATGCACGAACACACAAAAAAGGTTAGAGACAGAAAAGCAACTTTTAAGGATAGCACACATTCCTAATTTTTCAGACATCTAAATGATTCAAGTGGTTTTGTTCAATATAGTGCACACTTGAAAAAGTGGAGTAATTGAACACAGATAAAAAGGTAATAACATTGGAATCTAGGTATTTCTAAAATTCATAATTTTGCTTGATACATAGCACTACTTGAAGAAAAACAAAGCAATGAACATGTCAGGTGTACTATGGAAGATCTAAATTTGTAAAGTTTTTTTATAAATTCCAAGATCTTTTAAAATTGTAAATGTGGCAGGTCTCATTTCAGAGAAGAAATGAATGGTGTTGACCTAATAAAACTAAAATCCGTAAGATTTGTGTTCCAGCCAAGTTTACAAATGTAAAGAGTGTTAATATTCATCACATCTGATTTAGAGAATCTTATCAATAACATGGTATTTTTTGTATATTTTTAATAGATCTGTTCCTTGTAATCCTGACTGGACAGGCTATAGTCAAACGTACATATATAAAAACTATATAGATTTAACTATATATATATTAAAAAAATATATATAAAGAAAGTAATTTTTTCCAGTTTAATGATACTGTTCTTCCAGGAGAGGATAACAATCTTCAAATTAAAGCAAATTATTAAACCAAATATAAGGCAACTTTGAATCTAAGATGGTCTGAGGCACTGTGCTTTGTGTCACCCCTGCATGGACTGCTGTGTGGCTTATGCATCAAGGCAAAAATATGGAGGTGCAGTGGTTAGGAATTGGCAAGCAGCCATGTAAAAGGACCTGAACAAATAACCGTAAGTTGAACGAAATGGAGCAGTAGCTTCTTATTGCCTTCCACTGTTTTCCTCTGTTTTTGTTTACATGTGTGTTCCTAAATAAAGTACATCAGGGGTTGACATGAATAATTAATGAAAGGTTTTGTGGATACCAATGTATTTGTATTGCAAGTAATCATATAAAAACATGAATGGATTTCTACAGCTGTTATCTGTGTGCTGTGTCTATATAATCAAATTCCATAATCAGAGAAAAATTGGAACAATTATGTAAAACATGCTGAGAAAATGAGGGTAAAAATGAAAAAAGAATCTCGATAGCAACAAAGCATCTGAAGTCGGATTTAAAAAGCTGTCAAACCACTCATAGGTAACGACTGTAGAACATTGTAAATGTTTTGTCAACTTTAAGACAGCACTGATACACAGCAAGTAGAAGCTAAAAAAATAACTCTCTCTGTAGACCTACAAGATCAAAAATTTTCGACTTTAAGAGGGAAGGCAGCAATTCAGATTAACACAGAATGTGTTTGCTCACCAGAGTTAGAGTATCATTGCCAACAGTCAGCAGGAAATGTCTTGTTGGTTCTTCCTTCAATGAGAAATGTCATTTCCATCCCTAACTGGTCTGGTGAAATTTTGGAACAGTTTCAAATTCACAACTGAACAGAAAAGAAAGGCTGATACAGCCTGGGTCTCAACAGACACTGCTCTCCAGCCATCATGGTGACATCTGAACACTTTTTCTTCATGCTTTTCTATTATATGGAAAGCAGAAATCTTCCACTGCTGCCTTTGTAATACATCTGAGGAAGTCTTCCTACAGAAGAGCAGAACTTTTTCCATATGGTATTGAATCAGTCAGGCTGGCTTATGCATACCAGAAGTTATTATAGATGGTTTCACAGCTGAATCAAACACAAATCTAGAATAAAAGCATAATATTTTAATTAATTTTTTATGTCAATTTTATTCAAATGCTACATTTGAAACTGTAAAAGTTTTCAATGTGCATCTTTAAAATGTGTAATCAAAAGCCTTGAACACTGTAAAAATAGTCTTTGCCCCAAGCAATGAGACTTTTTTCAGACATTAAAAAAACAAATTCATTTTGAGTTGGCAGAATGCAGTTCATGAACAAAGTTACTACTGACATCCTTGTGAATGTCCAGCATGAACTCCAGAAACCTACTAGCTGGTGGAGAGGCATCAGCTCAGTCCCTGAGGAGCTGTTAAGGTTGGAGTAAAAGTTGAGATGTGTGCCAGACCTGTCCCAGTCCAAGCAACAAGTGATTGACAGATAATTATTGGGAAAGCGATATACACACTGAATGAAACAAGAATTCTTCCATACCAAACAAGTCGTCTTTCATAAGAACTTTTCCTGTCTAAGGCAAACATTTTAAATGTACCTGTCTTAAACCAGTGTTGTTCTCTTATTAGTCCTAGGCACTTATCAACATTAGATTTAAATAAATAGCACTATACAGCGGAAAAGTCAAAGAAGCAAAATATTTCTAATGCTAAGACTTCGTAATACGTCCTAGAGGATTTCCAAATCATTACAGAAGTCGTTCTTTAACATTCTCGGTCTCCTTACTCTTTGAGACCCCGTCCACTGAATATGAGTGTCTGTAAAAGCTGAAAATCAGCTGTCATAGCTGAATACAGTGATCTGATTTCATCATCTAGTTCCAGGCTGGATGTGGACTTCTGTGGCACTTCTATAGTTGTATAGTTTCTAGGCTGTCTTAATTTTCTTGCTGTATTAGTCAGCTTCCACACTTCCTGACTCTTGCAGCTCTACACGAAAAAGTTGTTTTTCAAGCTGTACCAGGTGACAAGGCTCCAGTGGGGACAGGGGTCTGAGGAAGTGAAGGATACCTCACCTGTGTGTGATTTCTCTAGATTTAGCTCAGAGAAGAAAAGTCTACCTATGCAAGAGAAGTACTAGAAGCTGCAGGCAGAGTTAAGTACCAGCTCCTTGTCTGGATTGTGCTCTGAAGAAACATGCAGGCTATCTTGATGGTTATCCGTTGCAAATGATATCCCCAAAGAGGAAGAACTTCTGCCAAATTGGAAAAATACCTCTATGCTTGAGAAACAGAACACTTTCAATGAGGAGCTAGGACCGGGTGTTCTACATTAACAGTGAGTACCCTAAGCATCAGGCTGTAGAAATGTTTGTATGTTATCCCTCTGGCCATGAGAAACATTGGTATAGTTTAGAGAAACTAAAATGGCTCCAGGAGGTGTGACTGACAGACACCCTGCATAAATATACTGGATTCTGAGGGTAGAGTGTTATTTTGGGATTTGGAGGCTTTAGTTCCTAAATCTTCCCTTTGAAAAAACAAAAGAAAGCAAAACAAAAAATCCCCAAACAAATCTTGAACAGTCAAGATTTGATACCACGAGAGTGCTCAAACCACTGCACAGCCATTGGTTCCTCTTGGCTTTCCTCTCTGTTTGCAAATATCTTTTTAGAAATGTAAACAACCCTTTTTAAACTCAAAATGCCTTATTTTTAAAAATTTTAATGAAATATTTTAATGTGGTGTAATAACAAAAACTTTAATAACAGTAAAACATTTTGGCTTCCCCAGATAATGGAGGGGATTTGATTTGTTTGTTTGTTTGTTTGTTTTTTAATTTGAGAGTATAATAAAAAAATCAGTTCTCTCTACATTTCCATCTCCATGGCTCCAATGGCTAGTGTTGCTAGTAATAAATCTCTTTACCTTTCATAACTTGATATCTTAACTTTCTGTCCTGGTAATGATATATAGTGTTCTCAGCAGATCACCCTCACTTTGTTCTACACAAGACTGACTACTTAATTCATTAATAATTCCTATCTGACTCATTTCATAACTTGATTAATTTTCTGCTAGCTTAATTAATCCATTCTTCAATGGCTTATCTACTGACCAGATTAATTGCTGGGCTAATTTTGAGTCACTTTACCTACTGGTCTAATTTTCCTCTATTAAAAATATTCTTAATCCATTTCTTAACCATGTAATCTGTGTAATTCATTCCTAAATGATTTCCTTGCTTCCCTGAGCTTTACCTCACCAAACTGAACTTTAACTCACTAGAATATATTAAAAAAATTAAAGCCTATCGACTTATAACTCTAGTTACACTTTGCAGAATTTAGAAATAAAAATAGGACAGTAAAGAAACCCTGAGGGGTAAAGAACCTTTTTCTTTGCTGAAAACCTAATGAAACTCCTACAATCACTTGTAGGCTCTGTACAAACACACTTCCTATCAATATCTAACATGTGCTGCCCTGCAGATGTGGACTGTATGAACTGAAGTCGTAAGGTCTATCCAGGTCTCAGGCCTTAGGTTCACCACAGCTGGTCAAGTTTATCCTAAATATGGAGGTAGGACCAAGTTTGCATAGTTTAATGCTGAGAGACCCTGTTTATTTTTAAAACCACAAAAGAAGAAAAATACATAACATTCTTACAAAGTCTGTCTCTATATTCCGGCAGTGCAGCATTTTGACATCTCTACTTAATAGCCAACCTAGGTTTTCTGCAGGTTAGGTTAACAGCTCCTTGGGTTTTTTCAGCATTGTTCGTACAGAAAAAATTATTATCATCCTCTTTCTAGTGGCATTTTACATGGTATACTGCTTATCATATCTACACTCAGCTGTCTCTTTACTAAGACTAAAGGAACCCAACAGCTTTAATCTTTCTTCACAGGCAGGCCATAATTTCTAATCTTTTAGCATTCTTTCTTGTTTCCTGTGGATTCTTTCTAGCTTGCTATTATCATTTCTAATAGTTGTTCTATGAACTTGGCTCCTTCATCCAAAGCCTCACCAATGCTAAGCAAGCTAGAACAAGTCATTTCAAAGTGAAAGTTATCCTTTTTGAAAATGCATCATACTACTACATTTAGTTTGTGATCCAATATCATTCCCTAATCATACTAGAATGCTGCTTAGGCACTCATTTAACTTTATTTTTTTGTCCCTTTTTGTGCATCTTTCATCTGTATTTGTAACTGACACATCAGTGTAGTTCATCTTATATTTGCCTTTACTGGATTTCATCTAACTGGGTTCAAACAATCTCTGCAGCTTATTATCTTCTGGTAATTTTGAATTTTGAATCCAAATTCTCTAGATTCCTTGCACGCTGTCCCTGCAGATTTTACAGACCTCTTGCTCTTTCATGATACAAGGCATTAACAAAAATACTAATAGGACAAAGACAGACATCTATGGGATGCCATGTTCAGTGAACTCACAGCTTGGTGATGAATAATTAAAAAGCATTCTTTGGCTGTAGTTTTCAGATGTAAACCTACTGCATCTAAATCAAATTTCTTAGTTTTCTACTGAGTCTGTTGCACAGCAGTCATCAAAGTTGTGAATTTATTATAAGTGCAAATTTTCCCTTTATCTATTGTGGCAGTTATCTTGGTCCAAGGAAAGAAACAGATATATTTGCAGGATATGGTTTTGACAACTCCAGGTTGTCTGGTTTATATAGCACATTTTTCTTCAAGCTACTTGCAGACTCACCACATTTAAATGTTTTCCAATATATTCCCATATATTTTCTTGGATTGCTCAGGTTCTCCCCCCTTCCCATTACATGATTTTTAAAAGAAAGATGCTAGAAGTTTTCTTCTCCCAATTCTACCTTCCATATGTTTGCAAAGTATTGGCATTAGTACTTAAAATATTATTCTGGTTAGTTTCTTTAATACTTCAGGGTGAAAGCTGCAAAACCATCTTTCACTTGCACAGAAACATAGACTCAACATAATTTAGATTGAAAGCAGCCTCTGGAAGTCTTCCAGTCCAAATCCCCATTCAGGGCAGCTCCAAATTGTTTGGATCTTGTTCATGGCTTTGTCCTGTGGAGTTTTGATTAGCTCCAAGATTGCCTTATTCTGATTTTGGACTGACCTCTAACTGACAATATTTTTTTCCTAAAAACTGATGGAGTTTGCTGTACTGGAAGATGTATCTGTTGCTTCTCACCTTGTTGTGCACCTCTGAGAAGAGTCTGACTCCATCTTTTCTACGCTCTCCCATGAGGTAGCTGCAGTTAGCAATATGGTCTCCTCTGCCCCTCTTGTCTAGGCTGAACAGGCCCAACTCTTTCAGTGTCATATCATATGCCACATGCTTCTGTCATCTGATCATCTCAGTGACCATAACTAACTAATGCAGTTTGTCAAAGTTGTTCTTGTAGTGGGGTGCCTCAAGCTGGGCACAGCTCCTGAGATGTGGTGCCACAGTACTGGGGGAAGGGAATAATCACTTGCCTCAAACAGATTGTTGCTGTCTTGCCAAGACAAACCAGGATGTAGCTGATCTTTTGGCTGAAGGTCACACTGCTCCATTTCTACCTTGATCTTGCTCTTCCCACAAGTAATACTTGGCTATCCGGAAGAGGATCTTTTGTAAATCTTTTTTCCCCACAGTCATTCATTAATACTATTTACAAAAAAAGACATAATCAGCCACTCTATCTACAATTCACCATTACAGTCGCACTCTTCAAACCCTATTCCGTTTCAAAACTCCATAAATAGGGCACTTTGGTGCCAGAAGAGGCAAGCTTCAGGGAGAGAGAGTCACTTGGCTGTGAAGATATAGTTCAAGTGTTCTTCCTGCCTTGGTCCTAAGCGCCATGGCACAGGGAACCCTGAAAAATCCTGCTGGTGAGTTCCAGACGCTGTAGATTTCTCCTTGCTTAATTGTTTGGTTGGGTTTTTTTTTGGTTTTTTTTTTGGGGGGGGGGGGGGGGGGGCGGTGCTTGGCACTAACAGCTGATAGAATTATTTGTTGACTTTTAATTTAATAAGTACATAATAAATAGGTTTATTAATGCATTTCCTAATAAGCTTCCCAATTGATCTTGACACTTTCTCAAGTTTCATCTGTATTGTGTAGCTTATCATAATCTTTATTCTTCATTTTCATCTAATAGGGAGCTGTTATGTATCTCTTCTTCTGAGTATCTCCTATTTTCAGCAGATATATTTTATTTTTTTTTGTTCCAGCTTTTTTTCTTTTCTATCCTGCAAATGTAACTTCCACCTCTTCACTCTTTTCCCAGGTAAGAGTTTGTATTTGCTAAAATACAGTCCATTACCATTTTCTTCTCATTAACCCTGTTTCAGTATCATCATGCCCTATTTAGCAGTCCTGTATTTCACGTCTCTGTGTCAAACAAAAGCATTGTATAGGACTGACTCCCACTGAACAAGATGGACTCCTTTCTTACTTACTATTGTGTGCTCCTTAACAGGATCTTTCAAACCACTTATTCTGTAAATTTTCAAGTCTGTTAACACTGAACCAGATTTTACTGCTCAGGCACTGACACTGAAATCAAACTATTATTTTCATTTCAGGTGGAATTTTCTGTTTTACTTTTATTAGACATGAAAATAAACTCAGTGGGACTGCTCTGTAAGTGCAGTCGCTATAAATAAGGATGAAAGAATCCAGACCCGTTAATGATAATAAACACATTAGCATGCAGATTAGCACCATAGCAACACTTCGATGTCTGTTTTAAAGACAGATTTATGTGCAAGAAGCCCAAAATTTTTGGATATTTATTCTCTGATGTGACAGGTTATGCCTGATATGTTGAAGTCTCTGTTTCCACTCAAGTGCTATCATCTCTTATTTACTTACTTGTCTTCAAGTGTCTGGAAGCTTCCAATCTGTGTTCTTTAGTTTTGTTGTTAGGTCACTCTTGAGTCATAGGTTATATATTTCTTCTATCTTCTTATAGCAAGAACATCAAGAGATTTTGGAATGTGTTGTGATTTCTAGGTGATGTGCAATGCAAGCTGTAACTAAGAATGACTGATTTGCTCCTTTCTCTCATGGAGTTTGAAAGATGTGCATTCTGCTTCAAATGTTGTAACAAATAAATAATTTTGGAAATGCATGCAGCAAGGCAAAAAAAAAATTTTTTTTGCATATTTCAGAGAAGGACATCAGACCTCAGGCTCTTTTAGAGCATTTTGAGATTTTATTTAATTAACTTCAACAAATCTAAGTTCTGAATTTACTAAACTGATGCCTTACAGAGTTTGACATTTATAGTTCATAATGTTTTATATTTTAATATAAAGATAGCCACAGAAGGTTCCAAAACAATGAAATTACTTTTCCATAAAATGTAATTAATTTTCTAGAGTAGTAAATTCTCGATGTTTTTCTTCTAGCCCTGCAATAAAAGATTACATGTGCTTCATTTCATGTCCTAGTACATGTCTAAATGAATGGACAGCTCTCTGATTTTATCAAGCAGAATATATTTCAGCTGCACTCTGTGGAAAATATTTGAGTTCTTTTACTGTCTGCCAGGTCTCAGGCAGTCCTTTTCAGTCTGTATTAGCATTCTGATCTTGTTATGACTGGGCAGATATTAAATGTAGCCTACACATTTCATTTGCAGGATCAAAACTTAATGAGAGGTAGCTGGGCATTATTCTTCTGTCTCACAGAAATTGCCAGTATTCCTGATGTTCCTCACAAGCCTTTTTGGATAGCTCATCTGAAATTATTAGAGAGGAATACAAAGCAGAGAAAGATCAGAACAGAAAAAACGACAGTGGCAAAGGCACTCTGTTGGGGACTGAGAGCACACATTCAAATCATGAATTGCTATGAAATGAAAATGCAGGCAAAAAAACCTCAAAAAAATTCTGCAAAACCACACACAACCCAAAATCCAATCCTTCCATCCCCTTAATTTTTCACAATTTCTTATGAGAAGACCAGTTCACTGCAGAGACACTTGGACATCTCATCCTTTTTTATATTACTACGGATTAATGACTAGAACTTCCATAATTATTTTAAGTAGCATATTGAATGAACACAAGAACAGGAAGAAAATACCAAAGTTTTAAATAAAAAATTATATCCAATAACTTTTTTTTTTTCTGTAATCAGAGACAGATGTCTGAGCTAGCTTAATTCCACATGTTTGAATTTTGTCGACCAGCTGAACAGAGGCACAGTTGAATTTCCTCTTTCAAAGTTCTGTAACAGTTTCTGTATCTTCATGTCCAAACAGAGAAGAGAAACTACAAGTAATAGTTGCTGAGTTTCTCCTGTCAGCATGAAAGTTTACTGAACTACTTTGATCTAATTACCTGTTGAGACTGAGGTGCACAGCTGGCAAAGGTTATAAAGTAATGGTAATTACTGTGCAAGGCAGTTCTGTTTATGAAGAATCATTCAGATTACTTTAAGAGCATGGATATAGTAAGAGACAGAGCAAAAAGATTTGGAGATAAAAGCATAGACAAAAGCTTAAGAAAAATTCAAGAAAATCATAAGAGAGGTTTAAAAACCCCAATCTTGCAGAAGCTGAATTGGCATGTATTATAACATGTTTTTGAATTAGAAATTATAATAACCACTATTACTGCAGAGGAATCTAGAAGCTTCAGCCAACCTACTTACTGATGATGATATTCTCCTCTTGTAACGTTAGCCATCTAATCTAAGGCTAGCTACAGGTGTAGACACCTTCCCCAAATCCATAAGCCAGTAGAGAGACACAGCAATTTCCAGAGGTTGATTTCCTCTACCTGTCTTCAAATTGAACCTTAAGATGAGGTGAAAATGGTAAGCTTAGAATATATACTTATATTTTAGTCAGATGAAATTAAGGAAGAATAGAATAGAATAGAATAGAATAGAATAGAATAGAATAGAATAGAATAGAATAGAATAGAATAGAATAGAATAGAATAGAATAGAATAGAATAGAATAGAATAGAATAGAATAGAATCGGAGTAGTTCAGCTGGAAGTTGGAATGCATTGATCATTGAGTCCAACTTGCTGACCAATTCAGGGCTGACCAAAAGTTAAAGCATGTTATTAAGGGCATTATCTAAATGCCTTTCGAACATTGACAGACTTGGGTCACCCACCACCTCTCTAGGAAGCCTGTTCCAGTGTTTGACCACCCTCTCAGTAAAGAAATGCTTCCTAATGTCCAGACTAAACCTCACCTTGCACAACTTTGAAACATTCCCATGTGTTCTATCACTGGATATCAGAGAGAATAGATCAGCACCTCCCTCTCCATGTCCCCTCCTCAGAAAGCTGTACAGAGCACTGAGGTTGCCTCTCAGCCTCCTTTCCTCCAAACTAGAGAAACCCAAAGTCCTTAGCCACTTCTCATAGGACATTCCGTCCAGCCCTGATACCAGCTCTGTTGCCCTCCTCTAGACATACTCAAGGACTTCTTAAATTGTGGGGCTCGGAACTGCCACTGATGATTGCCTGATGCTTCTATCTATCCAGATCCCTGTGCAAGGCCTCCTGTCCTGTCCCAAGAAGAATCCCACTCCACTATAAGATATGAACAGGACAGTCTTAGCCTACGGGTTTGTAATCTAAATGAACAAGATAAATAAGAAATGAAAGCGGAAGGGATTGTTATACTCCCTGCATGCACATTAGCAACTGATTGATAATGAGAATTTTGCCCTGCTGTGGCAGGTGTTATGAGTCCTGTGTAACCTCTCAGTAGGGTCATTGACATTGAGACTGGTGAGGTTTTAAACTTAGGTCTTCTCTATCTCAAAACATAGTCAGGTATATATTTGAAGAATATTTTATTGTCATACTAGTATTATTAAAGAATATAAATTTACTGTGTGAAAGAGAATGCTGTGAGCTAAACAAAATGGTTAAGTGGATGTCTTTGGAAGATTTCTTTTTCCTTTTCGTGTCAATTATACTCAGAAGGGCTTTTCTGAGGGTAAAAATACCCAGATCTACTATTTTTATTCATCACTTTAAGAAGGTAATTACTGAAATAGGTAGCTGTAGTCAATGTCATTATCTACATGCAAGAATGGGGTCATAATAACACCTCAGAGAAGAAAGGATACTGTTAAGATGGACATAAGGCAGCTTGGGCTGACGATCTTTACTTTGTTACCTTCTACGGAGTCCCTACTTAACAGAGAAACAGGTAAAATAACCCTAGGGCCTTGTGTTATCAGTACTCTCCTGCTGGCTAATTTAAAGCTGTCCTGGTTTACGTCTGTGTGCCACCGCTGTGCCTGCAGAGCAGAATACCCTAAATAGGTATGAGACTGATGCCATGTTACAATGTGCTCCTCTGGGCATGAGTCAAGCAGTATAAATCAGCATAGCTTGACTGATTTAAAAAATTGTATAGCATTGGATATGGTATTAAGTGAAATTAAATTACCAACCCTAAAGGCTAAATCCATTATGCCTTAGTACAGACCACACTAGAGTTGAATGCGTGTAATGAGGAGGTATATGGGTGTTTTCTCCAGGATGGTGTCTGGCTGGAAAAGGATACTTGCAAAAGTGACCAGGCAGTGATTTCTGCAACCGAGAGACAGAGTAGCTTAATGATACAACATGTTATAAGAAAAGTACAGCTGTTCAATCTGTGCTACATGAAATTAACTCCTTCCTAAAGGCAGGATAGGAGACTACAATTTCTAATGACTTTATATAATTTCAGAGCTGTCTGGTTCAAGTATTACCCTTCAGCATGACTAAGAACCACCATTGTTATTCTTCCTGTGGCTTCTAGCATTAAAGACTTTTTACAGGCTGATGGAGAGGTTCATGTCGTTAGAAACATACCTAAGGTGCGTACGTTTTTTCATGTTGCTTAGAGCACAGTCTCAGAGCTCACAGACTGCTCGTAAACAGGCTATTTCTTAAAGTCAGTTTATCATCCAAATGCCTCTCATGGCATGGTAGTGCTGCATATTTACAAGATTTTAATACTTTTGCTGTGTTATTGATGTTTACACACTTATAAGCATTTATAACCACCTATCCTGTAAAGAAATAGATTACTATTTAAAAAAAAAAGTAATATCTATTAAATCAAATCAAACATTTCCGTTATTTATATATATTTTCATTTAGTATCAGCAAAAGTGTAATATTGTCTTTAAGACATACACTTCCCCAAGTATTCTTCCTGATTTCTTTAATCTCCTTTGTCAACTATTAATATAATGGTTATCAGTGCAGAATGGGCTTTCTGTAAGACTTCTGAAACTGGTATTTGCCCATGCAAGTAGAAAGGGGCTGGGGAGATTACAAACTGGCTCTACTCTCCAGTATGCTTGTCACACTTGTCAGACCTGAAAAGAAATGTGCTTGCATAGACAGACTGTGCTGTGGAAACAGTCTTGAGTAGTGGGAATTCTTACTTAATTTATTTTATTGCTAATTAACAGAAAATTCTGATCACTAATTCAGATATTGAGAAAAAGAAAACAGAAAAAAGGCAAACATTTAAGTAAACATCTTTCCATTCTGTTCCCAAAACTCAGCTTCAGCGACTTAGTCTCAGCTTCCCTTGTTTTCAGTCCCTTTATCCCAGTTCATCAGGGAGGCTCAGGAGGTCAAAATCACAGATATATTGTCTTTCTGCCTCTGATGCTTTCTTCTCTTCCTCCACTGATCCATGCATCTTACTATCTTAGTGTCCCTGCCCCGGCATGGGTCCATGGCTGCAATCCCTCAGGGGTGTCTCTGTCTGTGGGTCACCTGGGAGCTGGAAGTGGCTGTGACTGACACCCAGCAATTCATGGCCTTCCCCTGCACAGGTCAACACTGCAGCCCCCTTTGGCATAAACACTGCTATTTATGCCCAATACAGTGGAGTTTGTCCACTTTATATTTGGAGACCTTTAGCCTGGCTGCCAGAAACTAGGAAGGTTACCTGGCAAAAGATAAATCTCTGATGGGTCTGTTCTCTGAGGCGATAGTCTTTCGGGGTCTGTTGTACAACTCCTATAAGCAGGGTATGAGATAAAATGGATCTTCCTCTGTCCCAAAGTGGCAACTCCTATGTAGAACTAAAAATCATGATTCTCCAGCTCTTTTTACAGAAACACAAATGCTACTTGGCTATACACCCACATTTTTTTCCTGCCTAGAGCTTTAAGATTGTTTTTCTCCTTATGTTTCCTGAATATTTTCTACACTGCATTATTCTTGAAATTCCCTGAACTCCTTATTGTTACATGGTTGTAGAGAAACAACAGTGAACAATAGACCTGATTTTAGTAGAAAGATTTCAGTTGGGTTCAAGAGAACTGCTTTCAATCATATTAGAGCCATAGAAAGACTGTTTCTCAAGAAAGGGTTTTGGAAAATATTTTTATGGAATGGTAACATGGAAGAGAAGATGATTAGGGAATCTTCTTTAGGCATTTCAGTAAAATCATTCCGATGTATTAAAGTTAGGCCAAGCAGTCAGACAGTGATTTTGGTGAACATGTATGGCTACAGGCATACTCTAAAACAAATGTAATTTCTCCTAGAGAAAACACTTTTATTTAACTCTTAACATGTTAAGCATCTTCCATGAGGAAGATTTAAAAAGAGGGCCAAATGGGAATTGAAAATGATATTCAGATTAATAACAACACTGTAGTAAAAGTAAAACAACCAACTTCTGAAAAAACAAATTCCCAAACTGTGTATAACATTCCTGTTACACCAGTGAACAAGATCTAATAAATGCACCAATCTCATTAAACTGTCTAGATTTATATCAATTTAAAATTATGACCTCAATAATGATACGTTCTAATGCACATTCAGAATTTATTCCAAACTTAAAATAAATATTATTTATATCCTTTTTAAAAGATCATTCTCTTCACAGGGGTTTGTAGGCTACCCAGCTGCAGTGGATAATTGTGCTCGTGGGGTTTTCAGATCCCAGAAGAATAAATATGTATTTTAATCAATTATAGTGCACAAGGTAAATACTAATATCAAAAAGACAAATACAAGTAGAAATGCAAATATATTTTCCCTTGAATGTAATAGCTGATTTTGTTTAAGATATAATTCACTTTAAAATAGAAGCCTGCTAATTAATCAAAAGCTTTATTTCTTGTGTCCTAATATTAGAAAACAACTTCTAGCATTTTGTGAATTTATTCATAGTTAATTTTATAACATTAAAGTTGGCCTCCAATATGTGAGGAGAAAAATCAGAAAACCAGAGGGAAGATGACAGTTTTCTCACTTTTCTATTAAAACAGCAAAAATGACTGTTTGGAAGAATAACAAATACTTCTGAAATGAAAACAGTTTTTCACAGTTGTTTATTTAATATGCCCATACCTTGTACATTTAGTTTTGTAGGCAAACAAAACTATAGTCACTATTTCTCTTTCTCACTCTTGCTCTCTTATGCTTTTCCTGCAAATATAAACACTGAGGAGCAGTTGTTTAATGATAAGTTCCTACTCCCTTTAATGGGATCAATGCCTGGTCCTTTCCTGATAGCTGTATTTCAAGGCATAAATAGATCCTCTGTGTCTGGTAGATTAACATTGGAAGAGCTTCTCCTTGCCCATGAAGAGAAAGATTATATGATCTCCAATATATTTTATCTCTACATCCTCCTTTAAGACAATTAATTAGCATTCAGAGCAATGGCAGGTAGGGCTTGAGCTAGTGGGGAAGCACACTGTTCTATTATTAGAACAACTACAGGCAGTTGTCTTAAGATCTCAAGTGTAATTCATGTATTGAAAAGAAAACTCATGAAGAAGAGCTCAGAGACTGATAAATTAATGTGCACCAATAGGAGGAAGTAGAAAGTGCTTGCTTACTGGAAGTTGTAGTGGATTAGCCCCAGCTGGCAGCCATGCACCCACCCAGCCGCTCGCTTACTCCTGCCCCCTCAACAGGACAGGGGAGAGAATAGGAAGAATGAGAATGAGAAAACTCATGGGTCAAGATAAAAGAGAGCAAAATCCCTTACCAAGTGCTATACTGTTGTGGATAAACCAGACTTGACTTAGGGAATTTAGCTTAGTTCATTGCTAATTAGCTTTCATATTTAATTACTGATTTGGGTATTGGGAAGGAAACAAACAAACTAAAAAGAAAAACACTTAAAAAACACTTAGAAAACACACCATTCCTTACTCCCTTTCCTGGTCTCACCTTCAGTCCCCTCCTCTCCCCTTCCCAATATACATCCAATTCACTACTTCACTCCAGACACCTCTCCTCCTCTGTTATTGTTGCAGGTTACACTCAGTCCTTTCAGAGAGGCAATGGAGGTACTGAAGGTCAGGGTCAGCAGTTTCTCTCCACTGTTCCTTTCATCTCACTCTTTTTCCCATGCTCCAGCATGGGTTCTCCCTGGGCCACAGACCCTGCTGGGAAGTCTCTACTCCAGTGTCACAGGCTACAGTTCCTTCAGGGTATGCCTGCTCCACCATGGAGTACTCCTTTCTCCTCTGACCTTGGTGTTCCTTCTCACACATAGCGTTCTCTCTTCCTCCCACCATGGCATTTTCCTCCATTACTTAAATATGTTTTCACAGAGACACCACCAGCTTTGGCCGATAGGCACACCTATGTCCTGTGGTTGGTCCCTTGCAGAGCCAGCTGGAAATAGCTGTCTGGCATGGGGCACCGCCCGCTTTCTTCTGACAGAGGCCGTTCCTGTAGCCTGCCCATTAGCAAAATATTGTCATGGATTCCCAATAGAGGTCTATAAAACACGTGCAGTTAGAAAGATGTGGTCTTATGATTTACTAATCAAAAGATTTGACTAGTATTTTTATGCAAAAAGCCCTGCCCTATAGATTGAAGCAAAAAATGGTACCTTATATGGCAAATAATGTGTGGTAAATAAAAGAAGGAAATAAAATTGTATGACTGGGACTGGACTGCTGTACCATCAACAAAAACTTCAAAATGAAAAATGGGTGACTGACATAAATAAGATGGAGAAATAAAATTTATCTGGTTTTGTAGAGCATCTACTCTAGTGTTAAGATGTTCTACCATTTATAATCTGAGGAATTGGGAGAGGAAGAATCAGAAAACCAGATTAATTAAGTTCATACTGAGAAAGGGGCACTACTTATTTCTGTATTATCATCCATCTACTCCCTCTGGATCTTTGCCGAAGCATAGAATAATTTGGGTTGCATATTTAGAACCAGATAAAGGATTCTGAATGTTGTTATTTAATGACATTCTTAAATACAATTTTTATAGCTGTGAATAGTCTATGTCTTTCCACTGCTGTAAGTTACTCAGTCTTATATTATTTATTACATTGACATTGTATTGCAATATTTCAGGCAAAATTTGGACATTAGTTATGTATAATAAACCAACAAAATTCGAGGATGTATGTACAAATTGATATTTATGAACACTTTATAGTGCGTTATATTTTTTTTCATGGCTAGTCATGCCCAATTCATATAATGTTTCTCCTCTCAAATCCCATTTTCGTGGCATCACTGTCAGTGCAAATCTGAGGATGCGAAATTTGGCCCTTCTGACTTTCAATCGCTTCACCAGGGCCCCTTACTTCTGTTACAAAGAGGGTTAATAAGGACAGAAGGTTTATGCTTCAAAAAGACTGAGATGAAATGTTACCTCTACAAAAATCCCAATTAATGTGAATATATGGTGGTCTTAAGTTTATTAAATCTTTAAGTGTCTGAGGGAGTTGTGCAAAATACATGAGAAAGAAAGCTTCTAAATAACAAAATATTGACATATCTTTGGTTCTTCCTAAGAAGTTCAATCTCTCCAGATCGTTACCTTCAACAATTGTTATCTGCTCAAAGGACTCTATCTCACCAGCAACCATAAGAAAATGATAAATTAAAGTTTGTAGGATCAGTTTGCTCCCTGGATAAAAGCTTGGGGAACAAAGGGTAGCGCTACAAAGTGGGTATAAGCTAGCATTCTGAATATGTGTGTGGGTTGTCTAAGGTAAATGAAACATTATGCTGAAATTCAATAGCACAGAGGTAGGTCAGTGACCTATCACCACACTCAGTGTGTAATGGAGAAAATGGATATTTTTAAATGAAATCATTTGATTAGTGAAGCAGTAACCTGTAGATAAATGGGGTACAAGAAGACCGTATGGGACTATTCAATTTGCAAGTATTTTTCATTACAAAGTGATCTTGCTACTGAATAATAAAAACAAAATTATAAGAGCAAAATGTATTTTCATTTTCATCCTACTTGTTCTTTATTTCATTTTTTGTAGGAGAATATGGCGTTTGTGAAATCATAGAGCCAAGTGCATAGTTTTATAGGATTCAGCTCTGAACAGAAATGTGTGTCTGACCCACAATGTGGCCTTCCTTTCAATCGCCATTCATGTTCACTGCAGTGAGCTAAAGTGCTAACATGCACTTAAGGCACACGAGCAGTACACAGGTTTGACTCACTCAATGCTTCCGTTGACTGATATTGATCTAAAACTCAATGAAATCAACTTACTTCACAGGACATTTGGTCAGCCCCTGAGCTGCTGACTGATGCCTACCAAGCAAGAAGACTCTTTGGAGTGGATGACAACCCACCAATTTCCGATGCATCTAAAGAAGAGGTTATGCTCCACAGTGTCCTGGATTGAAATGTGTGGCATCAGGCCAGAGAAGGGGTGCAATCAAGCTAGAGCATGTAAGGTATATGTTATCTCGGCTTCTGACCCAGTGGTGCCCAGTGACAGGACAAGGGGCAACAGGCACAAATAGAAACACAGGAAGTTCCATCTAAACATGAGGACAAACCTCTTCATTTCGAGGGTGGCAGAGAGTGGAAACAGGCTGCCCAGAGAGGTTGTAGAACCTCCTTCTCTGGAGATATTCAAAACCCACCTGGACATGATCTTGTGCAACCTGATCTAGTTGAACTGTTCTGGCACTGGGGTTGGACTAGATGATCTCCAGAGGTCCCTTCCAACACATACCATTCTGTGATTCTGTGACCAACATGTTACCTGCCTCTTTCCTCACACCAGCCAGTACACATAGTGGTAAAGCTCCACTAGTCATAGATTTCAGTCCAATTACAAGTGCATTTTGCCACTTCTACACTTCTTTTGGGCCCTGGGAAAATGCCTCTGCTCAAATGTCTGAAACTTGACACATTTTATTTGGGGTACCACACAGACTGCATAATTTCTCTGTGCCATGCCAAAAACTACTCAGTTTGGGCACCCAAGAACTGTACTTGGCATTATCCCTCTATCCTTCTGAATTACCTTGTTCTAGCTTCAAGACGAGATAGCGCATCAGATTGGGCTCCTGTGGATTGTAATTAATTGCATTCCTAAGACTTTGCATAGAATAGTAAATCTTTGCATCGTAGTCCTCAGAAAACTGAGGCCCATCCCAACAAAACCATGCAGATGTCGCACTCATTATGGTGTTGGAAGAATTTAGGCACTAAGGCATCCTTGTGGACCAAGCCATAAATTGATATGAGCATTTCATATCTCACTGAAATCAGAAAACAACACCGTAAGAACTTAATTCTACTAAATGTTTCATGGAAATTTCATCTTTCCTGTGACACAAGACGCTAAGGTGAGGAAGCTAATCTTCTATAGATGTTCCACTCTGAAATACCAGGAGTCTTAAACCTGGATTTTTTTCAGTGAGTTGTGAGGAATTACTTCAAAATATTATATATGTGCTGTACAGGAAATTTCAGTAAATAACATACAAAGAGTAAATTGTAAAAAGAGAAGATATTACAAGCAATAAAATAACTTAAGAAAATTGATTCAGATAAAAAGTTTCATTACTGACTCAGATCTTTCCATTAGGTCCTTTCCTCCAACCCTCTCCAACTTTGAGTCTGCTAAGAGTGATATCAGGCTCTGCTTCACTTCAAAATTCAGCTTCAGAGGTATTCTCTACAGGGGGCTTCATAGAGGTCTGAATCAGGCTCTTACTTGTATGAGCAGTCATTTGAAAAAATAGCTTAACCATTTAAAAAATGCAGTGGAAACAAAAGGATCAGCTAAAGCAAGGATCTAAGTATTTTTCCCTAAGGGTTAATGAATGTTTAAAACTGGTGAAAGGAAAAAAAACCCAAGCCCCTGTTTCTCTAGTCTTTTAAGTAAGACACTTCTGATCTACACTATGGTAAAATTATTAATGTATTAGACTCTCTATCAACATGGATATTAATTTTCTAGTTGTACTAATGCTGCTTTAGTAATAGGGCTTGAGTCTTCAGTTGGTAGAAAAGTGCCAATTATTTTCTAAGGGACTTAAACAATTGAATTTTGGAGATTTTGTTCTCCCCCTCAAAATAGCTGACTAAAAAAGTTGGAGTTTTCTGATAAAAGGAAAAAAACCCATACTTACTTTCCAAAAATAATCTTGGGTTTAAAAAGAAAACTAATATGTGTTACTTATCAGCCATTTTTATTTAAAAACATATAAGTAAGAAGTTTTTTCAGTTAACTCTTCTTGACTTACTTCTACGGTGTTCCATGTTATACATAATACATAAAAGGAAGGATATGATTTTACAGAATCTTTACTTCTATGTCTTTGGAAGAGGAAAAATTATATCCTCGTTTCTCTTCCCTACTCTTTTAATGCCTTAAAGCATTATTCACCTGAGCTCAGGGAGAGCCATTCTGCTGACCCTCCTGCAAGTTACAAAAAGGTGGACTATGCCTTGCCCACGGGCTTTCCAATCGTCAATTAAAATCTGAAGATGTAGAGCTGTAGCAGACAGAGCAAGTGAAAGGAGAGAGTTGGTCCATGATGTCCATACACAAGCACCACATGGAATCTTACTGAGAAATTTATTTGAATATTATGTCCAAAACTGTTAGGAAAGAATCCCATCTCTGTTTAATTACTATTGAACTTGTAGCCTCAGTGTATTTGGAACTGTTCTCTGGCACTGAGGCCAAATGGTGTGGGGCAGCTGTGCACATGGTATTAAATTCCCTAATACTAATTCCTCCAGCGTGCCCACTGAGAACAGTTCCTGGTTCATACTGACTCACAAACTCTGCCTGAGTTCTTGCTTTGCAACACTGCTGGGTAAATTGGGTCAAACTGTATCAGAGATCATTCCAGCAGTTTAAGAGTACGGATCAAACTCTGGTGTCTGGAAACGTTCCCTGACAAGGTTTAATATAAGAGACTAGACATAACCTATTGGTCTTGGTTAAAATATTTTCTTTCCTTTGTTTAATAAACATTGTTAGGTGAATGTGGCAGTTTGAAGGAAAAAAACTGCTTGAAAGCTTTTGTTTTGAACTGACCAATTGAACTATTCCCTTCCATGCTATGATCGCACATCTCATTGGCTGAGAAAGTTTCTCGTGAGCGTACTGTGCCTTTAAGAGCCGCGGGCTCGGGGACTTTCAGGGCTTTTTTGGCTTTTTCGGCTTTTGGGGCTTTTCGGCTTTCTCCGCTCTCCGGGCACTACCGGCTCTGCGCTGCGAGAGGCGTTGAGGACCTCAGCTTCGCTCCGGGAAGAGGCTTTCTCCAGACTTGCGGCTACGGCTCCCCCGCGCTGCCAGAGTGGAGCGAAGCTGTGCGCCGGGGAAGCCCCCGCCGCGCCGCCTGGGACAGACTGCTCACGCCGCCTGGAGACCCGCGCCTGGAGGCTGCTCTTTGCCTGCTGCTGTAACGCCGTACCCTCTCTGCCTGCCAGCGCTGCCGCTTCTTGCTTTGCTTCTACAAACTGCACGACGAGAACTGGTAGGAACAGCGCTTTGCACGTTGGAGCCCCGCGCTCGTAACAGCCGTGGTTTCCCTTTGTTTACTCCACGAAAGCGCACACGTGGCTGGTGCCATTTCGGACTCCACGTGGTACCATCCCCCTTTCTCTCTTTTCTCGTGTTTAACCCTCGCCTTTCCATCCTGTACAAACCCTCAGATTTTGCATTGGTTTTTCCCTGCATATTATATATTCTGTTCTAGTCTTAATAAAGTTTGTTTCAGTTTTCAAAACGTTCAGAGGTCTCACAAAATCTTTTCTTTTCCTTTTCGTATCTCTGCTTTTTAACCCTTTTGTCTCCCGGAGGAGAGGGGTTCAGGGATAGGAAAGGGCACGTCCCCGTGATTGGCTTGCCTCAGCCAACCGACGACAGTGAAGTATTTACTTTTCACGTTTCTATTTAGTAGCAAAGTGCCACTTGAATTAATAGGATTCTTGCAACATCAATTTTAATGTTATTTTAGATAATAAGAACGCCATGTGGAAAAATGTGTATTTTTTCAGAAAGAGGATAATTGAATATTTACTGCTGTGCTTTATGTAATAATATAATTTTCTGATTAATTCTTAAAATTGTAAAATAAAACTAATGATGTATGTGGTGATATTTTGCAGAATAACAATGTTATACTCTTGTCCTGTGTAAATATCCACGCTGCAGCACATAAAAATTATGTCTTTGCAGGTGTAATTTATGTGAAAATAATCTCTTTCTATAAGCGATTACACAGCAGCTTAATGAAGACATTATCAGATTGAATTCAACTGAAAAAGTAGGTTGCTGTACTGCTGGTAAGTATCTGTGATGCCCGTGACCAGTAGGGAGTTCTATGGGTTTTAGGAATAATCTGCCTAGGCACATAAACATCCTCCCAGACTAACTCCAGTATTGTGCTAGGACAGAAAACGGTATTGCGCATTTTGAACAGAAAACCAACTAGAAATGGACTGAAACACAAGAACAGAGACCAATAGTAGCATCACTTGAAGCTTCTCTTCCTGTATGAAGACAGGAAGCCACTGAGTAAAAAAGCAGGAGGATACGCTTGCTTTGAAGTACTTGTGGAGGTTAGGCTGGGGGTGATAGCACAGCTCTCCATAGTACACCTTCACAAGGGCATCTCACTGCAATTAGGAGCCTGTAACTATGATGGTGCAACACAGAATGTGAGAAATAACTATGTTCTTTGTGGGTATTTGCTAAAAGTTTACTCAGTGTAAAAACTGAAGCTTTGGGTCCTGATGCTAGCACTGTCATTTGAAACTAAATTATATACATTTACGAGAGTCTGAACCCGCTCCCTCTCAGTGACATTATTGCTCTATTTATTTATGTGCTAACATTAACACTGATCACTCAGTCTAAAGCCATGCAGTTGAGTAGGAAAAGTTTAAAACTTTATTATCTTAATAAGGAATAAACATTCTCTATTCATGCTGCCATAGCACTGCTCAGAGCACTCTTGTTAAGGAAATAAAAATTCTAACACCTTAGTCATCCTTTCCATTTTTTATTACAAATACATTTATTTTCAGTGGAAAAATGTGATGTTTGTAACAGAGACAGTCATGATTAATAATATTGTATTCTACATTTACTTTAGTTATTACTTCCCTTCTAAAACTTTCTACAGCTATTGTGAGCAAGTACTATCTATCTTTGTTTTCTTGATCATGCCTTCCAAATACCTTTTTATTGCACACCAGCTAATTTGGAGTGCTACAATTAAAAGCATTCACCTTTGGAAGAGCAGAACTAACCTCTCACATCAAGGGAGTTTGATTATGACTATAGTTTCTGTCTTTTGTAACAAACTACTCAAACAGAATTGGCCAGCTGAAATGAAGAACAGTGAACAGATGTTATCACTGGAGACCACTGTGAAAGAATAACGCCCAGGCTGACATTTACCAAATAATTTGAAGTTATTAATATAACCAAATATATAGGAATAGATGTATGGACATTAATCTACTGTGAATAGACTGAGATGAAAAAAAAAAGTCCTAAATTGTTGAAAAGTTAGCTTAGTTTGAGTTACACTTCTTTCTTGAGTGTTATGTTAATAAGCCAACCACCTTCTGTTCAGTGGGATCCAACAATTCTGCTCTCTGCACATCTGCACGGCTGCAGTACCTGTGAGCCCTAGTGATGGACGTTGGCATTGATAGTGCTGTTTGCTGCAGAGTAAGATAAAGAAGTGCCTCTATGACATACACAACTGCAAGTGTGTATGTTGCAATGCCCATGATGGCTGTTGACATTGTAATATCTGCTAGGATGCCTTGCAGGAGAAGAAGTTTCAGGCTTTAGAAGTTTTATGCTTTAAGAGTTGAATTCTTTTAGCATAGAGATACCAAAAAGAAGCATCCAGAACAAGAATAAACAAAGGAAGCATTCACAGAAGAGAATTAGTGTAAAATCCATGAAGTTTTCACCTTCGTATCTTGATTCTGGTTTTAACCACTAGGTACAAAATCAACCTGATTCAGGCAACCTGCAGCAAAGAAAAATCTGAGTTTAATCAAGTCAGCCCAAAATCAGGTGAAATAATCAGGTTTATTAACTTCCAATGTTTGTATTAATGCAGCTGTAGATCAGCAATTAGATGGTAAAAGCACTTTTCCTGAGAGAGCTGAGTTTCCCTGGTGCTCAACACCTCTTCATGCTGAAGTTGCTACTCTCAGGTGCTGTTTAGTGAGATCAGATTAGATTTATCTCTTAAAATCTGCTAGATTAAAAAAAAAAATATATATATATATATGTAGAACTCTTGTATGTGCATTATTTTCTTTCTGTTAAGTTTACACATGCTGTAGTGAGTACATTTCTTATACATAGTACTTAATTTTCTGGATTTATTTTCTGTCCTTTCCTATAGAATGTTCAGTAAAAATTTTAACTCAGTACATGTTTGTTTGGAGCAAACCACTTGAACTCCTCTTGATCCACAGCTCACAATTGTTGTAATGCTAATGGAGCTGATGAAAGTGGGAATAATGCTGCTTTCCAATACAATTCTGACTTGTTAGCACCTGGTATAATAAAAAAGTGCTCTAAAGGCTATTGTAATTCATGCCTGTCAGGAGCCTACAGGAGCTCTTCTAGCATCTAGAGGACAGGGGAAAGCAGAGTAATTTAATGCAGCTGCTCTGCGCACGAACTCTAGAAGTGCTGAACTCTTTCACATAGTCAATTCACACTGTAGCCAGTTAAGTGGAATTTAGGGTTGTTTTTTTCTATAGAGCGTACTCAGTGCAGATTGTAATTTAGTACTAGAGATCCTTTCCCTTAATATCCACAGTTGGGAATTCCTTTCAGCTTGCACTAAAGGAAATGGTTCTGTTTGAAAGTTAGAAGAAATTGTGCTCCAAGCCACCTACTTCGACTATAATCTGAGCGTTTGTAGGTGAGATTAGTCATCCATGGTTTTGTAGTATTCTAGCATTCAGATCTTTGAGAGAAGACTCAGTGCCTAGAAATAGGTGCTAAATTAATAAATTAATTGTGCCTTCAGTTAGCTAAGACATTACATCATTATGAATTTGTGAATTTGAATTCCTTTTCCCCTTAATTTAAACATTTTAATTTTTTCCCATGGGCAAAAAGATGAAAACAAATACCAAATCACTTAATCATAATGATCCTGTAAATGAAGTGAATGAAGGCTAAAGGGAACTTCTTTTCACAAAATATAATGCAGTATCTCCTTACAAGACAGATGATGAGATTCAGAGTCCAATGTGTTACTTAACATGGGACGTGATGTCATCTGCTTCTGTGTTGAAGAAAGTGATGAGAAAAGCTACTTCATATTCACTAAATACTCTCCATTCAGACTGAAATTTCTGTTGATACCTGCATGCAGAAAGGAAGTTTTTCAGCCTGAAAAGCTAGGTGCCAGCTTCCTACCTTCCTTCCTGGTAAGATCGCCAGCTGAGGCAGAGGGACATTTAAGACGTGCCTGCTGCTTCTGCTTATCTCTTTTTAGACAAAACACTGTTTTATATAAACTGAATTTATATAAAGCCATTACAGTATCCCTCTATCTACTCTACAGTATTCCTTCCTCTAGGAATCTGGAGGTCTTCCTTAATTTCTCCACTTAAGCCTCAGTTTAAACCTGGAATGTCCTACTCAAAAGATGATACAATATTGTAAGAGGGAGGACGGACCGAGAGTGGATTAGAGAAGAGGGTTTGCCCTATCAGCCTATGTCAGAGGAAAAGCAGGCAAACAGGAGCCTGATTTTGTTATCTGATAATCAGAACATTCATCTTAAAAAGGGAATTCCGTCACAGGCTCCCTGGGTTATTCTGATTTTTTGTTTTTCTTTTCTCTGGTCCGTTTTTTTTCCAAAATAAAACGTGCAGGTATTCCTGTGAGTAAAGACCAAATCCTAGATTTTCTGTTCTTCCCTCTTGTTGCAGTTGAACCCCAGTAACCAGCTCAGCCCCTTACAGCCGCTCACTTACTTCACCCCAGGGTGAGAATCAGAAGGGTAAAAATGAGAAAAGTCATGGGTTGAGTTAAAACCAGTTTTTGTCAGGTAAAGCAAAAGTTGAATGTGCAAGCAAAGCAAAATAAACAATTTATTTACTATTCATCGGCAGTCAGCCGTTTCCAGGAAAGCAGGGCTCCATCACACATGACTTGGGTAACTTGGGAAGATAACACCATCACTCTGATTGTCCCCCCCCCAACTACTTGAGCACCTCCAGCCTACTCACTGGCGGAGCAGTGTGGGAAGCAGAAAAGGCTTTGATGTTCTGTAAGCGCTGCTCAGCCGTAGTTAACACACTGGTGTGTTATAAACACGGTTTTCAGCACAAATCCAAAACATAGCACTCTACAAGCTGCTATGCAGGTCAAAACCAGTGCACCTCTGACCACCTTAACTACTAATGAGCAAGCAGACTATTGCTTAATAGTTAATAATTCCATGTAGCCTGGAACATACTAGCAATATCAGCCAAGGCTCTTCTGATCGGCAGTCCCGATCTTTGCTGTTTATAATGGAATTCATCTTTCTTGAAAGATGATATCTGCACTCATACATAGGTTTTTGAGATACAGTCTTTTCTTTTACAAATGCCTCTTAATACTTTGATTTTGCACTCGATGCATTTTTTTGATTGAATTTTCCCTTATCTGGCTATCACACTGGTGGATCGTGGTCATTGTATGACTGATTAGCATATGGGGTATTTCTCTTATGTTTTAATGTGATGATCACTATGTGACAGCAGAAGCTCTTTTTAACACTGTTTACATTTTTGATATTGTAATTTCTAATGATTTATTTAATTTCCTTTCTATTTTTCCAGTCTTTGAGATGATCTAAATTTTAGTGTGTCATTTAGCCTGATCTACATTGACTGTGTTTTCTATTGTTTTTTTCAAAGGGCAAATTTAATCACAATATTGCCCATTCCAAGCCATTTTACTTTGATACATTATTTAGTTTTATGATTTATCAGGAAATAAAATAATGTGGGGTTTTTTTAAATTATTTGTTTGGTTTGGGTTTTTTTCACTATAATCATTTTATTTACCATGCTAAGAAGGAGTATGCTTTGAAAATGTCTCGTACATTTGAAGACCTCTTTTCAAATGGAATACACTCTTCTTAAACAGAAATCGCTGAAGGAAAGCAAAAAAGTAAAGTTTACAAAGACTGCCCAGAGAATTCTGCCAACGGTCATGCTTTGGACAGTGCTTTTCCCTACCATACATACCAGCAGTACTGAGTGTGGGAGCAGGAGCATGTATGTTTAAACACACAACTAATGGATAATTAAAATATCCAGTATTTTTCAATCTTTCAACAGTTTGTTCCAAAGCTTAATTGATATTACTTGTTACTAATTGATACTGATATTAATTGATATTAATGTTAAAATGTTACATCTGGATTGTTAAGTCATTAGATCTATAGTCAGCTTATATTTTTTTTATTAAACAATACAGCTTACATGTTTGCTAGAACATTTTTACTTTTAAATCAACACTGGAAAGGCTTTTACAGTCACTGTAAGAATTCTAAAATATAAGCAAGAGAACTTGAAAGCTGTTAGAGCACTTGTAAATATTTGAAGATAAGAACTTTTAAGAACAATTTTTAAACTCTTTTTTATATAAAATAAAAGAAACCAAAACAAAACGCCCAACTACCAAGAAAAGATTATTTCTTGCATAGCCTTTTGATTTCTTCATTTAATTTCTTCCTTATATCCAATCTAAATCTACCCTCTTTCAATTTAAAACTATTGCCCCTTGTCCTATCACTACAGGACATGGTAAAAAGCGTTTCTCTATCTTCCTTATAAGCACCTTTTACATAAAAAGTCTTCCTTCATCTTTCTTATATGACCCCTTTGTAAGCAATAAGGTCTCACTGGAGCCTTCTCTTCTTCAGGCTGAACAACCCCAACTCTCTCAGCCTGTCCTTATAAAAGAGGTGTTCCAGCCATCTGATCATTTTTGTGGCCCTGCTCTGGACCCACTCCAACAGGTCCATGTCTTCCTTGTGCTGAGAACTCCAAAGCTGAACACAGTACTCCAGGTGGGTTCTCACCAGAGTGGAGTAGAGGGGGAGTGTCGCCTCCCTTGACATGCTGGCCACATTTTTCGATGCAGACCAGGATATGGTTGGCTTTCTGGGCTGCCAGGGCACATTGTTGGGTCATGCCCAGCTTTTCATCCACCAAGATCAGTTTTAAAATTCCTTAACTCAAAAGTAATCTTAACTTTTTCTTACAGATTTTTGGTTTTATTTGTCCTTCTTTCCTTAGAGGGGAGACTAAATATGCTTGTGGCCAAGGAAATGGTCAGAAATTATGGTGAGAAAATTATTTGTAAGAGTGTGAAAATATTCAGATTTGCACATCCTGTCAAATAATTACATTTTATAACAGAGAAAATTCTTGACCTATAGAAAATTGGAAAGAAGGAGATATTTGATGCCAGTGCCAGTTTGGAGATTGTGTGACAGTACTGGGATCAAAAAAATAACAGCAGAACACTTTTATTTTTGTACATATAAAGGAAAACTGCATTTCAGGTCAATAATTTTGAGCCAAGAAGATTGTAACTCACAGAGTTGAAGGAGAACTTCCGTATCTTTTGGTCATCCTTGTTCTAGGTCAGGCCTACTGAAGAACAAACATGTGAATCACACATAGATTTGCTGCTAAATAAAAATGAACAAAAACATGCATCTTTTTAAGCATTTTGATGACTTGATTTTTTCTTATCCATTTCTCTTTCCAGATCCACTGTAAGAATCTGAATATGATATATTCCTCATACAGAGAACTATTGCACTGAGATTGTGTAATACTCAAATAATGAAATTTTATAAAGTATCTTCAGATGTCTGAAACCTTTTTCAGACATCACTAACGTATGTCCCTCAGGTTATAATTTTTGATTGGTGTCTTACTCTTATGTGCTTTAATCATGCACTCACACATGCTAATTAGAATGGCATTTGAAGGCTTGATTTTTTTTCTTATTTCCATGTAGGTGGGCACATGTAGCATTTCAATGGCTGGATCACTCTACCTAATTATGATACTGATAAATCAAGACTTACCATGTTTGAATTAATGTAGAAAGACATTTCACTGTTAAGTGCCATTAAAAAGTAGCTTACTAGTTTATTTTTCCTCATGGATGGTACTGGTTGTGTATTTGATTGCAAGTTCTCATACCTAGCATCGTCTTCTGCTTCCTGCCTCCTTCGGGTCCACCTTCCGGCACATTTTAACGCTTCCTTGACATATCACTAAAGAACATGCACCAAAGCTCTTATTCGCCGCAGGCATTTTGCATTCATCAGTGATTACAACTGTGCTGCTTCTTCACTCCACGTACGCCTTTCAACACTACCAAACATTGCTCATACACATTTACAGAAAAAAACCAAATTCTGGCACTGAGCTCATGTTAAACCAGAAAGCTTTCAAGTGCATCTTCTATTGAAATATCTTCAGGGATGAATCAGAGGGATATTTGGGACTCATGCATGTCGTAATATCCACAGTGGTGCTATGTTATTTTAAATACAAAGTGATAACTCCTGGTATCAAATACAGACTAGGGGATGTAGGCATTGAGAAAAGTCCTGTGGAGAAGGACTTGGATGAAAAGCTGGACGTGAGCTGACAATGTGTGTTTGCAGCCCAGAAAGCCAACCATATCCCGGTCTGCATCGAAAAAAGTGTGGCCAGGAGGTTGGGGGAGATAATTTGCCCCCACTACTCCACTCTGGTGAGAACCCACCTGGAGTACTGTGTTCAGCTTTGGAGTTCTCAGCACAAGGAAGACATGGACCTGTTGGAGTGGGTCCAGAGCAGGGCCACAAAAATGATGAGATGGCTGGAACACCTCTTTTATAAGGATGGGCTGAGAGAGTTGGGGTTGTTCAGCCTGAAGAAGAGAAGGCTCCAGTGAGACCTTATTGCAGTATTTCAGTACTTAAAGGGGGATTATAAGAAAGATGCAGACAAGCTTTTGAGAAGGGCCTGTTGTGACACGACAAGGGGTGATGGATGTAACAGGACAGAGGGTCAATTCAGACTAGATATAAGGAAGAAATTTTTTACAATGAGGGTGGTGAAACACTGGCACAGGTTGCCCAGAGAGGTGGTAGATGCCCCATCCCTGGAAACAGTCAAGGTCAGGTTAAATGGGGCTCTGAACAACCTGATCTAGTTGAAGTTGTCCCTCGGGACAAATCCTCTGGGATTTGGACTAGATGACATTTGAATGTCCGTTCCAACACAAACCATTCAATGATTCTGTGATAAAGCTAGTTGATAATTAGGTTATATTTATAGATTTCATCCTTTCTGTAAATTGCCAATGTTAGTAGACTATCTCCACAATGAAAAATATTTTAACATTCCGATCAAATACATCTTAAAAAGTAATGTAAAAACACCCTATTAGTAGGTTTCATTTGTCAGACACTAATCCTACAAGATAAGTGCTTAAAGCATCTTCTAAGAACAATTCCACAAAAGCACTCAAATCAGTATAACCTCTTTGACTGACTTTGGAACGTTGGAACAAGGTCTAAATGCATTGCTGAGAGAGAGAGGTAGAGCTGGGGAAAGAAAAATAAAATAATAATGAAAAAAAGAGCTCTGCTTGACCCTAAGACTATTTTTCAGGACTCTGTTAAATGTACTGCTCAAAATGTTTCACTACCATAGTGAGAAAATGTCACTATAAAGCAATAAAGAATGATGTGACCAACCTGTTCCATAGTAAAGCTTGCGACTGTGTATATGATCAGGTGGGGCATTCTGATTGCTTGATTTTGTTGCTGTGAAAACAGTTTCTCTGAATTCACATCAAAGGATGGCATTTGGCTAATTCCTGTTCAGATTAAGGCTCTTAACTCACCACGTAAACAAGGACATATTTGGGAAACAATCAATTGCAACAAAGCAGATAGATACGTGTTTAGGTAGTCTACATAGAAGAAGTAAAGAATTGTGTATTTCTAGTGGAATTTGAAGACTTTCAAGGAACTTCATACTAAGGAGGACAAAATATTTCAAAACAATTTCAACTGAACTTTATAATATCACTTTATTAAGGTATTTTATGATTCCTTATACTTTTTCTTGTATAATTACCTACAACATCTTAGAAAAGCAAGATGAAACAAACAAACAAAAGAAGAAATCGTTTAATTCTTTCCTATCAGAAGTGCTGAAAAAAGAATTAATTTCTAAGAAATGCTTTGATTTTCTAGAATCAGAATTTTTCCATAAAACTTTAACTAGCTTTAGTTTGCACTTGTTTATCTTTGGAAAAGTTATGTACTACAGAAAGTTATACACTTTCTAAGGGTATTAAAATTAAAAGTAGTTCACTTCTAAGAGAGAAATGACTTGCTTGTGAACTGCTAAAAATACATGTTTATCTGACACCTGTGTCATATTATGTCACTTTATGATTGATTTATAGCTAGGTCATCTTGCATTGGAACACTTTATGACAGCACATAATTTTGTTATTTGTAAGTGTTATACAGAGTCAGTGTAAAAGAAATATTGCAGTAGGTTTCCTATAGGTTTTAGATCATGTATTATTCACACTTCATATCAAGATATCCAGGTAGATATCTTGATTTTAAATAAAGTGAAATCAGCACCTCCCTTTTTGTCCAGACAGAACAATCTAGCTTTGCATGATAATTCTGCTGTAGGTTCCGAATGGGCTCTGTTCATATATTTTGTTTGAGAAAAAAATCACTGTAACATTGTGAGGATGAAATTCTGTAGATTATCCATATTTATAGTGAACTATCTAGGCTGGGTTTTGTTCCTTGTAGTGTCTACTGGTTACAAAATTCCTTCTGGCATGCAACCAGTAGCTGCATGAAAAATTTAGATTAAACATAAATGATGATGGGAGAACTTGTCGTTTCCCTGCTTCCTTCCACTGACGACATCTGGCTACAAATCATTTAATAGCTTGCAACCCTAGCACTGCTGATTCCTTGCCAGAAACAGAGCAGACCGTTTTTGAAATCAGATGACTTAATGAACTCATGTCAGGCCTGTCCTTTAACTGGTATTTGTAACTTCTGTCTTGATCATGGTAATTTCGTGTGTGCCAGTAAACCTCTGCTGAAGTTGATTCAACCAATATGCTTCTCAATGAAACAAATACAAAGGTGGAGAAAGATATAAAGCATAACAAAACTGTAAACTGAGTGATATCCTACTAATGTCATATTAGTTCCTCAAGGCATTTGGCTGAGGGAATGGTGAAAGAGGAAAATAAGAGGAAAATATTTTAGATTGAGAAAAAGAAAAAAGAAGACACTGGCCATGAAATATAGCAGAGAAGGCAGATAGAAATAAAGCTAATCTGCCAAGTTCCTGATTGAGATTTCTGGAAAGACAGGGAGGTGGCAGTGAATTAAACAAGGGACATAACTTTTGATGTAGAAACTATAGAAAAGTGATGTGAAACTGATAGGAACAGGAATGCTCCCATGGTTTGCTGAGACTACTTCTGTGATAACTGTATTTGGTCATTATTCTGAAGAGTGTTTTGCAGTTGTCAAACCAAGCAGACCCACAAGCTCATCCTTAAATTGATTGTGTGTCAGGATATTTATGATATGTCTGTATTGAAAAACATTATGCACCATGGCAGGAGAGCTATCCCACAGCCCTTGACATCTCAACAACACAAGCCTCTCTAGGATATACCTTGCTCTTACTCATTCTCCAGTTGCACACTTCATGGTCCAAACAGAAAAGTATATATATAGAGTAGGTAAGAACACTACGTATGTATGCAGTTGTTAGAGTCCAGCACTGCCACTTGTCCTTCCTTGCCTTTGCATACATGTATGGTCACACCATCTGCTAATGCCTGGAAGAAGACTGGACTATGAATGGCTGCCACAGGTTCATTCACTTGCTACAGGATGGGTTACAGCAACCATGATGTACTAGGTGCACCTTAGAATCAAAGGCTTCTTTCTAATTCTAATGTTGAGGGCTTGTATGTTTGTCTTCTTCAGATTGTGTCTTACTACTTTTCTTCCTAGATATTGGACAGGATGGTGCCTGTGACAGTCTTTGGTAGTGTCTACTGGAATTATACACTCATCAAGATTGAGACGCAGCTTCCTGGTATATATATCTTTCCAGGGATATCGATATTATGTAAATTCCTTGGGGAAGACATGGAGGACTGTATGAGGCTGCTTGAGAGTATCACACAATAGCCCCTGGAAAATGCCCGAGAGCTTAGATGAGATGGTAAAGCCCTGTAATCAACTTCTACAGACGAATTTAAGATAAAAAGCAGGAGAATGGGGAACTTACTAATGCTGATAGGGGACCAGTTTTCTGCTGTTGTAGCCTGTTCTGAGCAATTAGGAGTTCAAGTAGCTCAAATACTTTCCATTCATGTATTCCTCTGGCAAGTGGATGGGCATTCGTGGTTTACAGAGCAGTTATTTTGTGCTATTCTGCTCATATCTTAATCCAAAAGTTGGCCATTTTAGAATGCTCCTAGAGACGGTTCAATTAGCACTGGATGAGAACTGTCCAGAATACCTGATGTATAAGGAGACAGATTGTAATTTTTGTCCTGAGAGGGCTCCCATAAGGTATGTCATGAATAGCACTTTGGGGTAAATGGTAGGTGTGGTAGGTTGACCTTGGCTGGACACACCAGGTGCCCACCAAAGCCGCTCTATCACTCCCCCTCCTCAACAGGAGAGGGAAAGTAAGTACGATAAAAGGCGCATGGCTCAAGATAAGGACAGGGAGATCACTCAGCAATTACTGTCATGGGGAGACAGACTCGACTTGAGGAAATTAATTTATTGCGAATCAAGTCGAACTAGGCTAATGAGAAGTAAGAACAAATCTTAAAACACTTTCCTCCCTCCCCTCCCTTCTTCCTGGGCTCAAATTCACTCCTGACTTTTCTAATTCCTCCCTCTGAGCAGCACGGTGGGGATGGGGGTTGTGCTCAAGTTGCTGTTCCCCAGACACATTCAGCTTTTATTTTTTATTTTTAATTTGAGCTCTGTTTGCTAGCGTATATGGAGCTAGGCCATGCTAGGTCTTTTTTTGCTGTTTCTTCTTTATTGCTGCTTCGAAAAGTTCCTGTTGTGAAAACCGTGGTTGTTCTTTCAGTTGTTGACCAGGTCATTGGTCTGTCAGTTCCTCTGACTCATTCCTTCGAGAGTGTATAACAGATGGGAGAGAGGTAAAGAGAGCTTGTTAACCCAGCAGAGGTGACCCAGCAGCATGTGACCCAGCATGCATGCTGTGAGGACAATGAGAACTGGAACGGTGGTGGAAAAAGCTGAGAGTGTCAGGAGGGGCAGCCGTGTCTGTTTTCTTCACTAAGGCTTTCTGCCATTGATTGATTCAGCGCTGCTGCAGGGCTTCAGACAGCTTGGTTTCATGAAAGTCAGTGCCAAGTATTGAAAGATTGCTGTATTATATTGTTACTACTGAAAGAATTCGATTCTGTGAAGTCTGTAAAGGACCTATTCTGCCGAATATTCAAAAGTGTAGGGGGAATCTATGTTGAGTCCATTTTGATGTTTGTTGTTCCCTGAGCAGCAGACCTAATGCAAACCTGTACTTTACAGGTTATTTTTCTTTTAGATTTCTACCCCAGCATGGTAGTTAGAAGTTCCTGCTACCGGTGTTTCCTGTATCTTAGCTTTTTCTCCCCTAACAGTTTATAAACTCCTCCTCATGATTTCTTCTCAAACTTACTGCTGAATAACAGATTACTCTTAAGCTGTCACTGCAGACTTCTGTTCACTAAAGACACCAAACAGTGTCCCTCTACTCCAACCATACAAAATACCTTTTGTGGGCAATTATCTGGAATTTTCAGAAATTTCTTAGGATGAGTTGTCTAGAGACAGACGTGCTTATTTCTTTTTAGTGAGAAGCCAGTTTCTTTTTATTGACTATAAAGGGACTCCCGACCACTCTCTTAGATTTCAACATACAATTTTACATTTCTAAATTCGGTGAGATGAAACCCACTGTGGGTTGAGAATGTACATATTGTCTGCTAAATGCATTTGCTTTCATTAATATTGGACATCCTGTTGTCTCTGGTGGGATGCTTTGGTGCTCTGCAAAGCAAGGAAGCATCTCATTTGTTAGAAGCTGCTGTGAGTCTGCTTATGACCGAGCTTGTGAGGCGCAACTTGACCACCCAGGTGCAGGCTTTTAAGGGGATGAGGGAATCAATCAAGTATTTTAGTTCTGTCAGATGGCATTGTTGTAGTTTGGAATAATATCTACAATAATCTTAATAGATTCCCTTTAACAAAGAAATAAAAAGAACATGGAACAAACATTTCTTAATGGAATTTTTGAAATTAAAAGCACAGAAATATCACAGTGTGTGGCAGAATGCTGTAAACCATATGAAACATGAAAAATCGCTGTGTATTGCAGATGAATAAGATGATGAAGGGACTGTAGGTAATATTTTTATTTGGTTGACTGGATGAATAAGGTACTAGAAGTGTAGTTGCCAGATATAATTTTACCTGACACTTGTGTTTTGTTATAAAATCACCATTGTGGAGACCAGCTCCCTGTCTGCCAGCCAGATTTTTTTAAAGTTAAATTGAAGTGACTGACTCTGTTGCAGATAGCTGTAGGCTGCACTTCTACTTCCTGTGAAACAACTGAGAAGTAGAGCCCTATCATGGCAAAGCAGCAGATCAGTTACACTGGCAAAACTGTTCTAGATTTTCATTTGTACTTGGCCATGCTTTCTTAAGTCAGTTGAAGGAGTTAATCTGAATTTCAGCTTCATTTCATAACTGTAGTTTATCTAGCTGAAATGACTAACAGTTCTTACTGTTTCAATATTTAAATCAGGTAATCACTTTTCTTCCCCCTGCATTTCTGACCTGGAGATCAAAGAGCAACAGCTTACAAATAACAGCAAGGAATCAGCATCTTCATTAATGTAAAGCGAAGTGAAGTAAGATGTGTGCTCATTAGGTTTATTGCCAGTATTGACAATGAATTCCAATGCTCCTATGATCAAATACATTAATTTAATTGTAAGTTTTCTTTCTAATATTAGCTCCAAGTGTAATGCGCTCACTTTTTAACTCTGGTGTTGTTCCAAAGCCTATGGCAGTAGAAAGTGGAATATTTTCACTGGAGTGATATATATCTGATATCGACTGCCGTGGCTTTACTGACTTCTCTGAAGTCAGGATGAATCATCCGACAGAGGACATGCCCACTGACTTTCATCGGCACTGAACAAGGGACAGGTTCTGCAGCTGACAATAAGCAGGTGACCTCATACAGACACTATTAACTATGAGATCACATGTTGGAACTTAGTGATTCAAAATGCTCCCAATCTTTTCTCTGACTCAACTGTTTCAGATTTCAGATGCTGTGAACATTCTCTTCACAACCTCTTTACATCAGAACAGGCTTTAAAATCTAAATTCTGTAAAAATATCCAGCTCTATCCATACATTCAGAATAGCTATGTCAGCGAGCAGATAATCTGATCTACAGGAATCACTGCGCAATTTAATTTTTCATTGAAGCTCTTCCCTCTGCAATGTATTAGAAAATTATGGATTAATTTTATTATTCCATCACATGTCAATTATAGAAAAAACAATAATTCTTAGCATATTAACAATAACTATTTTGGTTACATGTACTTCACTTACAAATTTATCTTGTACTTTGATTGTTCCTAAGGGTGAACAACTAAGTATTGATAAAGACTTACTTCCCCTCAGCTCCCTGAAACCTCAGAGCTAATTCCTTGTACCAAGAGAATCTGGATATGGCCCATATGGTTGTCTGTTGGCATCCTGGGAAAAGTGTTGCCCCTCTCCCAACAAAACTCACATACGTTGTAGCTCCTGGAATGTAATGTGTCTGCACTGAATAAACATGGGTTTTTAAAAAAAAGATCCGGGGACAAATTGTACTGGGCTATGTAAAGTACTGAATGAAAAAGAAATAGGTATAAAAGAAAAGTAATAGATGCAATAAGTAAGCAAAATAATGTCTTTAGTAGAGTTTGCTTTCACAGAATCACAGAATAGTAGGGGTTGGAAGGGACTTCTGGAGATCACCTAGTCCAACTCCCTGATAAACCAGGATCGCCAAGACCAGGTTGCACAGAATCGTGTCCAGAAGGGTTTTGAAAGTCTCCAGAGACAGAGACTCCACAACCTATCTGGGCAGCCTGTTCCCATGCTCTGCTACCCTCAAAGTAAGGAAGTTTATTCTCATGTCTAGATGGAACTTCTTGTGTTCCAATTTGTGCCTGTTGCCCCTCGTTCTTTTGCTGGGCAGCACTGGAATCCTGGTGGACAAGTTACCCACGAGCCATCAATGTGCCCTTGTGGCCAAGAATGCCAATAGTGTCCTGGGGTGCACTAACAAGTGCACGACCAGCAGGCTGAGGGAGGTTCTCCTTCCCCCCTACTCTGCCCTAGTGAGGCCGCATCTGGAGTCCTGTGCCCAGTTCTGGGTTGCCCAGTTCAAGAGAGACAGGGAACTACTGGAGACAGTCCAACGGAAGGCTACGAAGATGATTAGGGGTCTGGAGCATCCCTCTTACGATAAAAGGCTGAGACACCTGGGTCTGTTTAGCCTGGAGCAGAGAAGGCTGAGAGGTGTTTTTATCAATGCTTATCAACATCTAAAACACAGGTGTCAAGAGACTTCTCAGTGGTGCCCAGTGATAGGACAAGAGGAAACAGGCACCAAAAGGAACACAGGAAGTTCCATCTAAACATGAGGAGAAACTTTTTCATGTTGAGGATGGCAGAGCACCGGAACAGGCTGCCCAGAGAGGTTGTGGAGTCTCTGTCTCTGGAGATTTTCAAAACCCTCCTGGACATGAACCTGGTCGTGGTTATCCTGGTTTATCAGGGAGTTGGACTAGGTGATCTCCAGAAGTCCTTTCCATCCCCTGTCATTCTGTGATTCTGTGATTTTGTGACTTTGGTATGTATTGTAATATATACACACAGTGCAATATCTGTATTACTGGACATATCTCAAGGCAGCTAATTAACATAAAATACAGATGGACACAAGAATGTTCAGTGATGGGCAATAGTAGCACTGATGAACTAGTTTATGAGAAAGGCTAAGTAGCTTGGCAAAGAGCAGCTAGCAGGGAACATGCTAGCAGACTATTACTGAAGGTTGCAGTCAACTGGGAGCACAGTCAAATTTTATAGCATAATAAAAGGAAGTGTAAAAAGGAGCAGAGGGATAAAATTATGAAAGGAAAAATTTAGACAGAATAATCAAAGAAGAGTTCATGACAGAGACATTTATTTCCCTTGGGAGTGATCTCACAAAGGAAGAAACAGAAGCTTGATAGCTAGGAAAATTTAATGAAAGTGGACAAAACGCTAGTGTATATACAACGGAGAACAGTCTGCCAATAGATTGAATTGCTTATGAGTTACTTAATTCATGTTTATATTCTAAATTACACTGGCATAAATATGTGACTGTTCTGTGTCAGTCTGCAAAATTACCACTGTAAAACCAGCTGATAGAATCTATTCTCCGAATCTGTTGTTTAAACTGAAGTGGTTCTGTTAAGATTTTGAATGCTATCTGTTACCTTCTGTGTTTTTCTTGTCATAAAAACAACTCTAGTATCCTGCAGCAGAAACATGGGAAAACAAACCCAAAATTCTCTGCTTTTGCACATGGAGTATCCTCAGCTTTCCACTGGCATATATTCCTTATATAGTTTTTGGAGATAGAATGTCTGACCTATGAGAAAATTAACTCAGGCTTTACAAAAATCTTTATTGTGACTATTTAAATGAAAATTTCTTCATTACTTTTCCACAACAGCCACAGAGCTGTCATGTGCAAGGCATCTGATTCTGACTCATAAAGATATACTTTGCAAAATAAAAACATGGATTTGGAGGAGGACTAGCTGAGCCATCAAATCCAGTCCACTTCCCACAGTTGCAAACATTTAAAAAGAAATTGTGTTCAGGAAAAACATTTACTCCAGAATCCCTCCTTACCACTCACAAATTACTTCCCAAAACTCTATGATAGGCTTCTGGCTTGGATAGGAAAAGAAAGTGGTAGGAATGGAGAAGGGAGCAGCGGGGCATGGCCAGTGAGATGCTGTAACTGAGCTCCCATTAGACTTGTGAGAAGACTACAAGTAAGTTCACTTTGCAGATGTAAGTTTTCCCTGTTAACAAAAATGGCAGATAACCAAGTTAGGAATGCAACGCCTTTACTTTAACCAGCAATGCTAATCTCCTTCTGTCACAGTTCCTCACATCTTTTCATATTTTGCAAAACCATGCTGTATCTTCATTGTAGATGGGAAGCTGAACTATCCAAATTCACCTGCAGCGGTTCAAATGTATTTCCAGGGACAAAATTAGATCTCTGGGATCAGTTGTCAACCACTGCAAATTTGAGTAGTTCCAGAGAGACTGGAGAGGTCTAAAGAAGCTTCAACAACGGATATCAAGTGAGGATCAGCTTCAGGTCTTGCAGTCCCATACCCCGTTCACTAGCACATGTTGCCTCAGTGGCAGCTCTCCTACTCTATCCAGTATGCATGGTCACTAAGGAAGCGTGTAAAAAACACGTGCTAGTGCTGCAGGTGCTGTATTTGTTTTGCAGGCAGAGAACTCTAGTCTTCAGAACTGCCATGATCATATAACTTCAAAATTCACAACAGCGAGTCCAACCTGCTCCCTCCTCGCCTCCCATTTTCACTCCTCACTACTCCTTGACTTGGAAGGGCAATTCTTTTTTT
The DNA here is from genome assembly GCA_009769605.1 of Bucorvus abyssinicus. Lineage (NCBI taxonomy): Eukaryota > Metazoa > Chordata > Aves > Bucerotiformes > Bucorvidae > Bucorvus > Bucorvus abyssinicus. Next base: position 17,377,037 of record CM020033.1, read on the forward strand.
CTTTCCTCTTTCTTGATATTTGAAATGGTTGCATGGACACAGTGCCAATGACATCTCCTGTGTGGCTGCAGAATTAAGGAGAAAACACTAGGAGCAACTTATGTTTTCTTTAGTATTTTAAAAAATAATTGTGGAAACTTACAGAAGCCAGAATGGTATAGCATGTCTCTTAACTGGCTGAAACATTCAAAACAGATATTCTTCTTGAAAACACACTGCTTTCTCCATTATGAATGTTAAAATTTCTGTTAAGTAGGAAGGCAGATGTTAACTGTTTATGAAAAATACTTAGTAACTTGTCTGTGTCTTTTTTTTTTTTTTTTACTGTTGCTTGAATAAATAGAGACAAATCTGCTTTTCTTTCTGCAGGCAATTATGGCATGAGGTTCTTAAGCAATGTCAAACAAATCTTAACAGTCACTGTTATTTTACTTCTAACAACATGAAATCTTCCTGGAGACATTTATTTTTAAGTGCTAGAGGCTCCCTTAATAAGACATAAAAAGATGTACAAAGTCATATTTTCAGAATAAAATGATGCCTTCTTTGGAATGTTGGGAATTTGGAACCATTGAGAAGGAAGCACAAATACTGACTGTCAAGATGGTACATTATGATAATTTTTGTGTATTAATCCACGTTATAAAAGTAGTTTCTTGTAAGTTTTCATAATAATAATAATGAAAAATGTAAACAATGGTACAGAATAGGGTGGGCAAAACTGTGTCTTCCAGCTAATCACCTCTAGAGACCTGTTTTGTATTTACACAATTTCTTGACATCAAGATGTATTGACTACCCCAGGGTATGATCTCTATTAAGCATTTTTATGCTAATAAAATAGAAATATTTGCAATTAGAACTATGAGAGTCTTCCTTTTTACTATCACAACCTTCCCGTTATAGTTGTCTGCAGTAAATCCTAAAAGTGAATCATGCTGCTGTAGGAAACAAATTTATCCAGTGATAATGTCCCATCAAACACAACTGGTTGGCAGCTTTTACGCTATTATTTCAAGGACAGCTAGTTGCCTTATTCTTGATGTGAATGGCATCCAGCCAGGCACTGTCTGAAAGAGACTGAAAGACTACAAATTGGTGTACTGTTTTCTTTCTCTCTCTATTCTGGCCGGCTTAGGAAGAGATGTGGAGAGCAGGCACTGCAGGAATGAGAGATACTAGGAGTGAGTAGCCTAGTGAGCATGGGATGCAACTCAGCAGAAATCTAATGGGGCTGTGTGACACAAGGGAGAAGAAAATGGGACATGGAACGATTTAGACTGATTAACTGAGTCTGTAGTAATCAAAGATAATTGCAAAGAGATGACTGTTCCTTGCCTTTTTTGAAAGAATCTGGTGGACTTGGTAACATTTTCCATTGCATAAGTAACTACCCAGAGCTTTAAAAACAATAGTAGAATTGGCACCAAAGTAAGATACAAATAAAATGGTTTTGTAGAGTGACCTAATTCTCAGAACTGGGTTAATCCAAATTACCTTTAAGGTGAGTCTCTGATGCTGGTGCTTGGGGGAAGGACAAAACTTAAATTTCTACAATTTAGGATTATCAGGTTAAAAGAAACTCAATGAACCATGTCCAATGACTGCAATCTTACACAGCCATATTATTTAGACTTTCATAAATTTGCTAGTACTAAATTAAGTCTATGATTTAAAAAAAAATCATAATTTTCATTAGCAAATTAATGAACTGATATAACCTAACACACCTTTTCCAGCATGCTAGGTCATGCAGGAATATCAATCCCACAAAAAAACATCAGGGGAGGAATCAAATATACTTCAAGATCCTTTAAACGTTCCCCAGACACTTCCCATTTTTAAAGTAAGCCATCTTCTGCCTATAGTATAGTGCAGTAGGGGTGGATTAGAGGGCACAAATCAATTTCTGCCTGAAATATTAGAAAGCTGCTTCTGCTAGACAAGTAAAACTTTTCAAGGAGACTAGATCTGTGTCTTGCTCACATTTTCAATGGCTACTGAACATGAAAAGCTAGACTGTCTGACCCAAACCCAAGAAAAGTTTATTCTTTCCTTCGTTGTGACATTTGTAACTCACATATTAAAAAATCCATCAAAATAACTCCACAGAAGTTCCTGTTTGCTGTCATGGAGATTTAATGGGTGGTTCTGGTGTGGATAGCAAAATATCAAGGTTTATCTTGAGATCTGCTGGTAGCTGAAAACCTGTGACAGAGACTTCTCTAATCATGGCAGCAATTCAAACAAACAAACAAAAAAATCCCAAATGTATGCAAAATATGCTCAGCTTTATCATCCCCTGCTTATAAAAATAACCAGCAACCCAGGTTTAGTAAACACATCTGCACAGTCATAAAAAATTAAGGTAAAAATACCTGAAATAAATAGCGTATGTTTTCACTAACTGTGTTTTTCAAGCTTTAATCCCATTTCTGTTGTTCCATAAGCTCATATAATTTTCATTTTCTTTTACCAGTCTAGCACATTACCCATTACTTATCTCAGAGTCCAAAAATCAATTTATACTTGTTTTGTTTTTTTTTTTTTTTAATTTGAGGAACATTAAATAATGAAGTGATAAACTTCCAGATAAATTCTCATGTACCTATGTATAAATCTACTCATGTACATGTATTTCAAAATACTATGACTTTATAAGTGTAAGGTCAGTGGGGAAAAAAAATCTAGGATATTCAGTATCTCTAAACATCGTCTTGTTAAAAGCACAGTCTGTTAGGGTAAGGATGAGGATATTATATTTCTGTAGTGAATTTAAATTCATTCACCAGAAGGTGCCAGTCTTGGTCCATAAAGCCAAGAATCTAGTAATTGTATTTCAGTAAATTCTGTCATAAGGGTTTCAGTGGAAACTAAAAGCACAGAGTTCTGGTGTCAAAGGTGGCAGCAGCTAATGAACTCTGAAGGTAGAACACAAATTCCAGAACAAACATAATAATCCGTAACAAATCTAGGAAAAAGATTAATCATTCTTTAGTGATTTTTACACTAATTTAAAAATAATATTGTCCACATGAAGGAAAAGACAGGGGAAATGGTGTCTTGTAGGTTGCATTTACAGAAGTTATTTCTCTCTTCAGCTTATATGCACTTGTTTTCCTTTTTGTATTTTTTATTTTTATGTTTTGATTGATGTGGAATATGTATGGATCATTACAGCTAAAAAGGTGTAGACTGTGAAATACTGAATTTGTTTCGTTGAAATTGATTTTAGGCCTTGAACATGTCACCAGAGACATATACCCAACTATCCACGGCTATGTGTGTAAAGTGACTTTTCTTCTTAGTATTGTAGAACCTCCTCTTATTTTACATCAGATGAAAGAATAAACCTGAAGCCTGGAAGGCCATAATGTGGCACTCGTGCACACTGCTTTCGTATAGTACATGCAAATACGGTATTTGTAACATTTTATAATGGTAATAGCTTCAAAGGCAATTGTTTACTTTGCCAGTAGCTTTCCTGCTTTTGCAAGACTCAGACTTCTTCCTTGTTCAGAATACTTTTGCTCTCCATGCATCATGAGAAAGCAGTCTGCTTAACACATGAACCTCTAAGCTGCTCCTTGTACTGCTACTTTGGTCTAAGTGCTCTTAGTGTAACCTTAGTGAAGCATGTGGTGATAATACCTAGATACACAAATAGATGCTTGGAATTTCCTGTGGTTTGGAGTCTATCACATAGGCTGTCCTAGAGTCAGTCTCACAAAGGCTGAGAGATGCAGCATGGAGTAACAGCTTCAGCCTGAATTTATTCAGGTAATTACTCTATCGTAGCTACCACGTCTTTTCCCTGATTAAGAAACAGGAGAACAAGGAGCTGTGAAGAGAAAAATACATTCAGCCTGTTTTCTCAGAAACATTGAATAAACCATGACAAAATGGATCCATTCCTGTACTCTAGCTGTTAAAGAAATGAGATGCTGTGAAAATAGCTGGTAAACATTAAAAATAACCCAATCCCCAAATACATATCAGAACGCTTATGAACAGAAGGAATAGAGGTTGGGCTGGGAAACTAGTTTGATTTGAGAACAGAGTGATACTGAGAGAAATATATTTTTCCCCAGACCTTTGTGCAATCAAGTGGTTAAATACTTTCCCGGATAAACATCTTGGGTTAGGTCACTTCACAACTTTGACATGAGGCATCAAAAGAGCAGCAAGTGGCAGTTTGCTTTGTTAGTGCCGAACTAATGGCCTCAGCATGGCATTAGGGGACATAAAATGACTGGAGTGGCTTTCTTTCAAATAAGATGTAATACTGAAGTCCTCAACAATTAGATTTCTGAAAGGATCTTAAGAATGCTCTAAAGAAATTGTTTCCTGACATTTCCCCTTGCCTTCCTATGTAAATGCACAGGTGCAGTTTAACCCAATAGTTTCTGACAAATACCTGCTGACAAATTTTAGTTAGGTTTGACAGAGCAGGAGTGGTCTTAAAGTCTCCATGCATTTCATGTTAGTAGGTGTCTAGGTAAGGAAGAGAAATCTCGTCAAAACCTGAACAAAGCCAAAGCACAGGGAAAAGCATGTGTGTCTTGCTAGTTACCGAGAATCAACTTACCAGGCAAGAGTTTTTTCCTACATTGATGCTCCAGTGTCAATAATGCATGTCTTCTCACTGGAGCTTTTCCTCTGGTGGAGGTAGTCATAATGGTTCTTGCCTCTGCAGAATCTCTGGCATCTAATAAGAAGTGAGTTTCAACAGAAGCCTTATTAAAATCCACTTACAAAATAAATCAACCATGAAACACAAATCCATAGGAACCTAAGCTTCATTAAATCCACTTTCAATAGAACTATTTGTTTGCTTACCATGATTTCCTTGCAGTTTCCCTGAAACTGTACATAGGGTTTTTCCCCTATTTCCTAGAGCTTTGGTCCATTTAATCAAAGTTTATATAGCTCCTGGAAATTCTGCAGAAATAAAAGATCTGCACATTAGTATTTTTGTTCTGTGATTCACCATTGATTTCAAAGGGACAATTCAGGAAGAAAGATACCAGTCATTACCAGACTAGAGGTGGGATTCATTGCTCCAAACTTTGTGCATTTACAGCGGAGATATCCACATCTGAGCTAATTATCTAAACTCCCTTTATAGTCAGAGGAAAGAAATAGGCACTTCCAAAGTGTGATTCATCTCCTCTCAAGGCTGACATCTAAAACAGGCCAGATGAATCACCCTCTAGAAGTGTTCTTACTCTTCTCTGACAATAAAAGAGGTTTGGACAACTAATTCACGTACAGATTCCTGATGATGTAGAAGTCTAGAATTAGGTGATGTGGCAGAATTTTACACATCTGATTTTTACATATCTGATTTATGCCTCTATTACTGTGGAGTTCCTAACCTGGAAGTAATGACATGGAGCAATGGTTATGGATCTTAAAAATACTTAACTCTCATAGGTACTTTTTGAGAGAAGTTTAACTGCAAACATTTGTCCTTTAAGAAACAGCCCAGTTTTGTCTTAGAATGATAATTATTTCTACTTCATGGAATGCATGAGGCATGATGGTATTTCCTATCTGAAGGAATAATCAGTTAATTGGGTATTGGAGCCCAAATTTTGGGGAAATTATGTTTAGGTTTTTTTATTTTCTCCTTTCCTATCTGGTTTGCTTTGACTCATATAATTCAAGCCCATGTACTTTTAGTAAAGCTGGAAATGGTGCACAAGTCTTTGGTGTACTATGAAATACTTGGTTTTTCCTCCTGTATTTTTCCTGTAAATAGGAGTTCACTATCTAAAGAATGATACAGATCCCTATATAAACTGACACTTAAGAATTATTTTCAGTCCATCTAAAAAAGCACTAAAAAGTATCACTAAATCCCACTGGAACTCAGGGAAACAACCCATTTCAAAGTGCTAAAGTTCTGGTAAAAATTTTAAACCCTTATCTTTCATTTAACTGTGCCCATATCACAGCAGTACCAGGCAGATGGTTCTGTTCTCTTTCTGCCACAGATTGATTTTCTGGTTTTATCTACCATACTGAAACATTTGTTTACTCAAAAAGGTGAAATAATGCAATGCATTGCATATAATGAACAGTCTACTCAGTAGTGATTTTTTTTTTTAGATTTTGTATTTGCTTTGATTCACTCATCTTTTATATATTTAGGTTTACTTTTATTAGAGATATCTCTTATAACTTACAGAACGTGCCCCAGCATTACAGAGATTCTAATATGATGAGGATAGTTTGTACAAAATCTCCATGAGGATTATGTGAACACGTGGAGGGTATAATTCCCTGGTAAAACAGGGAGTATCATTCTTGTAATAAAATGACAAGCATTTGAGAGAATGTTCACATAGGTCTTTTTTGCTTCCCTTTGCCATATGTAGCTTGGAGAAAGGGATGTGACTGCAGTTAGAACTTGCATCTCTTAAAACTTTTTGCACCATATAGCACAACTTTGTGCCAGAATAATCCACCACTGCACTTTTGGTCTCCTAGGACCAATGAAACAGGCATATTTTACAGCACAATTCATTTACCTGAATATACAGATCCCTGAATCCCCTTCTTGCAATTGCCAGAATCCTGTAGACTGAGTGTGTTTATGTAGGCAGGAAACAAAATCTGTGTCTTATATGACAGAATAAAAACCATAAAACATTGATCATGATTCAGTAGTATAACACATGTGAGCAGACAGAAAAAACATGAGATGTGTGAGCATCTTGTTAGGAGACCATCCTTCTAATACCCTGGCTAGACACATTAACCCGAGCATGATTGTGCATATTCCTATTGACAGACCTCCTTCATCATTATAGTTTCAAATAATTCCACTGTAAAACAAAACAGCTTGCACAAGCAAAGGGTAGTAACAACCTGATACTGCAGTAACTTTACCTTATTTACTCTCAGTGTGGAAGTAAGTACAGAGGATGACACTCTTTCTTACGAGTTTGCATGTTTTAACAGTGGTGAAGAGGCCAAGGTCCGGGTTCCTGTGAGCCTTTTGTACTGTTGCCTGATCACATACAGATCCAGATTCTGTCACTGGGCTTGCCAGAGGTGTACCCTACGCTGTGGCAAGCAATCATGAGTCATATCGACTGATGAGGACCTAGAGATTTCACAAAGATGATTCTCTCAGTCTTTGAGGTGGAGAATGACAGATTTATTGCACGCACCTAAGACACTGGTACAGGAGAGAAGAGCCTGAAATTTTCCCGCTGACACTTTAATCTATTTTCACTGCAAGTCAGATTATTTAATGTTTGCTGGTAGCTGCCAAATCCCATAGCCTGGCAGAGGTGAAGCTTCTGCTCCTTGTCCCCAGGTCCACCCAGTAGCAAGGCTGAGCATGTGTTCCAAATAGGCACAAATGCACACAGGACATATATACACATACATACAGCTGACAGCACAGACCAACACATAGGGAAAACGCAGCTCTCACATGAGCAAACACGCTGCCAAGGGGCTGATCCTGCTCTCCTCTCTGGCTGAGCAAGATCGAGGTCCATTATTGGGAAAATACATATACACATGTACAAGATGGTCGTTCTTCCCCTGCATCCTATAAGGAGCCCCCTCCCGTAAGGCCCATGGGGCTGATGCTCTCCAGCACAGCCCCGAACGGGGGCTGAGGTTTGTGACTCTGACTGGGGCACTGGGGCTTCCTTGATGCCCTCTGACTCTGTTCTTCTCTGTTTGTGTGGGAGATGAACTTTATGTACCCTAACAATATTATTCACAATTTTTTTTAAATTCAGGGTAAAACACAACATCTTTAAAATATATACAGATAGAAGCTGTCTGTCTGAAGCTGTCAGGGTAGGTCAGCTTCCTAAGCTGTCAGGCTAGGATTAAGCTATATTCCTCCTTCTCTTCTGTTCATCATCTCTTCTGTGGTGGTTGGCGGATAGGGTAAGGACACGAAAGTCAAGAGCGTTGTTTCAAAGTGTAAAGGACAACAAAATATATGATAAAACACTAAGGCACTCCAGCCACCCAAAGAAAGGTGTCATAAGTACTTAAGTACTTAAGGAGATAGGTACCACCACTCATGATTCTCATGCTTCTGGTGGTGCAGGATCCTTTGCATCATTTCTGCTTTCACCTCACTCACATTTCTTGCAAGAGCTGGGTTCACATCGCATAAAAAGTATAGTATTAAACACAGACGAAGGACACTTTCTGCACTACAAAACAGGCCATCTTTAACAACAGTAGGGGCAACATCAGTGAAAGTTTTGTGACATCCAAAGCCATGATTACTTGTTGAGAATTCTTCTGGATTAAGAGCCTGAATGTTGTGTGACTATCTTTATCAAACTCCAGGTAGATATGGGTTACAGTCTAGGAGGAAAATGACCAGTCCTAGTAGCCTGATAGTGAAATAGAAAAACAGAGAATTGCAAACAGAAAGAACCTTTGTGTGGAGCATTGAACTGAAGGTCTGTGGCACTCTCCACTTCGTCTGCACTCTGGTCTTGGAGAATTTTAACCCACACATTTTTTATGTTCAGGTTTCACAGTTAGAGTGCTGAACATTTGGGATCAAAGAAACACTCTACCAAAGGAAAAAACACATTTAGAAATTTCTAAATATCATCAAAGAAAAGGAACTAACCTATGCATTAATTTCCTTGACTATCATATTTTTTTTAGAAGCTGCTCTGGATATAACCACACATTCTCAATTATAAAATAATTTGATTCTCTATTTTGGTAATTAAAAACAATCTTATAATTAAAAACAAGCAGTGATAGTCTGCTGGCATACATTCTAAGAAAGGTTAGCAGATAGATCTATTTTGATGACAGTGGCTTTACATTAAATTTGAAAAGTAGTTTGAGCTGTCAGAAAATATGCCATAAATACCTTGAAAAATTGTAATGTTACTCTAAGACCAGAAGCGCTGATAAGACATTAAGATACTCACTGCAATGGTGTGTACTTAAATCATTGCACGTTTTCAAACCTTTGATAGTGCAGGTAGAGTTGCTTGAACATTAAACATTTATCTATAGCTGCTTAATGATAGAGTAGTATAAATTATGCTGATTATAAAATATAGACCTTTAAGTTAACAAAAACTTAACAAAAGAATTTCATACCCTGAAGGACATTACACAGATACGTATTTGTGGATGGTACTGTACATAGAGCTTTCTGATGGATGAGCCCCGGGGCTTACCATGTCATGTACACACGTACGAAGTACTAGATTGCTGCCAGGGATTTTTTTTCTGCTAATTGCTTTCCTTTTTCAGTGTTGCAAATGCCATGCTCCAGGCTGCATTTCATTTCAGGTACCACATGAGGGAACATGAGGTAGAGGCTCAGAAAACATCCTTAGTCTGTGACTTGACAAGTCTCCAAATTGTGTGAACAGAGATAGATGTTTAACTACCTCTTTCACTCTGTGAATCCCCCTGAATATAGAAGTGTATAATTCTTTCACGTTTTCTCTGTTAAAATCAACTTTATGCTCAGGATGAGAAACTAGAGAAAACTCATTGCTCTTACATCCACACTTACAGTTTTGGCATAATTGTGTCTGTCAGAAAACTACATCTATTGCATTTGGCTGAGTATACTGACACTTCAGAGTAACTTTTATGAGAGCTGAACCTCTACTTAACTCTGCTGGTGCTCTTCAGATTTAATTCATTTAGGTACCTGGAAACCTGTGCAGAAATGAATGTGAGTAAATGTTGTTTCATTGTAAAATTTAAGTCTTTTTGGAGCACAAAAAGCAACTTGAAAAAGCCAAAGTTTACACTAATGTGACCGTATTAATTAAAGGAGATTCATTTAGTATTGAAGATGTTATTATTCAGACTTCAAAAATGTATTTTGTCATATCATGGAATTTTTAAGTTGTTGCGTTATAAGGATTTATTAGTCTTGGATTTGTCTGTTTGTCTATATCTTATAACATAAAATTAACCTTTGGGAATGGGTAAATAGTTTCTCCTGGTAACACCAAAGATGGATGGGGCCAAATTCTTTTCTTCCAAGGTAATCTGAGCTCCCCTGTTTAGGACACATCCATTGTGTGTACAAGGCAGGTAGGACTGGAGCTAAGTAGCACCTAGCATCAAAATAAGGCACAAAACCTGAGATCAGTTGCAGTGATTTTTTTTGGTCATTGTCTAAGTGAGTTTCTACCATTGATTTTCCTGCAAGATGTTGTGCATGTAGCTTGGATAATGGGTAAAAGCAAATTTTTCTATGTGCAATGTAACATTCTCTCTAATGTGACTCATCAGTCTACTGTGCAGAGCAATGATTGCACAACCAGGTTGGTATTTTTAAAGCTAATGAGCCACTGATTAGTATCTGAGTGACTGCAGCTAACAAGATATGCTCTCTTCCAGTGATTTATAGTGATGAATTAATTAATATTATCCCAAATTCCATCTCCAGTAAAATACGTGCCTTTTCCACTAGCTTCACAACATTGAGCAACTGTGGAACATGTAGACTGAATATGAAGCTTTGTCAACGGCATGCCAGTGCTCAAATGATAGTCTGTGAATGTGTTCATACATGTACTTTAAATGCAAAAGTGAATTAAAAATGTTAGAAAGTGGAAACTGGTAACAGGATTCTATGTGCGTGAAATGTAAAAGCACTAGAAAAATAATATATTTATCTTAAGGTATATCTAAAGAAATAATTTATGTCTTTCAACGCTAGTGAATGGAGACAATTTCTAACTTCCCTTCAGAAATGCTGTTTTAGGAATTGCAGCTTTACAACCATTAGTACTTTGAGCACTAGTGTTAAACTTTCCTCTATTTCATTGGACAAATCATGTCATACCCCTTTATGCTGACCTGTACAAGGCAGGTCTGGAGACTGTTACCATGACACAGAATTTGGGTGCATTCCAGCATCACCCATTCCATGCTGCTTCTTTGTGCATCCACTGTATGATCTGAAAGCCATACATCTTTACCACCAGTGTGAATGCCACATCCAGAAGGTGAAAAAGAAGGAAGGTTCTTCCTTTTATAAGTGTATGTTTAGATTGTTCCCACATTTCCTTTTTTCCTTTTCCCTTCCCTTCCCTTCCCTTCCCTTCCCTTCCCTTCCCTTCCCTTCCCTTCCCTTCCCTTCCCTTCCCTTCCCTTCCCTTCCCTTCCCTTCCCTTCCCTTCCCTTCCCTTCCCTTCCCTTCCCTTCCCTTCCCTTCCCTTCCCTTCCCTTCCCTTCCCTTCCCTTCCCTTCCCTTCCCTTCCCTTCCCTTCCCTTCCCTTCCCTTCCCTTCCCTTCCCTTCCCTTCCCTTCCCTTCCCTTCCCTTTCATAAAATAATACAGATAATTTATTCTGAAATTAATGTTGCATTATCCCCAGCTTTACAAATTACTGAATGAAATATCACAGTGTGAAACAAAGTATATGCAGATAGATAACAAGTCAAAAATACTCAAGACACTAATAATATAGATGGCTAGCACTGGGAATAATTTTTAAAATACATGGAAGGGGAAGGGATTCTATAATTTTTATCCTTTACAATCTTTTTTGTTTATTTTTTCCAGGAAAGCAAAACCTGGTTTCATAGGTAACAGACAACGTTTTATATTCCCAGGATGATTCTGAAAAGATTTGTGTTTTCATAACTCTAAACTGATGTTCATATTATATTACTAATTCATTAAAGCCATTCTGCTTGCATGTTGCTCTGAGGATAATGCCAAAATATCACAGAAAACATTGAACAATAGTCATTAGTTATTTTGGGGTTTTGTATTAGTTATACAACTTTTCCCAAGTTTCTGATTTCCTTGACTTTATTATTCATTTTACTGCAGCACCTTGAAAACTGCGTTTACTCCAGCTATGATACTAGAGAATACATTACCATGAACTACTCAGTATTAAGCATCTGATTAAGGTGGTTCCATTTCTGTCTCCTCTGATTCTAAGATTAAATGGAACATTATGGATGATTGATTATGGCATTTTTCAAAGGGAACCTGACAGCATCTGGATGAAATTGGATGTCCTATATTCAAAGCCATTTTGTGCAACTGCAGAATTTTTCTACAGCAAACTTTGTAAGGGATTATTTCATCAAAATTCTCTCTCATAATTTTATTATGAGTTCTAAAGCTAAGAGTATTTTCTTGCTTTAGTCGTTGGGTTCTGGTTCTGAAAAAGTAGATAGAAATACAAGCTTTTACTAAAGAACCATTTGATTGTTGTGATTTTAGAAAATAGTTTTTAAAAAGACGACTAATACAAAGATAATAATGAGTTTTTCGGATGGTGGAGATTTTCAGTAGTTTCATTTAAAACCTGAAATCTTTAAATCAATTCATTTTCCTAGGAGCACATTTTTAGAATGCTTCAATTTTTGAAGATCTTTAAGCTTTTTCTTTCATTGCATCCATGGAAATATTTGTTAGGAGGAACAAAATGTGTGGAGAAAGATAAGTTAGAGCACACACGTTTCTATATTTAAAAAATAACTACCTCAGAACAAAACTTTAAAGCAAGTAAATGCTCATATATACGTGAATATACACACATATTCTCTTCTTTCAGAAAATTAACAAAATGAATCTGAGCAATTGCTGTTCTACACGGGGAACAGAGAGTGAAATGAAAGTTTTCACACATTGGAATCATAAAGGTGAGAAACAAAAAAACATTTGGTAGATATGTCCCATGACCTTGAACACTACTGTGGTCAAAGCGTCTTCTGGAGAATTAGACATTTTAAGATCATCGTAACAGTAGCTTGATTTTACCCCATTTTTCAGTGAGAAAAAATAAAGAAATTATTGATCTCATTGAATATAGACACAGTCATGAAATGCCAAGAAGCTACTTGTTCCTTAATGTGCATTAATTAAATACTAATCTTATTAAGCAGTTCCCTGAAAAGCCACTGAACATACGTTACTTAACCTTCTGTAATGTAGTTTAGCTTAATTCCTTCCCTCCTCTCTCTTTTAAGATCAGTTCTTAGGGTATTTTTCTTCCATGTAAAATACTGCATTTCAAATGTGATTATGTTAATTAAATTTACAATGCACAAAACAAAAATTAATAAGACTGCCAGGAGCCTGCAGGAACTTCTTTTTTTTTTTAATTCTTCCCCCCTCTCAATACCCCTTTAGAGTTTTCCATTTGCCCTCTAATAAGTTCTCCTCTGACTTGTTTCTAAGATCTTTGGCATTTTGTTTGCTTGACAAAAATTAGCAAAAGAATCCTTATTGCTTTTTACCAAAAGCCTGATCATTAATATATCTAATTAAGTTGAGCTTAGTATTTTACTGTGCAAATTTATCCCCTGAAGCTTTTTCAGATCCACAGCCTCACTTTACGATTCATTTGAACTAGAGAGAATAGAGGACGTCTCACAAAGGTCAGATATCTGAATGCAATACATAAATAATATGTATCAGCATTCCTTGGTGTGCTGGGTCTGGCTGGGATGGAGTTAATTTTCCTCAAAGCAGCCCACATAGTGCTGTGCTTCATATTTGTGTAAAGCAGTGTTTTGGCTATTGCTGATCAGGACTTGCACACCATCAAGGCTATGTCTCCAACCCCCCGTCCTGAAGGCCAGTAGTCTGGGTGTGTGGAAAAGCCTGAGAGATGACACAACTGGGACAACTTACCCAAACTGACCAAAAGAATATCCCATATCACATGATGTCACACTCAGCTATAAAAGCTGAGGGAAAGGAGGAGGAGGGAGAGCGTTTGGGTTTATGGCATTTGTCATCCAAAGCAACTGATTGTGTGTGCTAAGGAGTGGCTTCCCAGAAGGTGTCTGGCCATCTACCTGCAGGTGGGATGCAGTAAACAAATTTCTCTTTTTGCTTTGCTTCTGCACACAGCTTTTACTTAGTAAACTGCCTTTACCTTGACACATGAGTATTTTCAGCTTATTTTCTCCCCCAGTTCTGTTGAGGAGTGCAAGTGAGGAAGTGGCTGGGTAGGGATCTGGTAGACAGTTGACGTCAAACCACCACACTTGGAAATAGAAGTTTCCTGAAAAGATAACCCCTGGATTTAATAAAGTCTGCCAAACATATGAACTCAATGGATTTACTCCGAAATCGTCCCATGAGTTCTATGTTAAGTCTGCTCCATGGATGTCACTAATCTTTTGTGCTGATCTGTGTCAGGGTAGAATACCAACTACCAAATAAAAGAAATAAAATGCAAAACCAGTGAGCTGCAAGCTTCTTAAGGATTAAAATCTAAACTTTGCAAAAATTAGAAACAGGGAATTCCTCTGGAGATCTCAATAGATACATCTGCTCAGAACCAGTTAAAATTAATCAAAATAAGCTTGATTTTGATTGCATAATGCTTTAGTAAAAGTGAAGAATTTCACTGGCATAAGAATTTCATGGGATTTATACTGAACACGTAAAGAGATAGAAAAAACACAGAATGAAATGAGGTTTGTGCTGTGTGCAAGCGTCAAGTTAAATTTAAAACAAAAACAATCTGGGATAAATTTTGCTCTAAACTAATAGGATTACAAAAAGAATCATTATGGATGTCTGTGCCACATTAGGTTTTGTTTCAGATTTTCAATTTAATAAAAGCCCTGATTTATATTTATTTTTAAAGGAATGAAGACAGAAATCTAGACTGTCTTTTGTCATGCAACTTGATTGAAACAAACTTCAGCAGTGATAGAAAAAGTTGTGGGGTTTTTTGCAAATAGAAGAATAATTGAAATCAGTTTCCGCAACACCTGAATCTTTGAAAGATCTGCACATTTTGAAACTGTAATCAAAACATTATGGAGATGGGGCCTGCTCTTCTTTTGGTCCTCTATTATAATATGGGAAGCAATGTTACTCAGAAGTAGTTCTTCACCATTGTGGTTGTAAATCAGTCAGTGTCTTAGATCCAAGGAAGCAATATATCATTTATGAGACACAGCAATTTTTGTATGAAACTGCTAAAGCACTATAAGTCCTATTTCTTCAAAACCACCAACAAAAACCCACAAATGAAAATATCCTGAAAAACATCTTTATGTGTGGCTGGTGTATTTTAAAACGAAATGAACAACTCTGTATACCAGAGTGCTATAAACCGGAGAGCTAATCTAATTATCTTCCATTAAAATAGTTTTTTAGTTATTGTAAAATATTGTCATGAATAAAATGCAAGCATTATCAAAAATATGAAAGCAACATTCTTTGAAATATTCAAAGTTTCAGTTTATTTAACTACTGGGCACACTTTATGTGGGGAGGGCGTTGTTTGTTTTTTCGTAGACTGACTGTTAGTATGTGGTACTTCAAAAGGCAGAGAACAGAGCTGGGGAAGGTGACTGCAATGCATGATGCTGTTAACTACCAAGGTTTTATAGGCAAGCAAAACAAATTATTTCAGCATCCTTTGTAATGCTTTGTGCGATCTCATGCCTTGGGGCAGTGCAGGCAAGGATGATGGGTAAGTTTTCCTGACCACTGTGTGATGTATTCAGCTCTCCTAGTAGACCAAAAGAACCAACATATATCCAGGATAAATAACTAAGTAAATAATTTGGTTTACTTAGGAACATGAAACTGAAATGAACTTCTAGCCTGTTCCTCTGCTTTTGCAGGTGTTACCACAGATGTACTGAAAAACTACAAACTGATTAACTTGCTAGAACATTTTGTTCTGCTGCCTCTGGGCTGGAAGTGTTTCCGTATTTTTCCCATGCAGCTAAGCACCTTTGTGCAGCAATTTTCAACTAACATGCTGAGTTTGGATCTTTTATGAATGCCTAGTACAATCAAACATTATGTATCACCCTTTAGAGCGAGGAGTTAAAATTCACAGTTTTTTCTCAAGGTTTGAGACAAAATGGGAAAATCCTCAAAAAATGTCGAAGAGACTAGAAATGTGAAAATTACTAGTCTGATCTTTAAGAAGGTCTAAGCTTGTGTTTCAGTTTCTGTCATCCCGTCAGTATTTTTTAAATCCCCACAAAACTGAAGTAACTGACTTTGTGTTTCTTTCCTACACTCTGTGACTTAGCAGCTGTATCACTTTTTTCCCACAGTTTTCTAAAGGATTGAACTTGAAACTTTGCATTCTGACACCACCATAACTAATTTCTTTTCCATTCTCCATCCCTAAACACTGAGCAACTGTAATTTTAATTTCAGGCTCTAGTTTTCAAAAACATGTTATCTTGAAAGAATGGCATATTTTCGTATTCTTTATTAATGTTGAAAACATGCTTTCTTTGTTGTTTCCTAATTTGGTGCAGCAGGAAGATGGTGAGCTATGCTGCAAAACGCCAGTCACAAACAATTCTTTTGTTCATTCTTTTTTTTCTCTTTTGGTTTTCTTTCACACAGAATGTCCTCCACTAGGTACAGCATAAATAAGCAACAGTATTGAAGTGATGGCCTATATCAGCTTTCATGGGCAGACAAGACATATATAAAACATATTTTTTAAGTTTTATTTTTGTACTTTCTGTGTGACAAAAGGTACATGAGTTTATGACCCACACAGTCAACAAAACTAACAAGGATACACTTGAGTTTTGGAAAAGCCAGTGGATCTTAAACGTGATAAAAACGTTCTGTAAAACAGGACAGCTTGCTGGCTCACTTCTAAGGTAAATCTTATACTACATTTCTTTACTCGGTAATGTAATAATAAGTTCTCCAATGAAACTTATGAGCTCAGGTAACTAAAATTTATTAAAATAAGACTACGATTTATTATTGAAAGCACTTGAAACAATAGAGGAACTTATTGACAAAATAGGGGTTTTTTTCTTAAATACATTTCAAGAGAGATAATAACAAATATGAAAAGAAAGAAACATACATAAAATAAAGGAAGCATACCTAGGGCTACGAGGTGGTTTTATCTCTACCTTAAGAATATTATAGGATCATTTTGTAAATATGATATCTCACGCACACCACAAATGTGCACAAACCCTTGCAAAGTGAATATACTTTTCTACATCTTGAAAAAATGTATTTTCACTACATATAATATTTAGTTTAAAAAATGAGGCTGATATTTAAAAGAAATTAATGATCTTTACTTTGCAAATTAAATCTATATAATCTTTTCATATAGCATACTGGTTCATACTGCAAATTATGCCATTGAAAAAATAATACTAATTTTACTTGTTTTTATCTGCTCAGAACAAACACCAAGAGTGTTCCAGCACCCCAATGTCCTTCTTGTCATGAAGGGCCCAAGACTGGACACAGTATTCAAGGTGTGGCCTCGCCAGTGCCAAATGCAGGGGGACAATCACTTCCCTCCTCCTGCTGGCCACGCTATTTCTGAAACATCAGGATGCTGTTGGCCTTCTTGGCCACCTGGGTACACTGCTGGCTCATCTTCAGCCGGCTGGCGAGCATCACCTCCAGGTAGTTTTCTGCCAGGCAGCTTTCCAGCCGTCTTACCAAGTCTGTTGTGTTGCAGGGGGTTGTTGTGACCCAAGTGCAGGACCTGGCACTTGGCCTTGTTGGAACTCATACCATTGGCCTCGGCCCATTGATCCAGCCTGTCCAGATCCCTCTATGGAGCCTCATGGCCTTCAAACTTACTGAGAGTGCACTCGAACCCCTCATCCAGATCATTGATAAAGATGTTTAAGAGGGCAGGCTCCAATACAGAGCCCTGGGGAACACCACTTGTGACTGGCTGCCAACTGGATTTGACTCCATTCACCACCACTCTTTGGGTCTGGCCATCCAACCAATTTTTTATCCAGTGAAGAGTGCACTCATCCAAGCCATGAGCAGCCAGTTTCTTCAGAAGAACAGCAAAAGCCGTTCCTCCATAATGAAGAGGTCATCTTGAAAAATAAATTTAAAAAAGCTCAAAATCTGCCCAAACAATAATGTAACCAAAAATATTGTTATGCTTACATCTTTATAGAACCGAACGCATGGTTTCTGTAAATAAGGAAGTGAAAATTTTTCTTTTGGAAGGGGAAAAATCATGTAGCAGTGCACATATCTTTTTTAGGCATTTCTATTTTCTATAATAATTATCAGGAAACGCACCCACTTTTGAGGGTACAGACATCAGGTAGCAAAATGACCTATTGGAATTTACACAATCTTTGTTTACAGAACACGTAGTTCTGAGTTCAAATGCCATCAATATCCTATTAACTTATGTCCTGAAGCAAAATGAACTAAAATGTAGATTCAAATAACAATCATTAATCTGCCACGTATTCTGCCACTAGAAAAAAAATGTTGTTGCTTTTTTCCCTGCCATTGTGTAATAATCAGAAAAAAAAATGATGTTTCTATGAGGTTTTATTTTTTGTTATTGCTTTTTTCAAACACCTTATTTTTATGCATATGTCAAACTGATAAAACTGTTAACTTTCAATTTAATGAACAAAGTTAGTGGATCGAAGTGCAGATGATCTTTTTAAATCTTCAATGCTTTTTCTCCCTTATTGTTTTATATTTTAAACAGAAGAGGGAAAAAAGAAATACAAGATGAATGAACAGATAAGCCATAAATGAAAAATTGGTCTCTGCGATAACAAATCATGGACTGTTCTGTTCAAAATCACAACTTCTTTCCAGAGTACCTAATCCAAAACCGAACACATTAGGCAGCTTCACATTATAAAGGAAGCACTATTTTTTCCCGACCTGGAATGTAAAGCTTTTCTACAACATTCTTTTGCAAGTTTTAAAGAGGAGACTGGTGAGTTAAAAATTTGAAACAACAGAAGACAGACAATAATAAGCTCTAGCAAAACTCCACAAGTCAGACTTGAAAGCCATAAATTCCTCCTTGCTCTCTCCTTTTTTTTTTTTTTTTTTTTTTTGCTAGTTATTGTATCACACAGAGTTTATGAATTGGAAGTCCAGCATATGGTTAAAGTCAATATAGCTTTCAAATGATGAATACCCAGGAAGTGTCTCTGGAGAGTTACAAACCTCATGGAAGCAGTTGGGATAAAAGTTTCAAACTGACAGAAGTGCCAATATCTGTGGTACAATCAAGGATTGCCTCAAGGATTTAGTTTAAATCATACAAATGTCATCAAAATTAAAGACACTCTTAAGCCATTTGAACCAGAAGGAAAGTATCAAAAAGAGCAAACTACACCTACATTATTGCAGGTGCATGAGGAGCAGGAAACAATTACGGCACAAACAGACAAAGCAGGAATGATGAATGCTCCAGGGCGCATGTTATGAAAATTTAAAGATAATGCAGTTGGTATGAAAGTCTCAGGGACACAGATCACTGAGGGCTGGGAAGATATATGAGGGAAGTGAGCTATCAGCGCACATTTGCCCTATTCTTGTTCTTTCTCAACCACCCTCTCTTGTCCTCTTGAAGACAGGCTTTGGGACATAGAGTCCACTGATCTGACATGATCATTCTAATATTTTTACCAAAGTATGATATTCTTCAAAGTTTTACAGTCTTCAAGCAACACTTGTTACTTCTGTACAGTCAAAATATTCAGTACTGAAGTGATTTTTCTAGACCAAGACAAAAAGACAAAAAAAAAAAAAAGCACACACTTGCACTGCTGTGACATCTCTACTTTTTTGAGGGGGTGACTGGAGCTTTTACCTAGTATTATGCACTGCATTCTTTCTCTCCTCTGACATTACTAATTAATTTGCTGCTTTCCCAATGATGAAAACATCCACTTGCATTTGAAATCAAATCCAGCATTTTCTGTGCTGGGAAGAATATTCTAGGCTCTCAGAAATATATTGCTGTCCTGGAGTTTAGCTGCCTAAACATTCATTCCAATACCCAAGCCATCCTAACCCATGGGGATGAAGTTCAGATTGCTTCCCAGTATAGCTGGCTACTAGCTACAATGCCTGGAAATCACACTGCGAAAATAGCTCTGTCTCACTGACCAGCGTCAAAAGCAGATCAGAAAGATTTGAGCATACATACATGCATAAGAGTGGCCTAACTATCAGCTTTCCTTGTTCCTATAGAATCTTGGCAGAGTTGTTCCTTTTACAGTTGCTAAGAATTCCTCTCATCTTTGCTATATCAAGCAAGCTGAAACATAGATTTAGGCTGCTGTAACCCTACATGAAGGAAACATTTGTGCATAGGAACAATGCCAGGATTGAGGGAATGTCACCTTTGAATGTGCAACTCTATCCTCCCAGGGAAATGGCTTTGACCCCAGAATTTGGCCCACAGACTATGTCTAGGCCTTTGTCATTGTATTTTAGCTAATCATTAGCTGACGTTTGGCAGTCTGTTGACAGATCCTATTTGACTCTTTCAGTTGTGTTTCTGTCCAAACGATTGCTTGTCACAAATGAATGTGATTTTTTTCTCTCCAAACAGTTTTAAATAGTTTGAAGTAATTTTCTACTGACCAAGATCAACTAAGCAAGAATACATCAGTAATGCTGCAGCAGATTGTACTCCAAACAGCTGTACACAGCTCAGGAGTTTATATATTTAAGATGTATAAGCATTTCTCAGTGACATTTTTATAGGAATATACTATAATATTCTGTTTTAGTTAATAGACCATTCTATGTAAGAAATGCACTTTAGGCACTATTTTTTTATTCTGCTACCCCGAAAATCAGGTTTCTCCATCTCCAGGTTTGCATTTCTTTAAATGATCGTGGGTGAGTTGTTTATAGCCAGGAAGTCTCCAGTGCTGAGACTGTGCCCCACTTCTTATTATCCCATGCCTGTGCTGCTCTACATCACATCCTGTATATCCTGCTCTTATACCAGGCCTATGTACCTCTCTACAGTACATCACTGCTTAAGTGTTGAGAATATCTCATTCTACATAGAACAAGGTTTGATACTGTTGTTCTACCATAAACAAAAGTAAAACAAAATAGTCTTAAATCTGGTGAAGTAGAAAAATGACTGTCACAGCTAAAGTAGGTAAGACAAAGCTGTTGGAATGTCAAGAAAAGTTTAGAGAGCAAGCCTGGCAAGCCTCCGTCCTGAGGCATTGCAAACTCAGTGCGAAACTGATGGCTTGTTGCTAACTGATAATACTGTGTTACAGGGCTACATGGTTACAATGCCTACACTTGCGCTTGGAATATAAAATCACGTTGCAGTCTACAGAGTAGTCAGTACAAGCAGTGGAGCCTTGAAGAGAATTCCTCTCATTCTGAAGCAGATCTCTTAGCAATGGGTCAGCCTAGTTGCTTTCTAGGCCACAATGGATCTCAGACACCTAGCTCACACATAGACACAGGCAGGAGGCTAAATTTGGATATATCAAACTTAGTCTCATCTCTTCTGTTGCAGCTGAAAAGTCTGACTCCTAGATTAATGTTGGGTTCACTCTTTCCCATTACCCCTGTGGTTTAAGTCTTCTACGTGGTTCGGCTTTAACAAGAAGAGTGCGGAAAGGAGGTACTTGGCATTCATTAAAATGTAGGGAACCTTCCTAGGACATGAGTAATGTAGAGCTAAACCCCTTTAGATTATTAGCTCTCCGAATGCTCTAACCAATAGATGGACAAAAGAGGGAAAGCTGCAACAAACAAGTTCAGTTGAAATTAGGTATCAAATTCCAGGAGGAACATTGGCTTCCTAAGCTCTCAATATGAAGACTAGACACGGTCACTTAAATGACTAATATGCCTCTGGAGGTGCCCTTCATCTTGTACAGTGCTGAGCAGCCCTGAGAGTGTAGGCAGATGTGATTGCTGCCCAGGACTTTCAATACATAAATCACAGGTAAACTTGGTTCAGTCTTAGGTACATTGCACACGTTCATACAGCAATGCAGCCCTGGAACAGAGACTTGCCAACTGGCTTAATCACAGGAGAGCTTTTTCATATTATTAAACCTAAAGCATATAATTTATAGAGGTTAGTCATGTCACCTAAGTTAGAATCTTTCTCAAACTAGACTGTCTTTCTGCTGAGAATTGCCTCGTAGTCTCGTCTTCTAAGCACCTTAATTGAGAGACTAAAAGTAAGGAGAGTAAATCTTTCTCCTGACCTATGCCCTTACCAGTGTTTATAGGACAAATCCCAGACTTTAGAACTATTACACAGTTATTACATACATGTTGGTCCCCAAATATATTCTACATGTTAGTCTTTAAAAGTGGTATGTTTTACAGTCTAGCGTATTCAGGATTTGCAGCATTTTTAAAGAGCTTATACTTCTTAAATAATAAAATAGAAATTTGCTCTGAGAAAAGACATTTCATTGTTTTAGGCACTGTAACAAACTGATATAGACAACAGGCTTAAAAGCTTACTGTTACCTCTGATCATGTTGTTGACATAAATATCAGAAGTTTCCAACTTAAGAAACAAATATTGGAGCTCATATATTATCCCACAGAGTCAAGAGGAATTTCATTTCATCGCTGCAGCCATAGGAGAATATTAAACAGCTCAAGAAAGGGAAGAGAATAATCTCTAAGAAAAGGAAAGAAGAAAAATGATGAGAAGAGTTTATTTCAGCAAAATAGAGGGATAGAAAAATCATAGCTCTAAACCAACTATTTGAGTTTATATGAAGAGGGGAACAGATTAACATTTAAATCTGTTAAGAAACTTCATGAACAATGCTAAATTTTTGTAGAACCTGAAAATCATTTTAACAATCTGTTAAGAGGTATCAAGGCATGACTGAATATTTTTTAAGGAACTACACTCTTATTTTCAGATTGCCTAAGTTTTTGTCAAGTGAGGTTAATCACCAAGTTAGAAAGAACTCAGATTCAAATGTGAAGGTTCCCTGGGACTATCTTGAAATCACAATTCTTATTTTAACAAAACCACTCTAAGTTTGGTATCCACCTAAGCTCTTATGCATGTTAAATTACTTAAATAATTTTCCTCTGTGATAGCAAAGCTGTCGTATTTCCTGTGCCTAAAAAATTCGAAGAACAGTATAAAGAAGGTATGCCATGATTACCGTGATCAAAATATCTCATTTTGTCCCATTGTCCATGCACCTGTTTTTCTTAAAAGTCTTTTCTTGTAAGTCTTACTGGTCATTACTGATAATATATAACTAATGTCTGTATATATTTAAAATCTCATCTGAATTAATAGCATGGTTAAACATATAATATATGTATAACAAGCAGGTTATATAGTCAGATGTGAAACCTCAAGTTATTTACTTTGAAAAATAAAAGCAGGAAGTAAGTATAAGAAACTTTTACTGTACTAAGTAACAGCAACAACTGTATACATCTCCTTCATCTGGAATACCTAAGATGTTTTTTAGGTGAAATAAAATACTTATTAGAGTTGAATGAGTTTTCAAATAATTTAAAGATCATTTAATGCAGCAATGCTGGCAAACCTTTGGCAATATCTTAAAATCTGCATTCTCATTTGCCTAGGAGTAGGGGAGAATAATAATCTAGAATATTAATGAAAAAGAGTCCAATTTTTTAAAAATCCAAGAAGGATTATCAGTTTGTGATTTATAAGAAATTAACACAGTAAGCAGATGTTACCAAATGATCAAGTGATTTATATGGATCAATGGTTTTGTTCCCTACAAAACACTTGATTTTTTATTTAGTATTTTCCTGAAAAAAGAAAAAAAACCCAACTTGTAAAATCATAAGGGCATGGTCACAACCATGCTCACTTTAAGTTGTTATGTTCAAAAACAGTTTGCAAAACAAATTGTTATCCTAAGTGCTTCTGTTACTCCAGCTTATTTTAAAGAAGTATATTACGTTTCACCTGAGTATGTCTGGCAAGATAAGCATACATTTTCACATTTTATCCTGGGTATTTTTAAAGAATTTAAAGGTTTTCTTAATTCAGAATTTAACAATTCCAGCCACAACCATTTGTTTTTTGCTGTGTTTTGTGGTTTTTTTCCCATTTCAAAACTGTCCTGTCCTCACAGACCTGTTTTCCTACAGATATTAAGGTACATCCTAACTTTGTACGAAGAATAGAAAATCTCTTTGATGAGAAATAAGAACCACTCTTTAATTTTAAAACTGCTCAGGCATGGCAATAAGAGTTTTTCAGTGCTATGTTGCAGAAGGCATTGTGATTTGTACTGCTCTGCAAGAGCCCTACCTCATTTTATATTATAGAAATTACAAATGAAAAAGCTGATATAACTTTTCTTTTTCTTCCCCCCACCTTATTCTCTTGTCCACTCATCTAACCCACACTTCCTAAGTTTCTCTATGAAGATGTTATGGGAGACAGTGTCAAAAGAGGATCCTCCATAGCCGTACCCACTCTTGAGGTGGTAGGCCTTATGGTTCTCATCATGGGAGGCAGCTAAGGAGCATTTGTCTTAGATCTGGTTGGCCTGGCTTATACCGCAGTTGAATGTGATGGCATGAGCACTGCCATTTCAGACCCTACCCTTTGAATTTAAAGCCCTCTTCACCAAGTTGGCAGGCCTGCAGCCAAAGATTCCTCTGCCTTTTCTAGATAAAGGGATTCCATCATAAAAGCCAAAACCCTCATGATGGCACTAACCAGAAGTTGGTATGTGTTATGCGCCTATTTCTGGCTGCCCGCTTTCCTGCAACTGGTGAAATGGAGGGAAATATAAAGTGAGCCCCAGTATTCTTCACTTGCTCCCCCAGGGCTTTGTAGTCTTCCTTGATTCCCTCCAGGTTCCGGGTTGTGGTGTCGTTCATATCCACATGAAAGAGTAGCAATGGATAGTAATCTGCACTCTTGAGAAGTTGTGGCACCTGCTTGGCAACATCATGGATCTTAGCTCCTGGAAGACAGCACGGCTCTCGTGGCTCTGTCTGGTCGACAGATGAACGCCTCAGTGCCCTTAACAGAGAGTCATCCACCATGAGCACACTTCATTTCCTTATCATTAATCTTTCTCTCTTTAAGGTGTAAGCTGGGCTTTTTCCAACATCACTCATCTCTTCTCACTTGTTTTTTCACAAATCTTGTAAGAAAGACTGATGTTTTAACTTCTGCCACTGGATCACTTTTTTGCAAAAGACTACCAAAATACAGAAGTCACTAGGAGCACTTTCACAAATACGTAAATACAGGGGATGATGGTGTAAATCATAAGTGGTATAATTGTTAATAAAACCAGCTAAAAACATTGACATAGACCTGCAGAAGTAGATTTGCTGGAACGACTAAGCAGGCTGGAGTTCATCTAAGCCATTGCATGTGTTACATGCTCTCAGGCACGACTGAGACTGCAGAGTGTGCAGTGTGTCTCTGCAGTGTTCCTTACCCTCAAGAACACTCTTACAACACTGTGTGGTGGCATTTATGGAGGAATTACCCTATTAACTCAATGTCCACTTAAAGGTTCTACCTAGACACATCTCCCATTGTGTAGCCCTGATGTAAGTGGTCTGCAACATCTTTTCTCAAAAATATCAGTATTTTGGAAAACCACATTTTTCTTTTACTCATATATCAGAACTTTCAAGAAATTAAAATATTTATGTAAAGAGGAATATGACATGAGAGGAACAATCCAGGGATAAAAGGTATTTTATTTGAGAAAGATAAGACATTTATGAAGAGAGAGATGTGAAATTTCTGCTCAACAAAGCATCTCTCCTGGCTCAACAAATAGTGTAGACATCTTGTTAGATATAAGAATATAGTAGATAGAAAATATTAAAAAAAAAATCAGATTTTAAATATTGGGGCGTTGGAGTTTAAAGAAAGTTTGAAAGAAAGGGTGTAAGTCATACTTTTAAATCACAAGGTTACCTTTTCTCCCATTACTTAACATTTTGTAGTACTTGTGGTCTACTTGATACTAAAAAGCTTGTTATCTTTGCTCAAATCTAGTTAAAGCTGCAGAACCCTAGAGGATGTCTAGCTTTAATTGTCTCTAAAAGTTGACATAAATTATTGTGTCTACTGCGAAATGGCTAACTTACATGTAAGAGTGTTCTATTAAATGCAAGTCTATTGTCAAAGTCAACTGCTTCTGGCAGTGCCATGCCTGAGAAGCTACTGATCAAAAGGTAATGCAAACTGACAGGCAACATCACAAATGCTCCATTGTAAACAGATTGTTAGACTAGGAATTAAGTGACTGGTCCTGATTGATTGTTTCTGCATTATTGAAATGTAGCAGAAAGAACAAGGCTTTCTTGACATTCACTTGCACATTATGATGACTAAACCTGCACATTAAAGCACATTGGCAATAGCCAGGTACTCTGAAATACGTGGAAGTGGGTGTATAAATTACTTTCAGAATAAATCTGAATATCATAGCACCCTAAACCACAAACTCCTTGTGAGTGATTTCTTTGCTGTATAGTTATTGCTGTATCTGTATCAGTTACAGAACCCCAAAAGGAAAAAATAAGGGAAATAAAAATATCTCACAGATGAGACAATATCTCACTTTGGTGCAATTCTTCCCACACTTTCTGTACATTGGTTTAACTAACGGTTACAGATCCAATTTATAGGTGCTGCGCTATATTCCTCAATTAGTGAGAAAAAGGTAGAGCTCCAAATTCAGGCAGTGCATGTCTGTGACTGCAGGGATCTATAGAATCATTTGAAGCGTATGTGCTTGAACAGTTCTATGACTATTACTTTTTGTCCCATTTCTTGTGGACACAGCAGTCTATTTTCTTCCTAGTGACAGCCTTTAACACACATGGCAATCAGGATCATGTTATCCTCTCAGTTTTGTCTTCTGTTTTCAGCAAATCCAAACTATTTCAACATTTTCTCATTTATTTGAACAGCAGCCCTGTTACTCTCCACTGGACTGTTTCCACCTCATTTAATGGACTTGAAGGCTCAGTCCTTTTCCTCAAATTTTCATATCCTTTACAAACTGGTTAACATTTTTCTCATCCAGTGTTTAAATCTTTAATTACAAAAACTGAGTAGTAGGAAGCCTGGAACAGACTCCTTGACTGCCTTGCTTCATACAGTTTGCAGTTTGAGGACTATCCGTCCAACATTGTTTAACCATTTATGTACCTTTCAATTATGGTTTCATCTAGACAATGTTTGTCTGACTTGCCTATGAGAATGTTAAAGGCATTCTGATTCTGTATTAAGATGTGACACTTGCTGCTCTTCTCTCACCTACAAGAACTCTTACCCTGTCATAAAAAGACATTAATCTGTTTTGATTTGTTTTGCTCCTGACAGATGCATTTTGACTGTTAAAAATAGATGGTTTACTTTTTCGTTCCAGATTTTCTGGGGTTTTTTTGTATATTGAAGCTATGTTGGATTAGCTACAATTCCCTGATCATCTTTTTTTTTTTTTTTTTTTCCCTTCACTTTTTCCTGGTTTTTTTTTTTTCTTCTTCTTTAAAGACAGCATATAGATTTGACATTTTCTAATTTTCTGGAATTCCTCCCTTCCTTCAGAAATGTGTTTTTTTGTTCATTTAAATACTCAGGAATGCACAGTTCCTTATGGGCGGTGAAGCACTGGTGCAGGTTGCCCAAAGGGGCTTTGGATGTCTCCTACCTGGAATTGTTCAAGGCCAGGTTGGATGGGGCTCTGAGCAACCTGATCTAGTGGAGGGTGTCTCTGCCCATGGCAGGGGGGTTGGAACTAGGTGATCTTTAAGACCTCTTCTGACCCAAATCATTCTATGCTTCTATGTAGCCTGTATGAAAATATATAGGTCTGCTTAGTCTGAGAGCTTTTACCAAGATCAAGCATTCTTATCTTCACTTTAAGCTTCCACATTTATACATGCCGTTAGTTGGACTAAGCTTCTGATACTATTTATGTTAGCATAAATGGAGCAAGAAACGCATCAAAACCTTGTCATTCCTGTCATCATCTATCACTATCCTTCCTTTTTCACTGAATACCTCACAAAGGCATTCATTTGTTGTTTTCTACTAACTTATTATGCCTTTTTTATTATTATTACTCTGTTTCACAATGGTTTATTCTGTGCCTTATCCCTCCTGACTTTGCCATGCTATAGCAGTTTGTCTTCATCATCAGCAATCTCACAATATTCCAGTTGTGTGATTCTTTCTTGAGTTTCAGATCATTGTGAAGTCGAATTTAGTCAGATTAAAGTGGCTTTGCCTTTCTCTTCAGTGTGTTCTTTCAGAACTGGGAAATAATTTATCAAAAATCCCCTTAATGACTCATGTGTAAAATGCCTGATTAGAGCTATAAAAGCACCTGTAACTATGGCATTTCCAGCTTCTGAGTACTTGCCTATACAATCTGGGTAATATATTGCAGAACTGTGTAGAAGAAAATAAATTCAAAGAAGGAAACAGAAGAGACAAAATTGTAACCTTTACCTACCCTTTACCTGCCCTTGACAACAGTTCCTTCCATCAGTTGTACCATTAAAACACAGAAAAACAGAAACGTAGATTGTTAACACTCCTACTTCCTACGACATGATTATTAAGTCACGGTAAGAAAATCTGCACGAAACAGTGTGGTAGGTACAGACTCCCTGACTGTTTGCACAAAGACCATGGCCCACACAAGTACCTGATAAAGATCAGGTTGATACCCCAGGCCTATTTGTTGCCTCAGAGTCCGGGCTCTGTTAGCTGTCTCCTGTCTGTGATCACTAATTTAAATGACCACAGCTCACACCTGACGAGGGTACAAAAGGAGCCCTGCCAGAGAGCCAATTTGAGTAGGTCCTTTTTGGTGCTGCAGGCTGTGTGGTTGGGGACTTTCCTCTTGGGTCTGGATACCATCTAAGAATACTTCCTGGGGTTAAGTGAGACCTCACCCCCACTTCAGTGAGTGACCCTTTTGTTTGGATACCCTTGAGTGGGACATTTTCCTTTGTATGAATGAGCGTGTAAGTGTTGTGGTTCATCTTCCTTAAAGAGCATGTTTTGGTGTTCAGGAATTTGTTGTGTACTTATATATTCCCAACTGACATCTGAACTCGTCATTAATTTTGGTCTGCTGGAGTGCTGGGCAACTTTGGTTGCAATAAATCTGCAGTTCATGGATAGCCGCTGCTGTCTGTTTTGTGGATGCCTCTGCAAGAAACAGTTTTAATTAAAAGTGAATTAATTAAAGCTTTTTTTTAAGTTAATAGTTCTACTGCATGTGAAGTTTTCAAAATACACAGGCATGTATTTTAACTGATTTCTCAAAGAACTGTTCAGAACTTCTACAGAATTAAGAAAATCTTTATTACATAGTTAGGTATGTAATAACTGAGGCTATTTGGGGAGGTTAAGTTAAATGATATTGACTAGTCCTTTAGTTTGTCTTTTCTGTAAGTAGATTCAGAAAGCAGTGTTTATAACTCAGTTTTCTTGAGAGTGAAGATGTACTTATGTTGATCAAAAATATGCTATTTGTACTTCAGTTTAAAAAAAAGTTGTGCACAAAAATTCATATTCACAGAATATTAGCTGTTTTTCAGACTCTACCTCTTTACCACTGATTGTTTAATAAGAATACAGGCAGCACAGACTTAAAAAGATGAGAGAAGCTTGTGTTCCTCAAGGCTATTACCTTGTTTACCTAATTTATAAAGCTAGGCAAAATATTTCCATCCTCTTTGCATTTGTTTGTATTAATTCATCACTCTGTAACACATAATATTCTAAAAGCAACTGCCTTCTGTATATCCTTTGCCTGTCAGTAGTAGAAATCTGAAATATATTTTTTACAACCCTCAGTTTGTATCTAGGAAACACAGATTATGAATTTGAATGTAGTCCTGTAAACTGAACTACTCCTGTTAATTCAACTTACCCAGCTCTACTTCAGGAATGAGCATTTAGTTCTTGTGTCACTGAAACTGATTTAATTATACCACATGTTAGAGGTGATCGTCTTATTTAGTCCTACCCTGAGTACACAGCCAGGGAAATAGTGGATTTCGGTCCATCTTACCTGCTGGTAAATTCTTACATTTCCCAGGCTTTTCATATCAGAACAAAGCATCCCAATAAAGAGCACAGACATGTACGGGTAAGTGAAGACCAAGGAGACCTGCACATAATGAAATCCTGTAAAAGTAGCAACAGCAGCATTATTTGGTAAAAACTGAGAAAACAGGGACACAGGTTTTTATTGGTAACATGAACAACAGACCAGACACAGAAAGCTACAGTAATTCTGTCTTCCCAACAGTACCTGATATTTGAAGATCCCAAAGAACTATCACAGAGAGACTTGCATTTACTGTCCCAGGGATATTTTACAAAGGCTGAATATTTAAGAAGTCAGGTCTTCTCTCCAGACTTTTTTCTAGTAATTTTGCTTTAAGATTTTTTTAATAAGGAACTTTTAGCAAAATCAAATATTATTTTTAAAAGGCCTCTTTCTTAATGATCACTAAACACTTCTTTTAAAAGCAGTTAGACTATCTCTTAGATGTTCAGAGGAACAACAGAGTAAGAGGGTTAGACAATACAGAGGCAATATTCTCTCCAGCTCTTAAACTTCCCTCTCTTGTGGTTCTATGCAACTGATGTGAGTTTGCTGAAATTCACGTTCCTTTCTCACTATCTCCTTTTCTTGGTGGACATAAATCTATTTTTATGACAATGAATATTTCAGAAAGTGTGAAATGTTCCTTAATTTATTAAGCTGTTTTTACTTGCTAATATATCTGCAGAAATTGTCATCTTCTATCAGCTGCATCTTTGGCAAGTCAGGATCTTCTGGTACCCTACTATCTGTCTGATCATCACACTAAAGTATTTTCTCTCTACTTATAATAATTTGAATTTGTCTTTCAAGTGCAATTAGAACTATGCATTCTCACTGTTACCTTGTTCAAGGGCATTAAAAATCCAGTCTCCTCAGAATGATTTTGCCCACTAGAGCATGCTATGTTCACGTTTGCCAATTAAGCAGTTGTTCATCCTCGGTGAATTGGTATCAGTTAAGCAGTACACCCAATTTGTCTTCTCTTCATTGTTTATCATATATTCTTGTATGACTCTTCCTTTTCCATTTCTGTTAAATAGCTTTTTAAAATTTCTACATATCTCCAGCACCTCAATGTCCTTCTTGCAGTGAGGGGCCCAAAACTGGACACAGTATTCAAGGTGCAGCCTCACCACTGCCGAGTAGAGGGGGACAACCACTTCCCTATTCCTGCTGGCCACAATATGCCTGTAGCGTTGCAGGGGGTTGTTGTGACCCAAGTGCAGGACCCGACATTTGGCCTTGTTGAACCTCATATAATTAGTCTTGGCCCATTGATCCAGCCTGTCCAGATCCCTCTGTGGAGCCTCCCCACACACAAGCAGATCAACACTCCTGCCTAATTTGTGAACTTGCTGAGGGTGAACTCAGTCCAGATCATTGATAAAGGTGTTAAAGAGAGCAGGCCCCAACACTGATCCCTGGGTAGCACCACTTGTGACTGGCCACCAACTGGATTTGACTCCATTCACCACCAGTCTTTGGGCCTGGTCATCCAGCCAGATTTTTATCTAGTGAAGTGTAAACTCATCCAAACCACAGGCAGCCAGTTTCTCCAGTAGAATGCTGTGGGAAACTGTCAAAGGCTTTATTTAAGTCTAGCTAGACAATGTCCACAGCCCATCCCTCCTCCACTAGGCGGGTCATCTTGTCATAGAAGGAGATCAGGTTAGTCAAGCAGGACCTGCCTTTTGCAAACTCATGCTGACTGGGCCTGATCACCTGATTGTCCTGTATGTTCCATGTGATGGTCCTCAAGATGATCTGCTCCATAACCTTCCTCATACTGAGGTCAGACTGTCAGGCCTGTACTACCCTGGATCCTCCTTTTGGCCCTTCTTTTGGATGGGTGTCACATTTGCTAACTTCCAGCCAATAGGGACCTCCCTGGTTAGCCAGGGTTGCTGGTAAATGATGGAAAGTGGCTTTGTGACAACTTCCAACTCCCTCAGTACCCTTGGATGGACCCCATCCGGCCCCACAGACTTGCATGCATCTAACCATCAAAATGGGAGAAAAGGAATCTGAAAATATTTTTTAAAAAATCTGTTTGGACAAAGATATTGCTTTTCCTTCCTCTGTTCCTTTCAGTAATATTTTATTGTATTTATGTAGTGTGGAAAAAAAATCACTAAAATCTGAAACATTAGAATATAAACTAATGCAATGAATCTACGGCAGATTATTTGGGACGTGAGGGAAGAATGAGAAAGTGATATTTTCTGCCTGAAAGTTTTTCTATTATGAAACAGAATAGGATCATTTTTAAGTTGGGATTTTGGAGAAATACTCATATGAAGGGAGTTTCTGGAAGACAACTCACTTAGGAATTAAATATAAGAATAGCTCATGAATGTCAACATATTTGTTATATGCTAGTGTGTGCATAATTAAAGACAAAATTAACAGGATGAGAGCATTGTATAAAGTGACTAGTTGTTGAGGTTAGAGTTTAGGACGATCATCATTAAAAGTTTTCCTCAAAATGAGATGCTGATAGATTTCAGTCATAATGAAAGAAGAAAAACCAACAACCCTGAAGCAGGCATTCATATAAGGTGTAATCCCTGTAGAATCGAAATATCACATAGTACCCTGTTAGTATGTGCTTTTTTTACCTATTTGGTTGCTGACAGAAAAGAATTTTTTTTTTTAGCATTCAGCGAATTAAAACATTTAATCCAACATTTCATTCAACCTCAAATAATGTTTTTAGTTTTGAGACATTTTAACAAAAGTAGAGCTAGACTTACGGTATAGGGGTTAAAAGCTTTAGAAACCAGACTGTTGATCTTTCTCATGTGCTTTTGATTTTGTTGATATTTTTGCATTTACTGAAATGTAAATCTAAGTTCTCTGAATGTATATATATAGAGAAAATGTAGGCTAAAGGTGTTTAGAGACACTTGGTGCAAAATAATCTTCTAGACTAGGGATATCTCCTGAGACGCAGCAGAAAAGGCATTTGGAATAGGACATCCAAAGCAAAATCACCAACATGAATTTTTTTCTGTCACTAGGCAGAAGATCCTTGTGTTTCCAGTCAGGGCCTCAGCTTGAATTG
Organism: Bucorvus abyssinicus; assembly: GCA_009769605.1. NCBI lineage: Eukaryota > Metazoa > Chordata > Aves > Bucerotiformes > Bucorvidae > Bucorvus > Bucorvus abyssinicus. Next base: position 17,409,941 of record CM020033.1, read on the forward strand.
GGATTGTCATTCTGGCAAACAGGAGAGTCCTGTGGCATTTCTGGTAAAAGAGTCACCAGAAGAGTACTTATCCTCAAAATGAATTAATTTAGATGGAGAAAACTCAGAGTATCTGGCAAGGTAGAATACCAGTCAGAAGTATGCAAGCAAATGTCTCCGCTCTTCAGCAGTCTTTCAGAGTGATCTCTTCCCTTAAGTTTACTCGCAAGCCAGCAACTCTAAGTGGGTTTCTGGGTATGCAGTACCCAAAAAAGTTATCTTTTATCCTTTTGCTCATTTTGTGTCATAGCTGCCTGCCTTCTACCTGCTTTTTTTAGTCCTTTTGGGCTCTGCTCTTGCAGTCTTCCTTTGAACCATTAGTATCTTCCCTTTCTCTGCTTGCACCCTGCCTGTCTATTACCTTCTGAGTGTAATGGCACAACATACCACATCAAAATGTAACATGACATGCCAATATGAGTCATACATGACTATCACTCCCACAACTGTTCTTATCATTGAGAAAGATCCAGTTAGTTGTCCTACAAACACCTGGAATTTGCTACTCATTGCCCTTATAAGTCAATCCTAACTCTACTATAAATACCAGTTTACTTCATTTACCAGGACTGTGTAGTCAACTACACTTTCTCTGAATATATCCACATACTTATATGGATATATCTGATATATGTTTATATTAATGGAAATACTTAAATACATACCTTTTTCTGATATATCCACACTGTGACAATTAATAGAACTCATACCTGCATTTGGTATGGAACCCATTTCCTAAAAAAAAAAAAAAAAAAAAAAGAGTGTGGTAGTTGCATAATAAAGCTGTGAAAGTCTTCACTCATCGGTGAGTGCACATATTAGAAAAAATGAACAAAACTAGATATTGGAGCTGTCAAAGAAATCTTATCAGCAAAAAAGAATTGGTCAACTGAGCTACTGACTGGAGGGGATGAACCAAGTGGGGTGAGGATGACTGAATCTACAGCGTATGTGCCAAGAGATCCCCTTGTTGTCTTGTGGGGAAAGGAAACAAATATCATCAACTTCTGAGGGTCAGTAAGTCACTGATTAATAAAAACACAATAAGCCCCAGAAAAAATCATCTCCATCTCACAGTGAAAATACGATTAATTTTTTTACTCATGGACAGACTAGTAGTACAAGGTAATTTGAGGTAAAAAGTAAACATAGCTGCACAACAATATCAAGTCAGTGGCTGCAGCAGCCTTAGAAGGGAATTAAAATAACTATGTTAAAAATAATTCCTCCCCTGATATGACTCTTTCTGCATGGCTTCAAATTCTAATGTCATTCCTGTTTATTCTCTTCTGTAAAGAAATAATCTCTTTGGCCGTGCTCAGCTGGCTTTCAAATGTAAATTAGACTTTATCAAGGTGTTCTATGTCAAATATATTATTTCTCCTTTCAGAGGTATGTTTCTAACTCCACTTCAGCAGCTTGCAGCAGATTGTATAATTAACAGCCCTTCCCTGCATTTCATTCTAATCTTCAGCACTATCAGTGCTTTAAGAAGTGGCAGCCCCTGTTTTCCACTCACTGGTTTAACAAAAAAGGACACTAGATCTCATAACTATGTGTGGAATCTGTAGCCATCTTAAGACTACTTTCAGATTAATTTTCCTGATCTAATGAAATTATAGACTTAAGTGGCAACAGACATTTTAGATTTAAAGAGATGTCTAGCTCTGTGGTATCTGAGTAAGAAATTAACAGTTTCTCCCAATTTGTCATCCTAAGCTAACGTAGCTGGAATGAGTCTCCCTTGTACAACAAGTAGATGATTTCTGCTCTATTCAGGATTCCCCTGGACAGACCCAGCAGGATAGATTAAAATCAGAGACTTCCTAGAACTACCTCTTTGCCTTTTGTTAAATTCAATCCATAGCAAAGCACACATTCAATTTTTAAAATCATATTTATCCTCAAAACATAAGTTGAACTTAGTAGGGTATACCTGCCTAGAACACTGTTGATTTATACTGCCATATATAGATTCACAGTTTTGAACATTGAATAAAACTCCTGAGATTTATTGGCAGGCATTTCTTCTGCTTTCTTTGATACTCTGAATATATGTATTTGAATTTTTTTTTTACCTTAGAAAAAATTTTAGTAGAAGCTCACATTCCTCTCATTCCTTCTCCTTCTTATTAGCTACTGAACAGACAGTATCTCCAAATCATGTATTATTTTTTCTACAAACACAGTAACATGACTAGCTGTATAGATTGTGGGTTGATTTGACTGTATTGATAAGGATCTTAAGAAGGTAAGGCATCTCCAAAAAAATCTAAATAGCAACATTTAAAAATGTTACAATTTCCCAAATATTTTGAATTTCAGTTTGTGGATATATTTTTTTTAAAAGAGTATTGTGAATACACCTTGCATTAAACTAATTACAAAATACCTGGCTTATATATATTCATATAACCATAAAAACCTATACAACCACAAGTTTTTCAGTTTCCACCTGAGAGAAGAAGAATTTGCAAATATTCAATATTGATTGTTTAGCTAGACAAGATAACAGGCAGCTACTGAGGATTGTGGACTAGCCAGCCAAAATACTCAGGGTGTTTTCTTGAACTCTACGATCAATATTATTTTTATACTTGTGTAAAACCTTAACTTAAAAATTGGTTTAGTGTTCTTACGTTTTCTAATGAGCACCCCTAACTGAAACACTGCCCACTGTCTTGCACCATGTTTTTTAGGTCACTTGCATTTGTTGTTGGAGATAGAGCACTCATTGGTAAAGTATATGTAGGTTTGAGACTACTGCATTTTCTGTGTGTTTGCATGTCGTTAGGTGGCAATATGTATTTCTAGGCACTAAGAAATTACTTCTTGACTTCAGTGGGAGTTTTATCTGGAAGGAATGCAGTGCCATACCCAGTGTGTTACACTGTTGAAGGTTGCCTTGCACCTTCTGTTAACAGAATTGTAGGTGTAGTTTGCAGGAGAGAGACAGAAAACTTAAACAAAATCACGTCTTGTTTTTGCCGAGGAGAATGTGCCACTGCAACTTTATGAGAGACAGGAACTTTGAATTGGAGCTCATACTGCATTCAGTATTTGATGAATTACAGAGAAGTTCTATCACCCCATTCTTTTAGATACTTCTGAAGATACAATAATGCATTATGACTAAATTGTTTAGATTACCTTCCTCTTTGTATTTGACAGAAAGTCATAGTAGATCATGTTGTTGATCACCCATCTAAGTTAAGACCACTACTGAAAATTATATGGGTTTTTTTATTTTTGTGTATACAGATAGTAGTCTGTAGCACAGACTACACAATTACTTAAAACTTACTCTTTTACACTAAAGGCAATGTTATTGCAAAGCTGTTTACTGGTGACAATTAAGCAATCCTTTCCATTGAAATATGTGCTTCAGCAGACTGGATTTTCAATTTATCCAGGGCCACTGTACACTTTGCTGAGCTAACTTCTACATCAAGGAAAACATCTGATGCTCAAACAGACTGTCAGTTGTTTCCATGGAAACCATAGCCCTTAGGTTCAAACAATTTGGAGAGGAAGCTAAGGATTGCATTCCAACTGAAGAACAGAATGGTCAGAGTACCTTGTTTTGTTCAAATGCATATGTAAATATACTATCCCCTCTCTATATAGAAATGGACGTTAACGTGATTAAAATTCTGTCTCAGCTGAAATCAGTGAAGTAGCCTATGGTGCTGGAACTCGGAGTCAGTTTTCATATCCTTAATTTGCCAAATAAGTAATTTAATGGAGTTATGAGTACACCAAACTGTGAAAGGCGTAAGAGATAAACTCTTCAAAGTATTCAGGAGAAATTTGAGAAATCTACAAAGAATATTGAATAAGTATATAAGGACATGTAGTCAGGCCATGAAAAAGAGAATATCTATCTACGAGAGAGAAATGGAAATTGTGGGGTGTGTGGGAGGAAGAGAGAGAGAGCCATGAGAAGTGGGGAATTACTTGCAAAAGTGTTAGATATTGACATATATTTTCTTCTGTGAACTAAAATAATAACACCTTAGTGAGCTTAGGCAGAAGTAGAAGAAGTAGAAAGCTCTATGTATGTTGAATAAACACTTGTTTGAAATTTATTTTCTGGTTTTTTTTTTTTTCTTTTAAAACAACTCTTTTGTGCAGATTATTGCTGCATGGGCAATTTCACACAGATTTAAACTGAAAAATAGTTTTTGATCCACACTGGCCCCGTGGCATACTGGGGCTTTTTTGAGATTGTAATTACATACTTCCACATGGTCACTTTCTGTAAAGAACAGATCCTTATTTTGGATACCTAGACTTCTGTTGGGTATGGTCCAAGGGTGTGAGAAAGCTATTTGAACTAAAAGAATCACTGCTGTCACACCACAGCGATCAAATCTAAGGGAAATGGCAAAAGACAAAGCCATAAAAGTAAGCATTAACATCAGTCAGAAGGCTGATCTGCTCACTACAATTTTTTTCTGCTTCTACATTTTCAATTAGCTATTTGAGAAAAAGAAGGCATTAGGATTTTTTTTTTCCACTAAATTTATGTGTATCTCTTTTACCACTGTATGACAGAATATGGGCCCTGTTGAGAAACACTGATTCTGTTGGGAAAATGGCGTAGGAATATATTTGGAATCACAGAAAAAAATTTTTTTTTAATGGCAGAAATAGCCAAGAATTATTGAAGTCCTCAATGACAAAAACTCAAACTGCCTATATTCACCTTAAATTAAAATCAAAACTGTAAGTCTTCTCAGCTTAGATACTATGTGAATTTTCCTTTTTCCAGCTTAAGGCTTTGCAAATTCAATATTTACTAACATACTGGGCAATTACAGATTAAGTTTTTCTACGTCCTAATTGAATGGTCTGATTTGCTCTTTTTAGGATAATGGTGACACGTGTCTCACTCCCTTCTCTTCATGAGAAGTGCCAATAGATCTGTTGCTTTAACTGTTACAGAAATTCCTCTCCATTCCAATTTTCATAGGTACGTGTGTTTTCATCCTTGGTATTTTAGTAATTTTCCACAGTGATATGCTTCTGCCATTAATTATGAAAATATTATTTAATGAAGATGTTCTGAGAAACTTTATCCAGATATCTGAGGGACAGTCAGTTTATGAACCCACATCTAGCCTACATGTAACAGGCAGTGACACAAAAAAGAAAAAAAAAAAAATTGCTGAATGAGATGTTAGTAAGAGAATTGATTTCTAGGCCAGGGAAATAAGACATGAGTTCTAAATGGAGAGCTGGAGGTCTTGGGGAGATCAGTGAAGGCAATCTGAGTGCTACTCATTTCATACCAAATGTGACAATTCCAGCACAGCGAGGATCTCTGCGACCAGTGTGTTTAATGCACTTCTTAAAACACCGCCAATAAAAAGCATGAAAATCAAATAACTGGTACAGAGCCTTTCAGAGGCAATAGCTGTTCTTTGAAGAAAAACATACTAAAGGAAGCACATGACAAATAAGAGAATATATTTAAGAACGATTTCAATGACAAGAGAATTTACAAAGACTGTTTCATTTGTGTACCAAGCGGTTTCTTTATTCAGCCGGGGCTCTAAACAGTACTCAGTCCCTGTAGATATGTAAGAATGGAATAACTGCCAAGTATGTGAACAATGTGTTTGTTACCTTACCTGAATGCAGACGAAGAAACATACAAAGAAAAATCAAGCCTTTATGTCAGATCCCAGAAATATATTGTGCAGAATGACTACATTAGCTAGGAAAACATGAAATGAACAACGTAAACCTGGAAAATACCATAGACAGGTTTTCTGTGGAAAGCTAATATCTCTATTACATCTGAAATAACATGTGAGAAAGATCAGACAATATATCTGAAATCTTTTTATTAAAAAAGACATGTCCTTTGTATTCAAAGACAATATCCCAAGGTGGATAAGGAACAATTCACCAGTAAATAAGCTTGTAAAATTAAGAGGAGTTCTACTCAAATTACTAAAAGCTGAGACCGAATCTTCATTGTACATTTACAAGAACTGTGAGTTTCAAGAGCATTGCTTCCTGTTGGTCATGTAAGTCAAAAGTCATATCTAGCTCATTCTATTGAACATTACTTAGATATTACCAAGAATTTCCACAAAAAGAAAAACCAAAGAAGTTTTAAAAAAAAATCTGACAAGAAGTTTTCTACGGTATCTTCATCTCCTGTATCTTTCTTGTCAGTTTACTGAGAAAATAGAAAAGCAGAGATGTTTTCTGTCTCTGTTTTTAACCCCACTCTCCCTCGTTGCCATCAGTGAGGAGTAAGTGCAACTGGAGAAATACATCGAATATTTCACTTGTTCACATAAATCATTAACAAAATTTGAGCCACGTCCCAATTTTTGTATCATTATTGTTGTTGAGATGCAAAACAATTGGACGTCTGCTTAGATTTTCATATACCAACTTGAGTTCTTTCAGTTAAAAGGAATCTAGTTGTCAGGTTTCTAATTGAGACACCATGCAAGGACAAAGGGGAGGGCATACTCTCCCAAATTTCCTTCCATTTCAACGGTGCTAACGTTTTACTCTAGCTCTGACTCAGCTGAATATGTCTCTCTTCTCCCATCCTGAGAAAATGGAGAATATGTATAATAAAAATCTCAAGTTTATGAGAATTTTTGGTACTCATATCTCTCATTCTCTTCTATTTTGGTGTTTTAATAATATCCTGAATATGCATTCTCATCCCTTTCTAGATTGAAACTTTACAGACAAAACCTTTATATTTCTGAAGGGTCTGACTATATTGAGTGTATATTTTAAGAAGAAAAATTTCATTTTATCCCCTTTCTTAATTTCAAGAGGGGAGAGTGGAACAAAACAGACAAATAAGAGACTCAAAAGCACTATCACTGTCTCACACTATTCTGACACAAGGCTATTTTAAGGCAGATATTCAAAAAAGAACATATAAAAACTTTACCCAGAAGTAATAACAATGATTATTTTTGTTTAAAATTTAGAGTCTTTAAATATCACATATAAGAAAGTATTTGTAATGATCCGTCGGTCTTAACTATCCCATTTGATCCCGTTGCTACATAAAATCTGGAGGCTTTGTAGATCATGTCAGGTCCAAGAAGAAATTTATTGATGGGACCGTAACTTTAAGAGTGATTTTGTACAACTGTTTTTCTTAAGCAGAAGAGGATTAAAACCTTTTTCGTACTTACAGCTTTGTCTTTTAAAGACAAAATCTACACTTTACAACAGATTTTCTCTGCTTCTTCTGAAACTTTTACACACGTTATTCCCTTTTCGTCATACACACAGTACCCAACAGTCTTCAGCAGTACAGTGGAAGCTCCACTGCTCCCCAGCATTTGCAGTATTTAGCAGTTTTAGTTTATTCTTCATTCTTCAGCAATTTCTAGTGACCTTAAATGCAAAAGAAAAAGAAAGTCCCATGGGACATGATGCTGCAATTGCTCCTCCGCCCACTCTGAGGTGGGGGAAAAATTCTTGGAGTGAGACTTCGGAGAATGAGAAGCATCTGCTTCCCACACCCCAGTGGGTGCAGAGGATTGATTAGGCTGGGAGCAGCTCTGGCCTTTGGCTGCTGAATACATCGTCGTCCATCCTCCAAGAAAGGAGTTTTTGCCCTTCTGGCAATGTCTGAAATCCAGCAGTAAATCTGTGTCTGTTCAATGATGAATGGAGGTCAAAGTCTCTTTGTTTCAATAAGGTTAGCCTAGCTTATAAATATCAAAATTTACATAAGTGGCAACTGATCTGAGATTCCGATGTTTATTTATTTCACTTACTCAAGAGAGGACTCTTTTTTCATTCTTTTTCTGGATCACTCATAATTTTTGCAATCGACGCAATGAGTACATGTTCTAATTTTTTTTTGTGAAGTTGTAGGGGAGAGATTTGTACTGCTACTCATTTATTGAGGAATCTGCTAGCTATTTCTAGCCTAGTGCATTTCCATCTCTTCAGACTTAAAATTCAAAATAATACTGTCCATGCTGTCGAACAATCCTTCCTGACACATCTTTGAGACCAGGCAGCTGCAGAACAGCAGTAGAAAAAAAAAATAATTTCAATTATGCTCAAGCAGTTCAAGTCAGCCTGTTTGATTATATGGAAAATATCTGTTCGGTATTGCTGATTTGCTTTAACAATTCAGCTGGAGTCCAAAATTTGCCACTGGCCAACACCACACCTGCAATGTCTGCTGCCCAATAATTTTCTAATGTACAGCAGATACAAAACAAACAATCCAACATACGCCATGTTCCTGGCTACTCTATGAACCACCATATCTTGTTTTTTCTTTACATTTACATCTGCACATGCCATCTCTGCAATGTGCAGAAAGATTTTGCTGGAGCGGGGCACTCAGAGTTAAAGGGAACATTATGGTTTGGTCTACTGCTACAGTCTTGGAAATCAGCTTCTACTAAATTCAGAAAGAAATAAATTACAGTGAGAGAGATCTTTCCCAGTCTCAGAGGTAAGGGTGAACAAGGAGGCTGTGTGATCCTCTGTTTCAAAAAGAAAGCATTTAGTGAAGAATGGTGGAGATGAGAGACATCCTCAAGGAAACTTAAGAAAGCAGAAAACAAAAAGATATGGGAGAAGACTGAAGAATGTTCTAGCTGAAGGTGCTGACTGAAAGAGATGTAAAATTGCTGTAAAGTGGAAGTCTCCACTGTCTGCATTTTGTGACCAAGAAAGCAGATTTCTGAAGACATTTGGTTTGTTTTGCTTAGGGTTTTTTTTATTTCATTTGTTTTAAAATGAGAATAAACAAAACCAAAATAGGCTTTTGCATGCAAAATGTTGGTAGTAATAACAAGCCCATGTCTTAGGCACAGGCTCCATCGGAGAAACTCTGAGTTTGTGTGTCATTTGATAGATGATGGGAAAAGGTTTAGAAGGACACTAGAATTGTCGCAGGCTGACAAACTTTTTTTCTTAAAAAATGAAGTACAACACAAAATCTGATTACTTTTTAGGTATTACTGGAGCATAGCCTATGACAACAGCTAGAAGTTTCCCAGAAAGGATAAAAATTTGGATATGATCAGTCATACCTTTGTGGGACCAGGTTGACCATGTTCATTTTACAGAGTCATCCTGTGACTCTCCTATTTTCTCATGGTGAAAGAGGTCAAAGAGATGAATGGTTTACTTAAACCAAAGCTTTTCCCAAAAAAGAAGCTTATTATTAGTCTGATGAACAGAACATAACAAAGTCATAGAAGAAAACCTGTCTTGTTTCTCCTGGTCAAACTGACAGCAGGCCTGTAGAGGCAGATACTCTTGTGTGTTCAGAACCCAGATCTATCACAGGACTACAGATTTTCCTTGAAGGATCTCCTTAAAAGATGAAGAATTCTTTCACTAGAGGAAAGAGGAAACTAATCACGATGAGATTTATAGTAATTAACATTCTGTGTCTAAGTAAGAAATGGTGAAATGCTGAGTAACAGTTTGAGCAGGTGATACAAGTATTATGTGGGATGACAGAAATTACCAATTCTGTACAAAGTTACGGCAAACATTATTTATTAAATGTTGATCCTGTGGAAAAATTGATGCTATCCAAAACTGTCATCCAAGCAAAAACTATTGTACAGGGCTTGAAAATGTCACTTGGCAAAAATTAAAATGTCACTTGGCCATTGTGCAATGCTATGCATTTTATGTGGGACACAGTCCTTTTAGGTTTAAATAATTCCGATAACCACACGAGTCCCAACTAGTTATTTAGAGCTACTACTTTCCAACACAGCTTAACACTGATAGTGTCTAGACTTACGAAGTAATTTGTAGGAGATTTGATAGTTCCTCAAGCTACAGGTATCCAGGAAAGGCTGGCAGCCTGATCTCAAAGGACAGAATTATTTTGTAACCAGTCACACTCCAGACAGCCACCCCTAACACTACTGCTTGCTGTGCTTAATCTTTGCATAACAACCTTGTGATTAAAGTGTTTACCTTGGAAATAGAAGACTTAGCATTAAACACATCTTAGCATTAAACTTCAGTGCACATACAAATTAATCCCTAACTGAGTCTGTAGGGCACTCTGAAAGACTGTGTCCAGACATACACAGAAGCAACAGTCATAAGATTTTAAATGAACTGTGAAAGAGAATAACATGTAATTCCAAAAACAAGGCTGAGGTGCTGTAATCAAAGTATGATTTTAGCATACACTTTTGAGAAATAGTGGGAAGGACAGAAGATACCTGTGTAACCGCTTTGGGTAACTCTCATGTCTTTAGAGGCATCTACATCTTAATATGGGAAATAGAGCATTTAATTTAGGAAGATAATAAATTATTTTAGGAGTGATGGACTGCCCCTGCAATAATGTTACTTTTAAACCTTAGATGAAGCAATTCCTGTGTTGATTAGAATTTTCTAGTTTTAGAAGCAATAGCTTATATTTCTATTGTGCTGAAATGCTGTCATATATTCCCTTCCACAACAACTTCTACCTTACGGGCAAGCAGGACTATTGTTTTGTTTTGTTTTACTCCTACTGTACTGTTAGAGGACTTCTACTGGTAAAATTACAGTTAAAACCTTTTCTTAATTTTTAATTGTACTTTATTAGGGAAACAGTGTTTAACTGTGGGCAATTTCCAACATAGCATGGATTCTGGGGAAAGCTAAAGAGAAAAGTTTCAGGTCAGGACTGCAGAAGGAAGAAGTTTAGACTTATGACTAGGGAGGAAGAAATGTTCTCTTGTTCCAAAGGAAACAGCTGTATCCTTAGAATCTGAGTACACATCCTATCATATTTGTTTAGTCTTAGAAAGAAACAGAACTGAACTAAGGATACCAAGTTTCCTTTGTTAATTTCTTCTCCCAGATGGAACAATATCAGAAAAAACACACATTGCCTAGTAGTAATTCAGGCCCACATGGTATTAATATGTTAACTATGAAATTATTTCTGGACCTATATAAAAAGCACATTACTGATTTTGACTGATTTTCAAGCAGGTGTTGAACAAAAAAAATCGATTAAACTTACTGCATGAGTGAAGTTATAAACATCCGAGGATAAGTAAGGCTCAAGAGAAACTCATAAAGCCTCAAAGTTTACAACCTGGCATGTTAAGGCAGTCCCAAAGAGCAAGCAAAACACTGGTGAAGTGAACAGAACTGTGCACAAGTACATGAGCCTGTGGGAATTCTGTGTAGAGGTAAGTTATTATATTAAAGCCACATGAGGGTTTATTAAAGCTGTAATCAGGACCATTTTATATTGTTACTTTAAAGACACTTTCATTTTGCTTTCAGTACCCCACAGGAGACTTAATTAAATATTTATTGTAAGTGTCACAAATAATTTATGAAACAACAGTTCCTAAGGATTTGTGTAATGCTTAGTGACAACTCTAGGTTGTAATCAAGGTCAGTTGTCTACCTTTCTTGTTCTGTTTTGTCATTCACTATATGGACATTCCTTTTCCCTTCAATGGCATTCAAATTAGCCTATAATTAGAAATGCCAGGAGCTCTCTCAATTCAGTTGGCTTATATGCACAACACTAGGAAAGTTGAGAGAGAATTAGGCAGCTTCCTATAGCAACAATTAAAAAACATTTTTATTATATTTATGTAAAGATAAGAAACAACTCAAAAAATTACATTTGCACTTTGATGCAAAAGAAAATAAATTCAAGGTACAAACCTTTCACCAACTAATTTGGAACACATGTCAGCAACCCTAGTTATCTAGAATCATTCAAACATGCCTGTGTAAGTCCTGAAACAGTTTTGTCACAATGTATGTGTCCTTCGTGGAAAACATACACACTGGGGGTCCGGATTAAAGGAAGAACAAAGAAAATAAAACCTTGGTTCCAGATCCTTTTACATATTTTAAATACCTAATTCTAGTAGATTTCATATTTAAGCAGAATATGACACAAAATTTTAAAGTATTACTGGAGAAGGCTAATAAGGTCCTACTAATAGCTATTTTAGCTGCTTTCCTGAAGAATTATCCAGATATGTATTTTTGTTTCTCATACTCTCTCATGTGGCTGTTGGCTAAATATAATGTTTAAAGAAAGAAACTTGTTTCAGGGTCCAATATCAGTCCTGTGTGAGTAAGTAATATTTGCCTCACCAACCCAACATTTTCACCCTCTTTCATGCTTCCATAACAGGGGATGTAGGTTGCAAAATTACCTCACTTCTTTCTCCTGGATGAACACAATATTGGTGACTGAAGAAAAATTAAAAGTATGTATAAATCCATCATATCATAACAGACATCTCAGAGGCAAGAAAGCAGGTGAAAGAGTTATGGTTTGGTTTCACTGCAAGCATGAGTTTTGACTCCTTTTCTGTTCTTGAGAAAAAAGATGTTGAAGGAGCCATACTAATTAAGCAGTCACTTCCAAAAGTGCTACTCACATATAAGAAGTCAGCTGTTTCAGAAATCTACCTGTTTAGTTTCTATCTAGCTATTTTGTCTTCTTGTACAATTTAAGAATGATAACAGTTTTCAGTAAGAATATTCAGAAAAACAAGAATGTAGTAAATATATTTTCAATTTTTTTATAGATGAAGATATTGATACCCAGGAAAACAAATAATTCTCTGCACATTCTGGAACATCTGGGAATTCAGCCAGTCTTGTCTCTGTTCAAGAGAGATAGCTTTTCTAGATAATTGAATATCCTGCTCCTCCATAAATTTACACAAATAAGTCAGGCTGAACCTGTGTTTTGACTCTCCTTTCTACAAGAATCATGTAGCAACAATATTGGCAATTTGTTTTTAATATGTGCCTTTGGACTGACTTTAATTATCAACCATCCAAATAAAGCAGTTCAAAGGGACCCTGATGTCCTTTGGAAAGGAAAAATGCACAAAGGAACAGAGAAGGTGCTTTAGGAACTGTTCTAGACGTCTATTCCCCTCTGAAGCACCAACACAATTATAGTTGTTTGTCAATGCACAAGACCATTGTCTAGGTCTAAAAGATGGTGATTCAGGTTTTTTTAACAAAGCATCGTGTGTACCATACAGTAATGATAAATCATAAATGAAGGGTCTCTTGCTTTATGTCAGGCACCAAGAAGCTTCTCCCTGACCAGCAAGAATTAATTGTGTTTTAATTCTTTAAAGAGTCTTCTGTAGTTCAAGTTATAATTATTTTTAGAAAGGTAACTCTGTACTATGAATATGTTCATAATCACACAGTGCCCTTCTGTCCTTTTAGTCCGTAGGATAAAGATGTACCTCTTCATGTTACAAAATCCTGTCTTATATGTTTGGTCGTGCACAAATGTGGCTAAGAATTGTGGTGAAAAGCAGTATACAATTATGTGATTGAAGTAAATTCCATAATTATTCTCAATCTCACAATACTACTTAGCGTTGGTAACTTCTGGTACAACCAGTTAATCATATTGTGACAAGTGATGCGAGATGAGCCTCGGTGCGCTAGGATTCCTGCAATGTCTGTGATGCCTTTTTTTCCACAGGAAATAAAAGTGGTGATAAAGAAATGGTAATTCTCATAAAATCATATTTTACCAGAGAATAGACTGCATTTTATATTACAAGAAAAGAAAAATTATTTGCTATAAGACATTCTTTTCCAAATAACAGAGGTCTGCTTCAAGTAGAAGGGCAAAAGCACTTATCATAATGAAAAGTGTTAAGCAAGAGAAATGCAAAAGTTGTTGTTAGCTTTCCTCACCACTATGAAAATGATTCTACAGGCAATCCTGTCTCAGTGAGGCAGTTGTTCAGCCTAGAGAGTTCTAGCTAGTCCATTCTGTTTCTTCTACTAAACAACTGAATAGCTTAACCATACCAGTCATGAACCTAGATTTTAAGCACAAATAGCTAGCAATAATTGCCATGTGTTAGAATTTGCCATGGGATTTCTATACGAAAAATCAATTCAAAGTATATTTGCAAAGGAATATTGTACATAAGATGATGGTGAAAATTCACATACCTAGCATCTGAGGTACACTACCTTGGCCCAGCCACTAGAGTTTTCAACTATTGCCGTTTTGCTCTTTATATGAGAGTTTAGATTCTTTTATCATTTCTGTTCTTTCAATGTTCTCGTGATACCTTTACTATTTATGATGATACTCTTTCACGGGCACCCCCTTGCCGTGGGGAAAGAGCTTGTGTGCCCTTGTGAAGTTGAGAGCTATGCTGGTGGTGGCATATTCCTCCGGTAGGGTCTCCCAAGCCTGACAGGTCTCAACTGAAGGGTCAGACAAAGTGTGTCCACGGGCAGGATGGGCTCACTAGCCTTTGGGCAACCATCCTAGGAGAAGGACAACTCTAACTCCAAACCCGGGCAGATGGAGCTCGTTTAGCCCTGTAAGGCCATCCATCTAAGGGAAGGATACTCTAACCAAACCTACGACCTGAGGACTTCGCTGTCACCGTCCAAGCTCGCTAGGCCCTGGCAGATGAACCTCAGGTGTAAAGGGTGAGGCCAGTCTCGCGCACGCTGCGCCTCACCTAAAAAATCCACCGCGCAGGCTTGAAGGCTGTACTTACGTTTAAAGCCCTTCCCAAATCTTCGTCCGCGAAGCCAAGCCATGATGATGATGATGATAACACATCTTTGTCTTCAATATACTTTATATGCATATATATATATTAATAGTTGTATATTTACAGAGTTATGTTTTCTCTCTGGGATAATTATACTGTATTTTCTAGATAATAACGTGTTATATTTATTGTCTTAATGTTCTCTGAGCCTTGGACTTTTACATTAATATTGCTATACTTTTTCAAAGCATATTGTTTCATATGACATTTTCAAAGAATAAGAAAAATGCAACACTACCTAACTTAAGAAAGGGAGGATAGGTTTTGTTATGTCACTTTGACAAATTAATAATTTTAAGCACTGACCCTACTCCCTGTATGATCAACACTGCAAATCTGTATTCACTGTGACTCTATGAACATTTCTTTTTTCTGCATGTAAGTTCTACATAAGATTTTAATAGAACATGTAGCTTCATGGATAAAGTTTGACTCTTGACTTCAAAAAGGCTAAGTGCTTTTAGAAACAAGGACAAAATGTGGAGCTTTGATTTTCTAGAAAATCACTGTTACGTGATCCATTATAAAGAATTATTGAAGTCTTCATGTTTAAAGTCTTATATGTTATTAAAGTCTTATGTTATTTATATATTTGTTTCAACAGTGTATGTTTTCAAAAACATCTAATTATTCTGGTGGACCGAAATAAAGTTTGATAGCAAGTATAAAAATAATTTGTGCTTTTACAATATTTTTCCAGTGAAAGTACAATAGTTATTTGCAAAAAGAAAACCAGTATAATAAAAAGACTGAGATTCAACCAAGAAGCTGAACTACTCTGAATTTATTTTCTTATTCACAATCCATTAATTGTTTTTGAACTCATACTGCCATTCACCATTTTTTTCTACTCAGACTTTCCTTAAAGCTTTTCTATGAACATATTTGTTGCAATAATTACCTGTCTGCAAACTCATTGCAGGAAAAATGCATTCTGTCGCTTGCTGCCAAAACCTACTATTCATGTAGTCAGTGGTTGTCTAAGTTATATTATCTATTGGTTGACAGGAAGAAATTACTTACATATAATTTCACTGCTGAAACATAATTTAATCAACTAACCTTGTTTCATGAAAAAAATTAGAACTACTATTAGCCTAAAACTCATTTTATATTAACATCATTTGAAACAAGACTTAGATCTCTTAAATTATTGATGGGTAACAATAACTGAAGACATAATAGGCCACCCTGGCTGACACCTTTCATGAAAAATATGTGAGGAAGTTTTTAATCCTCTAATAATTTTGATTGAAACAAAACTCAAAAAAAATATAGAGACATAAAAAAGTAAATAAGACCTCTTCTACTACCAATGAAATTATTTAAATTCTATGTTGGTGCTGCTTGCCTTTTCTGAAAGCCATTTTAATTTTTTTAACAGTTAGAAATTATATCTATTTGGGCTATGTAATTCAACAAAGGAGCAAAATGCTAAAAAGACAAAATCAGTATTATGTAGCAACATACTCCCCATCCCATGATAACAGTCTCTCAACCAACCTTTTTACTTAAACCCCTCAAAGCAGTATATTTTTTTCTGTCCTCCTCCTTTGTACCGCAATATTTCACTTCCCACTTGCAAAATTTTTTGCCTTGTGCTTTCTTTCCTCAGAAAAGAAACCACTAATAAACGTGCCCAGTAAATGACACAGATGCAACTTCCCTCCACTGTTTCATGAAACAAAAGTAGAGTGATTTAGTGCTTCTCCTGTGAGGAACTGAGAAGCAGGGTTAATCTACCAGCTGTCACACGCCAGTTGGCACAGTTTGAAAGAGCTGGCCAGTGCAGTGAGGTTTATTCTTTACCAACAGCCTTTTTGCTCAGCCAGTTGAGAAGCACATACAGCTTCTCAGTCCTTTGGGAAATCAGATGGTACCCTAGATTTCAGCTGATAGCTTAAAGAAAGTGGTTTTGGTGAATATAGTTGGTTAGCACACTCCAGAGAATACAAGAGAGAAATAAAACAATTTAACAGTTTTAGAATTGCCTCCTGTGTACCTATTTTCAAATATGCTGGGAATTTTCCACTTTCCATAAATTTTGAGAATATTCAAAGAAAGAAACTTGAAACTCCCCAGATCAGCATCCTTCTTCATCCAGTGATGGTAGTTTTAGGAGAAATAACCCTTGATGGATTTTTCTTCCATCAATTTTTCTGATTGCTTTTAAAGTACTGATAAACTTTGAGATTCAGAGACTTCTGTGGTGTAACTCCCAGTAAGCAAAGAAATATTTCACTTTACTTCCCTTGAACTTGTCATCTCCTAGTGTAATTTGATTGCTCACTTTATTCATACCAGCAAAACTTTCTCTCTTGTTATATTACTTTGCAATGCTAAAGAGTCACAGGTTACTTAGCTGTTTCTGAGAAGCAGCTATATATTTGATCATCTTGACTGTCCTATTTTTCTAATCTGATTGTATTCTTTCTGATAAGGGGACCATGGAGTAAACAGTATTCAAGAATTAGAATCCTGTTGATTTACACAGTATTCTAGTGGACATGATTTTATTATATAGAATTAAAACAGCTTACACAACTGGTTCCATATTTTCTATAAGCATGCTTCTTGTATGGGCAATAAACTATATAGAAACTGGTGAGAAGCTTATGAAATAGAGATGACAATGTGAGTGGAGCCTGCATATACCAATAACAAGAACATAAGCAAATCTGCATGCTATACAAAGGACGTCAATCCTAAAGGGCAGAGAGAAGGCTGATGTGGGGCTTTTTTGACATATTTCAGTGAACATGTAAAGAATTCACATATCCAGACTAATAAGTACATTCAGCCTTTTAAAACACAGGATCAGATTAATGTTGCATGACGCTTTATTTAATCATGAATAAATGAGTACAGCAACTACCTGTAGATACTTTACACGACTAAAATGAGAAAAAAGCATAACAGCTTTTAGAAAGAGAAATTTTTGCTTCGTATCTTATTTGAGAAATTATAGCCTCTGATGCATGGTTGCTTTATTGTTTCCACTGTTCATGCAAGACTTAAATTACTGTACAACCTTCTGAGGTATCTATAGAGGGAGCTAAGTGTAAGGTGTCTCCTAGTGTGCCTTGACTCTGACCCTTACCTCTAGTACTCACAGTATCCTAAACTGTGTTTGTTATCCAGCCATTTCATCAAAAAAGCAGCCAAGGACATCAATTCCATATATTGAGCTACTCCCTTAATATAGGGCTCAGGCTGAGAATTCCCAGCTTCTTCTCTTGAAATATTTGCTTTCCTTCTCCTCCTCTCAGGCTCCAAATTCTAAATACTTTTTTCCCCCTAAACAACACCTCAAAAACACAGAGAAAGTTTCCTCCTCTCTTCACGTGACAGACCCTTAGCTATCCCTGCTTCTTAGGACATCCGGTGTCGGGAGGGAAGCAGTAATCCTGTGAAGAAGTGGAGTGTAGCACAAAATAGATCTTTAAGCAAGAAGTAGCAGTGGCATCAGTAAACTTATCTCTGACAGATTAACTCATAAAGTGGGTGGGGTTTTTTGTGGGAGAAGGTGGCCTATTTTTTTAATTAATTTCTTAATTTTTTAATTAATTTTGTCTCCAACTAATATTGGAGAGTATTTACATTGGGAGTTATTGGATAAAATAAAGACTTATACAGAGAAAGGCAGCAGAAAAACTGTAGGGATGTTCCTCCAGACAATGCATTAGCCAGAGAAAATAATTAGAATCCAGTGTGTAATTAATTTTCTGCTCCTCTCCTCTGTGGTATGATCCCAGAACTCAGAAAAATACCAAAAGCAAGGGATCATGCAGGGCTTTGTTCAGGTGAGATACAGACTGGTGTCATGAGAGCTTCCCTGATCTCAGTTAACCAGCCAGTACAGTTCAACAGGATTTATTAAGAAGATTAACAAACAGAAGTTCAGACAATTTCACAGGTTCTGGATGTTGGTTGAAGAAACTAATTGCTACACTACACCCCACCATTTCTAAGCTTAGAATAATAATCTGGAACACATGAGCACTCACCTGCACAAAGGGGAGGACTCTCAGCCTTGAGGAGTTCCTTTAGGTGGTGTCCCAACCAAAGGGGAGAGCCCCCGACTGCAGACCTGCTGCTCCAAGGAGGACGGACTCAAACTCACCCCTGGCAGGACTCCACTTGTACCCTTAGTCAAATCTGAGCTGTGGTCATATATGGTCATATTAACTCCTGGCTTCAAATCAACTTTCCAGGCACGTATATGCACTGGTGGGCTTGACCAGAGCTAGCGAGAAGCTTACAGAGGTTTCTAGCAGTTTCTCTGAAATTTACCCGACAACCACTGCAGTTTAGGGGTTGGAAGTTTCTCAGACCAAAGGGGTGGGTGCACCTGCCACAGTCAGTTCATCCTTAGTTTAGAAGATTAGAACCATTTCCTGTTTATCTGTTGCTAAACCTAAGGCCACATCTGTGTAGCAGCTGACCTTGATGTAAACTTCTAGGCTATGTAAGGTATTAATTCTGGCAGTACAAAGCGAAATGAAGTTTGGGGACTCAGTTTGAACAGGGAAAAAAACGTTATGTTCTTTCCCATTCATGCCTGTGCTTTTCCAAACTTCCATTAGGGATGCTAATTTGTGTTAATTGATGCAGTTTTTTCCTGTTCATGATAGCACTCATTGTGAATCTCCTTGTCAATCAAAAAGATCATAATAGACCATAATGGAAACTTTGCTAAGAATAACCAGCCACTGCTGCAGTTAATATCAGTAACATTTTCCTATCACATATTGTCGCAGTTTGAAAAGAACCGAAAGGTTGCAGAGCGACAAATCGCCCTCGGGGAGAGGTTTATCCCCTGAAGAGCTAAACAAAAGAATTAATATGTTCAAGCTGATAAGACACAATGGGGTTTACGACTATGGGCAAAGAAGAACAAACAGCAGGCTGGGATTAAGGGGGTGAAAGAAAAATTAGTTTAATTCAAAAATAATGAGAACCCTAAATCAATCACTTAAATTCGGGTAGGACAGAAATAGAAAAAGAGAGAATGATGGTAATAAATACATAAATAGGTATATACAGATATATAGAGATTCCACCCATCCCATTCCGCATTCCATTAAAAACACTCACACACGGTCTGCACTGGAAGGGTGTGGGAGGTGGGTAAGTTATAAAACTGGAATGGGGAAACGCAGCACTTTTAACCTCATAGGTATCAGTTCAAAGTTGAACTCTGCAGGAAAAACTTCCTTGGCAATATGTAGTCTTTCTCTGGGGTGGCTGGAAAGTTTAAGAGTTACCAGTTTTCCAGGGGTGGTCTCTGCACTGTGTTCTCCCCATCTGCAAAATGTGAGATTAACTGGATCTCTGGGGAATGCCTCAGGTTTCCTGCGTTCCAGCAGAGCCTTCATGTCTCGGCACCTGAAACCTTCTTCCACTCCCCCTCACCAGTGGCTTTCTCTCCCTCCGTGAAGAGCTGGGGGCTTTGGCCCCTCTGCATCTTTTCTTCTGACAGCTCTTCTTACCACCCCCACCAGTAATCAGCAAAGTGAAAAGGGTACCTGCAGTGTAGAAGATCTTCTACTGTCCCAGGCTTGAGGATGACTGCTCCAGTTCTCTTTTTTTGTCCTTCTGCTGAAAAATGAAAATATGTGTGCCAGGGAAGCCACATGTTTTGTGGCTTTTTATAGGTTTATTCACAGAGGAGTGGATTGACATGTCTTGACTCCAGGGATGGGCACAAAACCCAAAGCCAGGCTGGTTTTGCAATGCTGGCGCCCCTTCCAGCACAAGGAAAAAAAAAAAAACCAAGGGAAGGGGAGGAGGGGAGAAGTCCTCCCCGCTTCCTCCCTGGAATCAAAATCTAAAACCCTAACACATATGTTCCTCATGGTGAACTAAAAGGTACAAAAGAATTGCCAGGAGCATCAACATCAAGAGGGATTTCACAAGTTCAGAGAGAAAAAGAAGACACATATTGTTAATGTATGGAACATAGTGATGAAATGTCATGAAAAGTAAACCAAAACACGAGACATTATACGTAAACTTGAGACAATTTATATAAAGAAATAGAGTCACTGAAACTTTTCAAGTGACTGAATAATACAGTAAAACTTAACTTCACAGCTCAGATCGAATAAGAGGGCTGATAGGATTTTGTAGCTTTTCATGCTTGTAATTTTCCCTCTTTATATTTTAATGCTGTGTACTGGAGATAGAACATAGTCTGCTGATTTTTCTGGTAACTCGTCTGCCATGAAATGGTAATTTCAAGAAGACTATTACCTTTCAGGTAACTTTTTAATGAACCCGTGGCATATGTATATCCTCTGTCTATACAGTATTGGCATGGATGCTAGTGTGATATTGAAAAGCAGTTTTACAATTCCTGCCTTCACTCCATGGATGCAAGGTACTGCTCTCCGTCCACCTGTGATATCAAATCTTTGGTCCAGTTCGGGCAAGTGGTGAGTTGAAAAAAAAATAAATTCACCTCATGGAACATGTCTTCCTCTTTTCCCAAAGCTCCACAGATTTATCATTTCACCTCCTGAGAACTGACAGTACAAAGATAGCCCTTGATCACAAGTCCAGATTTATAATCCTGCTTCAGTATCTACAGTATGGCCATACCACTTTGTAAATATTGTTGGCCTATCTAATCCAAGATTTCAGTTAAAAATCATGCCCTTTCCCTAAAATACAAATGCTGTCATTCAGCAAAATCTCTTCCAGTGTTTCCCTGTAAGTAGCAGTGGTATTTCCCACTTAAATTACCTCAGTTCTTAGGCCAGGAATAGAGAAATGACATTATATCCTTCTGGACTCACACTCAAAAGGAAATTGAAATGCATCTGACACCTAAAAAATAACTCTTCAGTGAGCACCAGTATCTTTAAAACATGCTACTGTTTCCAGAACCAGAAGTTAAGGTTACAAGATGGTATGTAACCCATCACCTCTCCTTAACTCTGTAGAGAAACAGAGAGGTCACCATCGAAGAATGCAGGTCAGTAACAGAACAAAATGCTGTATTCCAGCCACTGACCTATAGCCCCTCTGAAAAACATGCAAGCAAACAGGAAAAGGGAAAAAAAAGAAATCCGACAGAGTCAAAGGAAGACAGTCTGACTTTAGCATTTCAGTTCATTGAGAAGGTCTTTCCTTAGCCAGGTGGGTCTTTTGCTGAAAATCCAACACTTTCCACACAGAGGAATGTTTTGCTCCAGATTTCTCCGTTTTCATTAAAACTCAAACAGCACCTCAATTTCCATCTTGTAGTGAGGGGCCCAAAACTAAAAAGAGTGTTTGAGGTGCGGCCTCACCAGTGCCGAGTACAGGGGGACAATCACTTCCCTACTCCTGCGGGCCACACTATTGCTGATACAAACCAGGATGCCATTGGACTTCTTGGCCACCTGGGCATACTGCTGGCTCATATTCAATTAGCTGTTGACCAACGCCCCCAGGTCCTTCACCTCTGTAGAGCTTTCCACCCACTCTTCCCCAAGCCTGTAACGCTGCAGGGGATTGTTGTGACCCAAGTGCAGGACCCAGCACTCTTTGAACCTCATACCACTGGCCTTGGCCCATCTATCCAGCCTCTCCAGATCCCTCTGTAGAGCCTCCTGACCTTCAAGCAGATCAACACACCCACCTAACTTGGTGTCATCTGCAAACTGAGGGTGCATATCTGTGACTGAGGGTGCACTCTATCCCCACATCCAGATCATTGATAAAGATGTTGAAGAGAGCAGGCCCTGGGGAATACCACTTGTGACTGGCCACCAGCTGTATTTAACTCTATTCACCACCACACTTAGGGCCCGGCCATCCAGTCAGTTTTTGATCCAGCAAAGAGTACACTCATGTAAGCCATGAGCAGCCAGTTTCTCCAGAAGAACGCTGTGGGAAACAGTGTCAAAGGCTTTACTAAATTCTAGGTAGATAACGTCCACAGCTCTTTCCTCATCCACTAAGCATAGAAGGACATCATGTTGATCAAGCAGGATCTGCCTTTCATAAACCCATGCTGACTGGGCCTGATCACCTGGTTGCCCTGTACATGCTGTGTGATGGCACTCAAGATGATCTGCTCCATAACCTTTCCCGGCACCAAGGTCAGACTGACAGGCCTGTAGTTCCCTGGGTCCTCCTTCCCATCCTTCTTGTAGATGGGTATCATATTTGCTAACTTCCAGTCAACTGGGACCTCCCTGTTTAGCCAGGACTGTTGGTAAACGATGGAAAGTGGCTTGGTGAGCACTTTGGCCAACTCCCTCAGTATTCTTGGATGGTTCCCATCTGTCCCCAAAGACTTGTGCACATCTAAGTGGTGCAATAGTTCACTGATCATTTCCTCCTGGATTATGGAGCCTTCATTCCACTCCCTGTCTCTCCAGTTCAAGGAGCTGGGCACTCAGAGAACAACTGGTCTTCATTTGTCAGTCAATACCTCAGCCTTTTCCTCGTCCTTGGTCACTATGTTTCCCCCCGCATCCAGCAAAACATGGAGATTCTCCTTAGCCTTCCTTTTGCTCTTAATGTGTTTACAGAAACATTTTTTATTGTCTTTTATGGCAGTGGCTAGACTAAGTTCTAGCTGTGCTTTAGCCTTTCTAATTTTCTCCCTGCACAGCCTCTCAAAATCCTTATCGTCTTCCTGAGTGGCCTGCCCCTTCTTCCATAGGCCATAGGCTTTCCTTTTCTTCCTGAGTTCCAGCCAAATCTCTCTGTTCAGCCAGGCCGTCTTCTACCTTGCTAGTTCATCTTACGGCACACAGGGACTGCTTGTTCTTGCGCCTTAAAAATTTCTCTCTTGAAGAATGTCCAGCCTTCCTTGACTCCTTTGCCCTTCAGGGCTGCCTCCCAGGGGACTCTGCCAACCAGTCTCCTAAACAAGCCAAAGTCTGCTCTCCAGAAGTCCAGGGTGGAAGTTCTACTAAGCCCCCTACCTACCTCCTCAAGAACTGAAAACTCTACCATCTCATGATCACTGTGTCCAAGACGGCCTCCGATCTTCACATCACCCACAAGTACTTCTCTGTTCGTGAACAAGGGGTCCATCAGGGAGCAGCCACCTGGGTGGCTGCATGTTTCCACTGGAGCTCCATCTGGGCAGCTGTGTCAGTCATGGTGGATGCAGAGCTTAGAAAGGCCGTGGCTTTCTGCTGGATGGAAAGCATTGCTCCCTGGTCTGAGAGGGCAGAGATTTGAGCGCCCTTCCTGCACACCCTTCCATGTAAAATGCCACGCAAACTGCCGCGCCATGCTCTATTTGCCTGTCACAGCACTCCTGGTCACTTGCTCTCCCCAAGGACTTTATTTATAGGGGAGGTGGGTTGCTGTTGTCCTGGCAACATCAACGCCTCAACACGGGCTCCCACGAGAGCTGCCGGCTTCTGGTGGGTCTCTCTGTTCCCCTGGTGTTTCCCTGCATCAGGAAATCTCACACACCACCCCACCCCCCCCCCCCCACTTCACTGGGAGTGAGGCAAGTGATGGAGCAGCTCTCCTTGTCGACTGTTAGTTTCAGTTACAACGCATTTAAATTTTCTTGTTATCTCTAGATTATTAAGACAGCAGCAATTCATTGTTACTTTATTCTAGATAAGAAAGTACAATATTGAGAAACCAAAGTTGATGAGAAGCTGTTTGAACATGAATTTTCAAGACACTGTAAGGCAAATTAAAACTGTAATAATCTGTTTTGTGCAAGGTCAGAAAAGAAAGAATTGCAGCACAACAGTGGAATCAGTGGAATTTAATATGTACTCATGTAACATTTGAAGACCTGAAAGGATAACATCAGTTTGTCAAAAATACAATCAGTCAATAAAGAAAATGATTGCATTACTCAAGCAGAAAATATCGAAATCAGTCCAGATAAAATCTGGTTCATGATGAATGAAAAATATGTAGGATATATACTTATTTCATGGATTCAAGCCAGGTGACAGAAAACTGAAGTCTCTATCATCAGTAACCTCCACATGACAATAAGCATAACAAAAGGTTTGGGATAATATTAAATTTTGGTTTTTTGAAACAGCTTTGATTGATTCATTGAGACAACTGCTACATAAGAACATTATTGGCAATGTTCATGCCATGACACTGAAGCACTACTCTGTAAGGCATCAGTGCTTAGACTCTCTGACACCAACATGCCAGTCACCATTCGAGTATATGCATCCAGAGAAGATTTTAGAGCTTGTCTGTAAGACAGAAGTCATCTCATTTGCAATACAACATCTGAATAAATTATGCTGAGACTGAGAACCACGTGTTGTATTGTCTGTCACAAAAGGTGTGCAAATGGAGAAGACTGTAGTATGGCCACATCATAGTCTATGCAAAGCACTACCATTTAAAAAATCTCATGTAAGCTGCATCATATTTTCATATAGCTGCAAATATATTTGTAATGTATGTTATCTCCAATACCAAAATGTGGGGTTTAGATGCTACATAGAACTGCAGAGAAACATATCTCAAAACCAGGGGGTGAAATTTCATCTCTAATGTGGTCTAATTCTGCACTCAGTATCATTCTATGAAACCTAGAAAGAGAGATAATGCAATTTCAGCTTCACATAAAGGGTTTATTTTTGAGGACTGCCTTCACAGAACATCATGGGCCATGAAACAATGGGCTATAGAAGATGCTATGGTATTCTCATAGTACAGAGGGTTTGTTGATGGTATGTGACAGAAAAAATTATTCTGAGAATACAGAAAATGAAGCATCAATATCAAATCAAAGTGTACTGTGGAGTACATGAGTGAAGTTCTGCCTGGGAAGAAAGTGGAGTAGGGGAAAGACATTTTTAATTTTTTTCTTATTTATTACTATCCTACTCTGATATTAACTGGCAATAAATCAAATTGATTTCCCCAATTCAACTCCGTTTTGACAGTGAAGGTAAGTGCTTAGTTATCTCCTTGACCTTCTCTTGACCCATGAGATTTTCCATCTTATTTTCTCCTCCTGTTCTGTTGAAGAAGGGGGAGCGAGATAATGGTTTGGTGGGCACCTGGTGATGAGCGTAGGTCAACCCACCACAATGTGTGTGAAGGTTTACAGGATATTTGGAGAGCCATCTTTTTCTTCTGGGACTATGAGGTACGATGGCAGTCCAATGTTAGTTGGCATCAACTGGTTTATGGGGAAAAGAGGCAACCTCTGCAGGATCCCCTATGGCAATACTGCCACAAAGTAGCATCATGCAGAAGAAACTTTTGTTACTTGGAAGTGTTTGTGCTTTTCTGTGCATTTCAGCGTATAACAGCAACACCAAAAAAATCTGGAGCCACAGCAATACCATATAAAATCCCTGAATGATGAATCTTTTCTGATGCTCATCTAAATTGGTAAATAGCTTTAATAGAGATCTCTGACACACAAGTCTTTTAGGTCTACATTAATATTTATATTTAAGAGAACAAAAAGGAGAAATAGAGGAATGATTTATATGAACAACAAAATACAGTTATGAAAATGGAAAAAAATCATGATAAGTAAGGCAACTAATGCATGATGCTACTACTGCTGCAAGTACCCAGGAAAACATGCCTATCTGTCTGATAACAAAATAAACATGGAAATAACAAAATGAATTATTAGGGAGGGAAACAGTTGAACGAGAGTTAAGAAAGCATTTATGCAAAGTAACAACAAACCAACTAAACAAAACACGACACGCAGTTAGTCACATAACTTGCTGCCTTTGAGAAATTTAAAAAAAAAATATTCTTACTCTAGACAAGGACAGAATTCTGGAAATAGGGTACCCAGGTTCCCCAGCTTTGCAGGGAAACATAAAAAAGGGGAAAGTTTACAACTGAGAAACTTTTCAGTCCCAGTAGGGAAACATAAAGCTACAGCTTTCTACCACTGATAGCAATCATTGCTAATCACTAGCAGTAATCAAACAGAAATATTTTCTCAACACAATTGCAGTTATATGTTCTGATTGTTTCTAGGTTTACCTCTTACACTCTGTAATTTGATCTTATAATTCCTGCTGGTAGGAACAGTGTTGAAGTAGACTTTTGTGTTTATGGCCATGAAATCATAGCTGTGGGTACAGAAGGAAAAAAAGTGGGAAGAATCCCTTTTGTTTTAGTGGGAAAAAAATAAAGGTCTCAAATCAGATAAGACCATAATCTTAAAGTCATAGTATTTTACTATTTGTTGATTTGTATTAAATATTTGTATTTTGGTCATTTTGTTATTTTTTAAATGAATAAAAAAGAATAGTTAGCCTACACATATGTTTTTATTTACTTCATCCATTTAATATTTATTCATGAGCATAATAAAATATTTAAAAATCCCTATTAACAAACAGATCAATTATCAGTATTTTATGAGTAGATTTTTGTTACACTGTTTATAGTTTAATGGATTATGGGGACATAGTTCTATTGGTCAGTCTCTTCTTCCTCCTCCCTCTACCAATTAATTCAGCAAGAGCCTAATGCCTTCTGCCTCTTCTCATCCCTCTCCATACACACAGCAAGCATTTTTCAGCCAGATCATCTCCCTGAACTGGCTAATTGCACATTCACATGTGTGCTAGCACAAATTTAATGTGGTGAAGTGAAACTGTGTAAGCCCAGATTGGTTTAAACTTTCATGAAATCTCACCCTAAATGCTCAATACTACAAACAGAATAAACATTCTAATATCAGTATTGTCAAATTCCTTTTTGTTGCTTGGTATAATAATTTAGTTCATTAACTTAGTCTACTTTGAGAGTTTCATCTGCATTTGAGCAGTACCAGCTGGTACAAATACATCTGTTTAATATTTCTCTCAGTCCATCTTGCCCTGGAATATTACATCTAAGAACATGACCTATGGCATGGACAATTCTAATCCAAAATATTCCCTTTTGTGTGGTCATTCAGGCCTACAGATGCCTCTAGTGTAATTCATTTCTTTATTTTAAACTTAAAATATTCTTAGGTACCTCGAATTGTGCCTCAGGTCATCACTAGAAACATCTCAGGTTTGAAAGGTCCAGTATTTAACACCAGCTTCACTGGGATTCTTAATTCCTCCTTGTGGAGCCTGAGTTTGTGGAGACAGGTATCTCAGAGCACACTTTATTTCAAAGCTCAGTTTCTCACAACCCGCAGTGCCACATCTCTTTTGGAAATGGGGAACTATCTTTAGCCTTATAATATTCTTATATATGTATAACAGAACTGTCTTGACCAGCTTCCTTGCTTTCTTCCTTTAGAGGTTTGTACTCGTCTATCTACTAAATACCCCTGACTCAAAATTCCTAACTCTGAGTGTACATTTACCTTTCCAACATTTTAGTAGTATTTTCAGAAGCCTGAGCTAATGTTGCATAGCTTGGCCGTATCAGAGCGGGGCCCTGAATCCTTGCAGTACAGCAGACTAAGCGTCTTAAGAGTTGTGGGGAACCCTGCAGCTGGGGTTGCAGAAAAAAGGGTGTGAAGTGTCACATGAAAGACCAAATCACATAGAGCATCAGGGTAGATGTCCTTGTCAGCACACCATTTTCATACGCTGTTGCAGGACTCTGTGATGGTCATGATCACCTGGTGTAATTGTCACCCTTTTTCTGAAGGGAGAGGATCCCCAAAATGCTTCCAAAACCTAATGTTTCTCTTTTAACTAGAACTGCACAAACATTTAAATGGAGAAAAGAATCTGCAAGCAGAACCAGAAAAGAATTCTGCTTTCTGCATCCTTACATGTTCAGCTCTTCCCTTCGGTAAAGAGTGACTGGAATGATTCCCTGACCCGAAACAAATTCTATACAATCCTACAATCCCTTTCAGATTCCTGAAAATGCTGCTTCTCTTTTTAAAAATTTTTTCCATTCTCCGTCTAAGACTTTAGCATGAATTATCTTAGTTGTTATAGACAATGTACATAGCAAACCTCCTCACTGAGCCTTCTCAGCTATTGCAAAAACTCCTTTCATAAGCCTACCTTGACCTTTTTTAACAGGCTACCCAGTATTTATCCAGAAACCGAAGGCAAAATCCATAGTTCTATTATCTATTATGTTCTGTGCAACGGAAAGAAATGAGTTTTTCTCAGGTGCTTAGAAAAAGTTGTAAAAGCTTACTTTCAAGACCGTTTTAGACTGGATAGAAGCATTGTATTTGCCCTTGAAAAGCTCTTTTCTCCTCAAAGACCAGTCTCTATCCTGAATGTCTTTTATCTACTGCCTTTAACCGTGTTGCTGTCTTGTAAATCTTACTGCAAGATCTTACTTCTCCCCTGCACTGCAGAGGGGCTTTGGTGCATAAAATTGTGTTCAAGCTGCACTATGGCTAAGCTGATGCTGTGACTAACTCTTACAATGTTCAGTCTGCTCCCAGGCCCAGATTTAAGTCCTGGCTGCACTGTTACATTTCTTTCAGCTGCAAGCGCTACTGATAAGGGTATTCCTGGGATCACTTCTGTTTAGAAAGTTAAAATTACCTACATATTTGTCTCACAGTGAAATACAGAATTACTCCTCCAAGGCTCAAATTCTGGTTTCAGATTGACTGTATATATTTCCAACACAATATCCCAATATTTTGGGGTTTGACTGTAGATAGTTAAATCTCTGCTTTTCTACATCTATATTTCAATTTTATGCAGCTTCATCAGCCCATATCACATTAAAAATGTATATACTTACTTGTCTTGTTGGTCTTCATAGACTCTCCCCCTCTCTCTCTCTGCTTCTCTCTTTTTTCTTTTCTTTTCTTTTTTTTTTTTAAAAAAATTCTCCTATGGCAATCTGTGATGGGTCAGTCAGGTTTTAAAAAAGCTTTCACTTGTACTAATCCCTTTTTAGGAACTTCCTCATTTCAGAATCATGTTTAGGGATTTTATTGTTTCAGAGAACCAACAGTTCTTTTGTGGCACAGGATGGCAAGCCAGGTAAATCTAAAAGAACTTCTGCATGTACTCATGCTTTTTAGGAACTTGTGCCTGACTTTAAATGAGTTCAAGGGATTTTTGCTTGCTTGCTTTTTATTACTTCCTTCTTAATATTAAAGACACAGGCTTAAATGTAACTGTGTGTTAAACCAGAAGACTGCTGGATTAGATATTAGTACGGTTAATATGAAGGAGAGAGACTGTGGTACAGAAAATCTTGGTTAACCTTGCAAATTGGAAAAGCAGAGTTATCCTGAGTACTGACAATGTTTCAGCTGATGAGCTGAATACAGCCCATTAAAACCTGGGTGTGTGGCTTACCATAGGATGCCTATGAGCCTCTCCAGTGTGTGACTGCAGCCAGGGAAAGGTAAATGAGATTTAAGATTTTGATGCATGAGATATTTTGAGGAGAGATGAGAATGTTATTACACAGGACTGAGTTGAAATCTTGTTGGTATATTGCACATAAAATCTACCTGCAGATATAGGGAAAGACAGCTAAAATGAAAATAAAAATGTAGGCGCTCTCCTATTAAAAAAAAAAAAGTGTCTTAGGTAGAAAGAAGGGAGGAGGGAATATCAATACTGTTTGTTTAGACACTGAAACAGCAGATAAGAGGAGACCTATCAAAGCTAAAGGATAAAGTTGTCAAAAGAAGAAAAAATGTATAATGTGAGCATGAATAAATTTATGTGCTAATTAGTAATTTCTAACCATCGGAACAGTCAAGAATTGGAACAACTTTTTATTCAGAGTAGCGAAGGACAAAAATCCAACCACCTTCTAAAATGAAGATTAAGAAATGTACAAAAAGGCTTATACAGTACCTCTACCTTCAATAACAGGGAGTCAAGTCACTGACCAAGCAGCCTTCTAGCCTTGAGTTCCCAAGTACAAACATATTTTTTAATTTTAAAGCTAATATAAAAGAAATTGCATTTTAGTCCAGGTGCTATAAATCAAATTTTAATATTTGGCTATTTTATAACTACATAAATTTCCTTTAGAAGAGTCATTATAAAATATTTAGAGGCTCTTGCAGCAGCTAGTAATAATATTAACTTCCCTTGATTGATACACTGAAAGTGACCACGTAATACATACTAGTTTGAGCCATTTTCATCTAATTATCACTATGACATTTTTCAGAACAACACTACTTGACATTTACAGTGAAATGTGCTATTGTTTCCTTATGTTCATTGCCTTTATAGCCATTTTAGTCTGACATCACAGTGAGACGTATGTGAACTTTCACTTGTACGATCATTTCCTTTAAATTTGATAACTTTTGCAGTAATCTTTAGTATTAAGCAGGACAGAATTTTTATTAAATCTAGTCCTCTGTCAAGTACTGTTTCAGTTTCTCAATATGTGTACAAAATTTTCATTTATGTGAATTATTACTACTGCACTGAAGATGCCATATTAAAAGCATAATATGAGAGAGAGAAGCAGTTTTGGAATTCTGTTGAGTACTACAAATAGGAAAAAATAGATCTCATTTAATATTTTAAAATCTGTATGAGCTCAAAGGTATTCAATCTTTCTAGAATATATATAGTTTAATTTGTCTTCCACACTTTTATGGACCAAAAATATAGAATCTTTCCGGATGTTGTAGTTTGAGGGACTGCAGAAGTATGAATAGTGATTTATAGGGGCTTGTTGATGTTATTGCTGTTTTTATTTACTTGGTGAACAGCTACTTTTTGCACTTTAGGAGAGACTAAATGTTTATAAATGTACAAGTGAGCCACAAACTTTGTTTCTTTTAGCAATCATTTATATACAATCTGAAAGCGTCTATTACCTTACGTATTTTAGAGTGCACTCCCTCCAGGGGTCTGGGAGACTCAGTCCTTTCCCATGTAACTCCCCTTGCATACTCATGAGATCCAGATGTCCTCCACATCTGCAACTATTAACTGTGATGCCCAACAGTTTTCTATGTCCTGCTGAGTCAGCTTAATCTCAGCCAGCAGCTGGTCAGTGGTCAAATATGGCCTGCAGCCTAACAGTGCACTCCCATGATCTTCTACATTAAGTACAGTACTTAATGTGTAACTATAATGATTCCTGATGCATTCTTAAATGCCAGAGGAAAAACTGTCATGCTTTCCTTTCCTTTAGTGGATTTCTTTTCTACTGTTAATCAGAAACTACTGTTTTCTTTTTTCTCAATAAGATAATGCATTTTTCACTGTGTTCTGAAAATTCCACAAAAAAAACCCCAACTGCTGTCTGCCATAATGTGTTGAAACGCCATCTCTCTTGAGAGCGTTGTCACATGCTGGAGGGCTCTATATCTTTGACAATGAGACCCAGAAACCTCTTCTCAGATGTGTATTTCTAAGCAGGAATCTTTTCTTGGTACAAACTTCACCTACTGGTATGAACCCTCTGCTGGGAGAAGAGTTTCATTCAGCATAAAGGAGTTAAAATCCATGTATACTGACAAGAAGATGCAAGCCCCAATCACAAAGGCTTTATGTATGCTGGGGTTGTAATCTGCTTTTGTGTCTGAGTTTACAGAAAAGAAGTCAAGCTTTACTGGGCAATAGCAGGTTGGTAGAACCAATTGACTATTCTAGTGTTACAAACACTATTGTTCACGGCTCGTAGGATTAAGTTTCTAGCTACATTGAATAGTATCTGGATGACATGCAGAAATAGCGTAGGAAAGCAGGTTGTCTTACTCATCTCCCTCGCCTTCATTTCATCTAGGCTTCATGAGGGCATTATCCTTGAAGGACGCTTTTCCCTTAATCTCTTTCCTCACTCCCAGTGTGGAAAATGTGCATTTTGGAAATAGAAGTGTAGGAGAGTTTGTAAATCATTGTGCTATTTTATACGCGTCTTATAATCACTAGGTTATGAGTTCAGAAAGATGAATGGCAAGTGCTCTCCCTCCAGCCGTTTCAGAATAGACAGCGGTCGTAACTATATTTTATGAGCAATTTAATTATCTACATTTGTTTGAGAGTATACATGTGTTTTGAGCGTGTCTTGAGAAATGCATGAGTTCCTCTGGACCCAGTGAAGTTTAGAAAGGAGGTAATCACCAGGCTGCTCAGACTGGAGTACTTCTGAGTCAGTTAAAACTCCAGGGAGCCATGACTTCAAGCAGGGAGGCATCCATTTACTTAGATACATCTTACATTATACAAAGGAGCAAAGCAGGACCTTTTGAGATTGAAGTAATTATTTTAAGGACCTCAAATTTACCTAATCCCTGCTTGGAAACTTAATTCATTTATTTAAGTTTGCCCAGTATATCTATTAAAATGTCTAATTTGATATCAACTTTTCTGAGATTTTGTCAAGACTGCTCCAGCACACAAAAAAGCAAAGATTATGATATTAAATATGAAAATTTATAAATGCTGCTGCTCATGACTGAGAAGTAGTACATGAGACACTGGAAAGGAGCAATACCTTGTAATTTGAACCGTTAAAATGTTTTATCTGATATTCAATGAATGATTGTCCAAAGTGCATTAACAACGTAAAGCCAGCTGCCAAGTACATATCATAGCTGGGAGAGCATATTGTGCGTGTGTAAAATTTTGCTTTGTCCTTTAATTACTAACGTGGAACGGTGTGCCAAGAACCAGTATTAATTAACAAAATGTTCTGAAATAGTGCTAGATAGAATGTTTAGATGTGGTGCAGAGGGACATGGTTTAGGGACCCTGGCAGTGCAGGGTGAACGGTTGGACTCGATGATCTTAAAGGTCTCTTCCAACCAGATGATTCTGTGATTTTGGGAAAATAAGTGCAGTGCAGTACTATATATCAAGGCTTACAATGATCAGTGAACATCTAATGGGAACTCTTTTACCAGATGAAGTCTTGAGAGGAGTAGCCACCTAAGAGGGTTCACTATTGCTACATTTTTTTATAGTACATGATTTCACAAATCACTGTAGTAAAAAAAACCTGTTATTAATTTATTTTCTGACCTCAGTGAAGATCATCAGTATGCAGTTCCTGCAGTGCACAAGAGCTCTTACTTTCCATAGTCAGTCTTGAGGTAGTTTATTGATGACAGTTCACCAAGTAATAGGAGACAGAGAGCAGAGGTTGCTTGAAGGATGATGCATTTCTTCATCTCTTTGCCTAAAGGGCATCTTCTAGTGAAGCCCACTCGTTACCTCAGTGGAATAACTAGTTCATGACAGAAACTTTTTTGCAGAGTTGTGGAATGTATCTCTGCTAGACAGTATTAAGCCTGTAAAGGTGTTAAGTTTAAAAGTTTTCAGTGCCCTTACTCACCTAACTCAAACTGCTCTGTTGTGTTTGGGGACTGTTTGAATGATGGCAACCCTTAAACACTATAACCGACAACGTAGCAAACTACAGGTCTTTAAAATTCCTTTTTCTAATACACTGTACTCCAGTATGCTAAGTAACCCCCAGCCATCCTGTATATCTTAAGAGAATTTTTCCTCTAGTGTAGCTAGATTTAAGGTCTTGAGGGGAGCATTTATGGCCAATTGGTATTTTGGTGTGAGTTGTCTGTTTCTTGTCACAAGATGTCCTCACTAATGCCTTTTCCCTGCACAAGAGATTCTGACAATATTTTTTAAAATAAGTGACCTATTTTGCTAGATTTTTTTTTTTCTTTTTTTTATATCATTTTCCCTTTATTATTTCCTTTTCCATATTTACTTTTTCTAATTCTGGACTTCTCTAAGAGAAAATTACTGAACTGTGGAAGGATTCACAATTTTATTGTTTTGGTTATTAAAAAAGTGAATGTATGAAATAGGAAAACTGCTAATTAAACTCCAAACTTTCTATCCATACATTTTCTTTAATTTAGGAATTCAGAATAATGGTTACAGCTGAGGTGCTTCATTTTATCACTCCTAAGGAATAGTTTAAGGACAGACTATACCCCAGTGAACCCATGGCATCAGTCATTCAAGAGGGATGATTGGCAGCAAGAAAGTGGATGTTCCTGGAATAAGAAAAGCCTAAAATTTTAGATAACCTATACAGTGACTTGCTAAGCTACTGGATCACGGTGACAGCTTCCTGACAGTTTTCATATTAAGTCAAAGGTACCTCACTTCCGCTCCATGAAATGTCATGTTTCAGTTCAGGGATATCAAAAAGATTTCATTGAAAATACTGTAAACTGTATTTAACATAGGACCAAAAAAATTGTTATAGGCTCAGGTCTCACTACAATAGCTTGTACTTGCACAGTAATAGACAATAAACCCTTAAGATACTTCATTATAAACAGAGATTACTAAAGATTAAAATGATATATAAATGATAACATTTACAATTGTATTTTTTGACTCATAAAAGCACAGGAAAGCTCAAACACACAGTTAAATTACTCCCAGTTATTTTGTGATGTTTTTCATAGTAAATTCTTAAATTTTTATTGAAATACATCTGAAAAAAAATGAAGGGCTAGAGGAACGTCTCTGAATTTACAAAAGAGGCCAGATGGAAACTCATTAATTCAATAGCTATGAGTTTGGGTCACTGCTGCCAGATAAGTGAAACCTTTAGTGAGACTCCTTGTTTGCTGGAAGGGTGAGAACCTGGAGTACCTGTCCCCTGAGGGAACTCTTGCACTAGGTGGCTATAAGGAATGCCAGAAACTAGCTCCCAATTTTTTATATTGACTGTGTGCTGCACTGCACAGGTTAGATAAGTAATCATTCCTCCAGAAAGGGATATTTCTATTTAGGGGGGGAAAAAGCAATTTCTTTTTTTTCCTGTTTCCTTCTAAATTCCATAAATCTAACTATACATTATGACCAAGAACAAAGAGTTCTGAACCTGTCAGAAAAAATAGTTTGGTTTTTTTTAAAGTTTACCATTTTCATTTAAGTGAGAACAACTCATCAATTCAAATCATATTTAGTTTACCCAAAATTGCATTTTCCAAGGATTAATTATTCACTGAAAAAAAAAAAATATTCATTTACCTTTAAAGTCAAGTGCTAGCTCTAAAGTCTGTTTTGAAATATATGCTACCAGATGTCTACACAGGTGTGTAGACAGTCAATATCAGTGTGAAATCAGTTGTGCATTAGGGACCGGTGCTGGAGATGCACACCATCTGTGAGGCTGTTCTGCTTCAGATTGCACATGTGAAGATGCTGAACTAAACCTAAAACTGAGAAGCTTTAAAAGTCACCAGCTTTTTTCTCCATCAACTTTTCATAAGTTGTTTAAGTTATGGATGAGAGACTTTGGGTCTTTTTACGCTAATGCATTCTTCTGTGATATTAACATTATAATTTAAGACTTTGAAGGTAAGAGAAAAATGTTTATTTCTCTGATGTATTGTACTTAGCTTCTTGTAGAAATTAAGCAGTTAATGAGATTGCCAAAATATCATGAAGCTTCGTGTTGTCTTAATATCAGATTAATGGGAAACCGTTCTTTCGGTTAAAATTTATGATGCAATTTTAATATGCAAATAGAGTTACAACTCTTGTATAGAGTTAGAGGGACTTTACAAATTTCAGAATATTTACTATTCCATTTAGTGGATTCCTTTTCAATGATATGTGTTCCTTACGGCCTCATTTTCCTTGTGATGTGAAGGCCATACGTTCTGGAACTCTGACAGGCTTTGGTTTGAGCTGCAGAGTAGCAAGGAAGATATATGGACAATATCAGGAAAGCCATGCTGTTAAAACAGCTGTTGTTAAATTAGAGTTATTTTAGTGGCATCTAACAGCTCTCATGAACCAGAGATAAGAAACTGTCGGAGTTTCTGGTAAACATTTATTGATAGATTTCAGAGGATTATAACTCATTGCTTTGGCATCCATGAAGCTCCAAGGACTGAAACTAATTAAAGAAATTTTCTGGTGAAATTTGATTGAGGAAAATAAAATAAAATCATTTGTGTTTGTTCAGATAGTTTTAAAAGAAGAGAGGTCACAATTTATTCCAATCTTTGAGAATGGGACTTTTTTGATAGATCGGAGGTCTTTTCGCTTTGCCATATAGCACTATTGATATTAGTGGAGCTGCTATACATTTACTGTGTAACAGAGTGGAATTTGCTCTATGTTGTGGAAAAGATGTACAAGCATATAAAGTTTATTTTGATTAGCTGAAGACAACTATTAGGGAAACAAATATATTTCTTTGTTCTGTGATTCATACTACCATACTGCATTTTTAAATGAACCAAATTCTTTTGTGCATTTTAAGAATAATTTTCATTTTCTTAATAATCCCAGATCCACCATTTCAGGAGATACTAAGAAAGAAAAAAAAAAAAATCCCACAAAATGAAATAGGAATTTTATGATTCTTTGAAGAACTCTAGGAGGAAGGTAAGTCAGAGATTTTGTAATCATCATGAACAATCAACATAACAGTCAACCAAAACTAAAAGAACAATGAGAGAGCTCTTTTTTGTTTTGTACTGCCACCGCACACCACATCTTGTACTATGCACTGAATGGGACATGTGCTTGTGTGTAGAAATATGATAAGGCCTGGCCGTATCATTCCTCCTACAAGACACCATTTTTATAGGCCTTTTATGGGAAACCAGAACTGTGAGGAATTGTTTGAGCCCTTATATTGCCTGTTAAATCTAAAAAATCATCACAGTCTCTTAAATCAAGAGAAATTTGTTAGTAAAGGGTAGAACATTTCAGCTGAGGTTTCTGAGATTAAAACTGAACTGAGATTCAAAGTGGGTTTTTTTGGTTTTTTCGGGTTTTCTTCATCAGGTACCTGTGAAAATGATATGTCAAAGAATTATATTATTGCATACCAAATGCAAAACTCAAATGAACTTGCATTTCTGAGCCTTGAAACTTCTTTCCCAGACGTTGTCTTACTTTTGTGCTGTGCTTTCAATGACCTAAGATATACTTTCTTCTTTTTCTCTTAATTTTTCTCTTGCATTCTTTACTTTATGTGGTCAAACAAATTGCATATCTATTATACTCACCCTAAACTTTCAGTTCTATTTTACAAATGGATTTTGTACAAATGACTCTTTTTTTTTTTTTTTTTTCCAAAACGTATAGGTTAAACCTAAAAAGAACCTCTGACATATTTACTATGTGGATGTAGCTACTATGTTCTCATTGGAATCAGTGGGATTATATTAATTTCCCTAGGTTGCCTAGGTATAATTTAGCCAAATTTCTAGAGAATAAGATTTATGCAAGGGAACAAGTTGAATTCTGTTGAGAATGAAGAGGGTTTTGTGGGTGAATAAATATCACAATTTGTGTTGAGTCTCTTGAACTGCAATTTGGAACATCTTTTTGGCTAAGCAAAGAAAAAATATTGCTAAAAAATTGATTATGGGAGGAAGAGACACATATTTGCAACCGCAGTCTCATTGAAGGTTTATGTCTTCAAATTGCATTAATGCCATGAAAAACATGCAGTATAGATGTGCATAGAAAAACACTGTTTTGTGATAGTGTGAAGTTATTGCAAAGATTAATTATAAAAAATGGTAAGTTAGATTTGATGTAATAATGTTAATCAAACCCCAGATCTCTCAGTTTCTGAAGTCTCTCCTACTTGAATCTCCTTCCCTAGGACGAACTTCCCATAGTGATAATATTGCTTTCATTAATATTTGTGGATCATGTAACACTTAACCTATTCCTGGACTCCAGCCACTCCTCATTCTAAACCCTGTATTTATTAACCTAAGACAGTCATACCAAGGATAGAGGAAGTTTATTGAAATTTAATTTAGTTTAAAAAAACCACCCATGGAATATAGTGAAAACTAGCTTTTTTTTCAGTATCTGGAAGTTTAAAATAACCTTGGAGAAACACAACAAATCTATTTTGTGGATTCTTAGACATCTTAAAAATATGTGGTTAAGTTGGGGAAAGGGAGACAGAGAGGGTCTTTTTCTTTCTAGCTGAGGTGGTCATACATTGCTCTTTTCCCTGTTACTCTTCTTGTTTAGTGTTTTCCTTTCCCATTTGTCACGTGCACATTCAGAATGTTATTTGGAAATCTTCAGTGTTTCTTTGAGATTAGTCTGTGCTAAGCAAAGTGAATACTGAATCACATTCTAAGTACACTGGAATTTGAAGATAAGAGACAGTGATATAACACTCAGTTGAACATGAACTGTGCATTATGCTAAGTAAACTTAATGCATAATCTTCTTTATCAAACACTCCTTTTTATGCATAAGCATGTATGCTGACTGCTGGAGATCCATGTGTGTTTTAACAATGTGGTTTTTCTTTGCTTTCCAATGGGGAACAATTTGTCCTAGCAGTTTCTAAACTTATTTTCATAAATATATAGCACAGCAATTGATTTCTTTACATAACTTCTCAAGATATACTGTGAATTTAGGAATTAAGCACTCACTCAGTCAGTCTCCTTTCCTTTTTTTTCTGTTTGCTTATTTATATTGTTTGCTGTTTGCTGGGGATCCTGAATTTTTAACAAGACTTATATAGAAATGTGCCTCAGACAAATTCTCTGGTCTCCTTTCTACTGCTTCTGGATACTTCAGAAAAGTTTAGTATCACAGGATCATAGGATAGTTCAGGCTGGAAGTGATCCTAGGAGGTTCTGCGTTGAACCTCCTACTCAAGGCAGATCATCTGTGAGATCAGATCAGATAGCTCAAGGCTTTATCCAGTTATGTCCGGAAAACTTCCAAAGATGGAGAACAGCACAACTTCTCCGGACAATCTTTTCCAATGCTTGACTACTGTCACGGTTTTAAGCTGGCCCCAGCAGGGGTGAGCCCTTTGTTCTCCCCCTTCTCCTTTGCCCCGAAGCGCGGGAAAAGTTTTCTCGCGGCTTTTGGAAAAGCAGCGCCAGCCCTCTTGGTTCCCTGATCGGGAGTTGAGATATTCAGACACGCTTCCGCGAATGAGCACATAAAAAGCAGAGTTTAAGACACTCCCCCGGGCCGAGCCGCAGCACTTTCGATTCTCTCCGTGCCAGGACTGCGAAGCTTCACCAGAGAGAGAGAAAACCACCCGCAGTTCCCTCAGTGCCCCTGGGGCAGTAAAAGACTCCTTCTGCGGAGCAGGCAGCCCTTTCCGCTCTGCCAATTACTGGTGGGGGTGGCTTTGGACTGAGTTTAACCCAATAAGAGGTAAAACCTGTAAGTTCCCAGACCCTGCATTGAAGGGACACAAACTGCTGATGAGGCGAAAAGCGACGAGGGTTCTAACGGCTCCGCTCGGAGCTCCTGCGCGCCCCGCAGGAAACCCCCAGGTGTTCCCTGAGGGTCCAGTTCGTGCCCCGCTCCTCAGAGGGACAGAGCCAGAAGCCTCAGGGTTCTGGTGAAATCAAGTCTTCTTTCAGCTACCCCAGAGGAAGAAGGACTACGTTCCTGCATGGAGGTTTGCTCTAGGAGAAGTTTTTCTCGGACTGAAAATTTTGCGAGGTGACGGACAATGACTAGCCCCGCCTCCCCCACCCGCCCCCCGGGCGGTGTGACCGCTTGGTGGGTCCTTCATTTGTAAACAGGAGATGTGGGTCGAAATGGGAGACTGTGTTATACCTGTAGGTGCCTGTTTATGTATTTATCAATCTCTCTCTCTCTCCTTCGAGTCCTATTGGTATTTAAATGATTACTTTATGGTTTTAATTGTGTTCACTATTAAAACGCTTCTGTTTCTCACATCTCTTAAGTTATCACATTTCTTTTCCTTTGCCTAAACAAGCTTTAACGAGCCATTAAGTTGTGTAGGTTTGGGTGGGTTTACCTTGCCTCCAAACCCGTGAAATCGCGAAACCTTTTCGGATAGAACAGCCTCATAGTTTTAACCCATGACAACTATCCTCATGCTGAAAAAAACTTTTCCTTATGCTCACTCAGTTTAAACCTTTCTTGTTTCAAGTTTTATCTATTGTCTTCTTTCCTCTCACCAGGCACCACTCTGGAGAGCTTGTCTCCACCTTCTCAGTAACCTCCTCATAGCTACTTGAAGGTCCTATTAGGTGATTCTGAAGTTGTGTTCTTCACCAGGCTAAACAAAACCTCTTTCTTCAGCCTCTGTTCACAGGGTAAGTGCTCCTGGCCCCAGCCCTACAGGTGGCACTCTGCTGAACTTGCTTCAGCTGATCAATGTCTTTTCAGCATTGTGGAGCCTGAAACTGGATAAACTATTCTAGACGAGGTCTAACAAGTGCTTAGTAGAGGCAGCATACCCCATCTGTCAATATGTTCTCTGTGTCCTGTTCATATAGCCTGGGATGTTGGTAGTCTTTTTTGCTGTCAAGGCACACTGCTGCCTTATGTTCATCTTGCTGTCTACCAGGGACCCCAGGGTCTTTACTGCAGAGCTGCTCCTCAGTCAGTCCCCAGCCTGTACTGCTGCCAGGGACTCTTCCTTCCCAGCTGAAGGATTTTGTATTTGTTAAGTTTCACAAGGTTTCTGTTGGTCCATTTCTCCAACCTTTCAAGGCCCATCTGAATAGCAGGGCTGCCTTCAAGCGTATTGACTGGTCCTCCCAGTTTCATGGAATCTGCAGACTTAAGAATAGTGCACTACATGATTAGTCATTGGCTAAGCTGAATGGCATATGTCCCAGGATAGATCCCTGCACTATTTTACTTGTTACCTGCCTCCATGTAGAGTCTGACCTGATCAGATTTTCACTTATCTGGTAGCTCACACATCCAAACTGTAATGTCCAAATTGAGTACAAGAATACTGCAGGAGACATTTCCTAAAGTCTTGATAAAGTTAAGGAAAATGATGTCCACTATTTCCCTCTTGTCTGCAAATCCAGACACTTTATCACATAAAGCAGCTGGGTTGGTCAGACCTCATTTATGCATGGTAAGTCCCTTCTCATGTTCCAAAACTCCTTCTCATTCATGCATCCAGAAATGGCTGCCAAGGGATCTTGCTCAAAAGCTTTCCTGAGGACTGAAGTGAGGCTGACCAGTCTGTAGCTTCTTGGGATGGCCTTTTGACCTTTTATGAAGATGGGTATGACATTTACTTTTTTCTAATCAACAGGAATTCACTCTGATCTCCTTAACTTCCCAAACATGAGAGAATGGTCTTAGAAGCACATCAGCCAGCTCTCCAAACACCCTTGGAGGCAGCTCATCTGGACCTGCACTTACAAGTAATTGTAAGAACTCAATCCACACTCAACTAATGCAGTGGTAGAAGGTTTTCCTGTTGCCTTTGGAAGTCTTAACTCTAGTTGAGCTTTGGCTTTTCTGACACCATCCCTACGTGCTTGGACAACCCTTCTAAATTCTTCCTCTGTAGCCTGTCACTGCTTTGAGGCCCTATGTACACCACAAGTTCCGTTCCTAGCCAAGCTAGTCTCCTGATACATCAGTTTGTTGTCTGAGTACCAGAATGAACTATTTCTGTGCTAGGACTTTGGGCTTATTTGCTCTTTGTCACAGAACTATTAATGGAGTCACAGATTTGCTTGCATTGTCTAGCTTTTGAATGCTGCAGCTTTAAGGCTTGGGTACAGAATGTACCTTGGGAGACATTTAAGATTGTTTAAATCACATTTTTTACTATTTTCAAATTTCTGAAGCAAATTTTCTAAGCTTTTCTGAATTCAACATTTTCTTGTAATTTTTGAAGTGGGATTTCAGTAATATTTCAAGTAAGAGAAGGAATTAAGAATATGTTTTCTTCTGGAAGGGGAATACTTTGTAGCCTTTGAACAGTTCACCAAATCTAAACAAATAGTGTTTGGAATTTACTATTTGACATTGCAATTGATTTTACACTATACAAATTTGTAAACAGTTTTATTCACTTAGAAACTTGTCAGTTGCGAAGGGAACTTTGCAGTTCATTTGTAATTTTAAACATTTGACTTTGGTATCTAAGTTACAATCTGAGCAATACATGAGGTTACTAGAAAAAGAGAACTTCTAAAGTGTGATTTGCCTATGTTAGGCTTCTACTCTGACTCATTCCCTGGAGAAGCCTGTCTCTATTCATTGACTACCTAGGTTAGTTACCTACTACTACTTAATGTGAATCTCTGTCACAGTCTCAGTTGAACATACAGTAAAGCAGACGCCCACTTCTTTTTGATCAAGAAAACAAAATTGTTATTTAGTCCTGAAAATTCTGGCCTAAATTTACTAAGAAGCAAAATTCAAGATGCAAGAATATTCACGTGTGATTTGCATCAATATACAATATACAAAGAGCTATATTTGTGTGGTTTACTTCCAAAGAGTTGAAGCCCAAACAGAAAGAGTTTCGCAGTGGGGCAGAAACAGACCAGCATATCTGGTTTTAAAATGTGTATTTTCTGTTTTTTGAATATTTTATTTCATGAATGAAGAACTGAAGTGTTCCCTTTCTACTTTTACTAATACTTTGTTCACTGTGTCCTACAAACTTTATCATGTCCTATAAACTTTCAACTTCACCTTAAGAAATGTAATGGCAAGATTTTTGTATGCCACTTGCTATTCGGGGAGATTCACTAATGTCATCCCTAACCTAAGCATTAACCAAACCTAACCTGATCTTTCAAAAATAATTGTGAAAGGCTTACAATGAAATTCTTGTAGAAGAAATAGAAATTTGGCACAAGGTTGTTCTTTCATGGTGATTTAGGTTTGTGGCTGCTTTGCATAATGTAATTTTTTAATAAGTGCAATATTTTCATTAAATAAGACAATTACATTGGATTTATTTTCAAATAGCTTCAATGGAGTAATGATTTCTGATTTACACGGCTAGGATAAGAACGTATCTGCTTTTACAGTTTTCATGAATGTCTAGAAATGTGCAAAAGATGTAGCAATTACTGACTCCTGACCCTCTTCCTTGTTACACTACACCATTTATACTCAGAGAAAGGTTTGGTTATTGAAGAAAAGAGTAACAGAAAAATAAATATTTAAATTATGTTTCAGTATCTTAAAAAGCTGTGTTTTCTAGATTGCTCAAGATTGCTCACTGTTGCACTCACGCTCTTTCCAATAAACATAGTAATGAAATTCCAATGTACTTGAACATAATAGGAGCCAGGACAACACAAAGACTAGGAAAATACTCAGTTGTAACTTACTGTTTTTATCTTCATTGGTCAGATATACAATGCAAAGCATGATGTGTAAATTATTAAGGATTTTCAAACTTGAATTATGTGTAGA
The DNA here is from genome assembly GCA_009769605.1 of Bucorvus abyssinicus. Taxonomy (NCBI): domain Eukaryota; kingdom Metazoa; phylum Chordata; class Aves; order Bucerotiformes; family Bucorvidae; genus Bucorvus; species Bucorvus abyssinicus. The sequence continues at coordinate 17,453,568 of CM020033.1, forward strand.
TACCTGATTACCAATTTTGGAATTGTAAATACAAAAATTAGCCACTTATTTTTAATTTTCAAATTTTGGAAGTTAGTTTTGTTTCTTTTTTTTTTTTTTTAATTGAAGTCTTTCTGTGAGGCCCTTGTGTTGAATCGAAGGAAGGTACTCACTACTATTTATTTATTTAACTGAAAGCTTTCAGTAGAAATGGTCAGGACAGAGTTCAAATGTTTCCTATTAAGACCGAAATCTCTAGAGAGACAGGATAAGTGCTCTTGAATCTGATAAACTCCTCTGTGAATGAGAAGAGAGGACCTTAGCATCCCCCTTTTAGAACTCCCCAGGTTTCCAATCTGTTCCTGTAACAATCTTAGATAAGTAAAGACAATGGCACAGAGTGCATTATGTCAAAACACTAATAACACTCAGGCAACATCTTTAATTGGCCTCTTATGGTCCACTTATTATTTAGAATAGGCATAGGCGATAGAAATGAAGTATATGCTGAGTCATTGCTTGCAACTGTAAGGAAACATTTTCAGAAATGCTTATTAGTGGAATGTGGATGGTTTCCTTTGTGCGAATGCCCCTGGTAAAAGATGAGGCCTCTGTAACTAGAAATAGCTCATCCTGTATGGCCACCTGCTTCATTTCTACAACCACTTCACTATCATTATAAAATGTGTCACAGCCTTCACAGTTGTCACTGTTCTGGAACCACTCCAGTCTGATGTGTTTGGGACTCAAGCTGTGCTACACGCAGCTTTCTCTGATTATAAGAAGTGCCCTTTGTCTTGGCTTCTAGAATAATTCTTTCACATTAGCTGTCTATTATGACTTCATGACTACCGGGCCTTACTTCACGTGCTCTAAAGATAGGGAATTTCAGTAGACCTCTCTTACCAAATTTCCTTTGTTCAGTCTTGAAAATACTCTGAGGTATAATCCACTTTCAGAAGTTTGTGTTTTGGTTTCTTACAAGTTCTACAGTTTTCAGCAGTTAAGCTATATCTGGATTCATTATGCTTAGTTTGTAAGACAGGTGACTTTTGTTTCAGGAACAAGAGTATTCTCTGTCTGTTGACCCTTGATACCCTGTTCCATTGCTCTACAAGTATGTTGTAGCCCAACATGCACAGGAAACCATGATGACTTGGTACTACAGAGCTTTTTTTTTTTTATATCAGATTTCAGCTGAATACTTTAGAGTTGCCATCTAAGCAGCACTATTAATCATTACCTGCACTTCTTCACAGTTTTCTTTAATAAATCTCATTAATAATTAATGTCATTCCTTTGATAACTCCAAGATAAGACAGGAAAGTTTTAATAACTTTTCTCCAAATGACCTACTGGTCTCAAAATTTATTATAATAATTTATGTTTGGCTGTGAAGTTGAACATATTTCACATAATTTTAAAATGTGTTCTTCTGATAAATATTGTTTACAATACTAGTGATTAATCAGTGTTATAACTACATGTCCATATGCATAAAGGAGAAACTCCCCAAGGGAATTTAAATTTTGCTATTAATGGAGATAGACAAGAGAAACTGTGAGCTGTATACGAGGTCAAGGGTAAGAACACTCAGTAGAACTCCCTCCAAAGCAAAAGTGACACCATTGCAGTGATGTGTTTGTACCTCTAGGGCTGAAGTTTCACGATTATGATGATGTAAGATGCACTTCAGGGCAGTATTCATAGAAATGCATTTCCAAACAGAGCTTTTTTCAGTGATGCTGTTCATCATATTGCTAATATAATGTCTATTGAATAGAATTCCTTACCTAACATTATGTAGTTGTGGCACCCCCAAAAAGACACTTCCTTTAACCTCATTGTAGATACAAATATCTCTACAGTACTTACCCTTTACATCTAGGGTAAAATTAATTTTATCACTTCTGTAGTTTTCTCAAAGTAAAAACATTTTGGAAGATATCTAATATACTACAAATATCTTTAAAAGCTCTTCTTATGAAAATATGCCCTGCTTTAAAATGTATTATGGATAGTTACTCTCTTGTAAAAGAACGAGCTATTGTGCCTTATGTTAGACTTCCAGCTTCTGAGGTTAGAACTGCATTCATGAAAGGATATTCCTCATAATTTTGCTGTGATTTAGCTTCCAGAATTATAGTCTTTGGTCTTTGTTTTAAAAAATAAAATAAAATAAAATCTTGCCTGTAGAAAGATTTCTTATACACATCTCTCTTCCTCTGAGAAAAGTGAATGCTTTCAGGACTATCACTTCAGAATATACATCCAGCTGCAAGGTGGAATATCACTATGAAAAGAATCATAGTGTAATCATGCAGTAGTTTTTATTTAGCACAACACTAAGGGAGCTTTCAGTCTGCAAGACAAAACTTGTCTAAAACATAATTTTTAATATTGGAATTATTTGCCAAATCTCTTTCTGGAAATTCTTAACCTCAGAGAAAGAAATGGTTAGTTATAAAACACTGGCTATGCCTTAAAATGGTCTCAATCTAATGTTTCTCTGGTTGTATACTGGGGTAAAAAAAAATTGAAAGAGATTAAAGATTTTTAAGATTTTATTTTGAGACTTGTTATTCCAAGGGATTAGAGGCTTGTGGGATAGTTTTCATAGTGCCACATAAACCATCAATAAACCTTCCGGACAGCTGAAATTAATACTATTAAGAACTATACTATTAACATCAATCATAGGTGAAACAGCAAGGAGAAAAAGAAACTGAAGTATTCTTTTTTTTTTTAATTTTTAAAGCAAACAATATTTTGGAAACTATTATAATAATTGTTAATGAATACTTTCCCGTTATGTTTTGGGTTTTTTTTCTGAATTTCCTTACGTGTAATTTTGTCCTTTTCCATTTGTTGCAGGCGCTGTTACTGAGATGCTACCCAACAATAATGGTGCATTTAAGGTCTGAAAGTTGCTGTTTATTTTTCAGCCTGAAATGCTGTATGAATTTAAATTAGCATATTTTTCTATTTGTACTTATTGTTGGAAAAGAAGATATTAACTCACCCCAGAAACTTTGCTTACCATACAATTTACAAAAATAAATGTTGATGCTGAGACTTTTCTTGGTTAATCAAAATGAAAAAAATACTAGCAATGTGATGGTACCTATAGATCTCACAAAACTTCCCAGTCTCATAACCATGGTGTGTAACATGATCACAATTAAAATGCAGTTCATTTCTTTCTCCAAAAGAAGTTAAAATGTATAGAAGCCCTTGATCTTCATCGTAAGGAAATTATATCAGTTGGCAAGCATACTAGTGCTATGTCTTCAAAAAATATTGTTCCAGTTCCAGAACTTTCTTTATAGTCATTGTGGTTTGTAGTTATAAAATCTGTAATTCTGGGAGTGATGAAGACTTCATATTCAAGTATTATTTTATTCAATAATACCCATGTTTTAATGCTCTCTAGAGTTTGACTCATAACCAGTGATTCAGTAAAATCCCAGCTCTGTTTCAGTAATTTTTTAAGAAGAATCTCAGCTGTACCTAGTGTTTCAAGGCACGTGCATCCTTGGTAAATCTTACCAGAAGGTGAAAAGTAGGGTCTCTGTAAAGGTCTGCAAGTTCTAAGCAACCATATTTAGTATTCTTGAACTTGCAGTTTAAATTCTAAAAGCAAATACATTCATAGTGATGAGGTATAATATGTGCTAAGGATATTTTTCTGATGATGTTCTGATCAGTTGGTATTATCCTTCTTCTTCAAGAAATAAAGCAAATAATTTGGGCTTAAGTCATAACTTAAATTGTTATAAGCTGAAAAGAGGAATCAGGTAAGATTGTACTTCATTAAGTTTCTCTTTACTGAAGAGAGAACGTTCTTAGCAAGACTTCTATTTTTATTTATATGTTTTTTCTTTTTTATGTCATCTGTTCTTTTGCTCAAGAGTATAACTGTTTTCTCACTGTTATTTCTTAGCTCAACAACCCAGAATTCCCAGGCAAAGTTGATAAGAAACTGAACAATCTTTTGGAAAGTGTAAATTTTCCCTTCCTACAGTGAGTCTGTGATGCTTTTTTAGAAGCATCTTATTTGCAAGTGATTTGCTAGGGATATTTGTAACTATAGTGTAGCGAATTACAAGATTTTGTGACAAAGATATTAGTGGACAGTACCTTTTTTGGAAAAGCTTAGTAACTTGTCTAGTATTCTTAGATATTTATCTGCTAGCAGTGAAATAATATTATCAAGCGCAGAATGCACTGATACAGTTGCACTTTTCAATTGTGAGGAGAGTACAGTGTAAGCCAGTGTCACCACATATGACCATGTACAATAGAAGGACGCATTAAAAAAAAAGCAGATTTTTCATCTTTTTATCTAAGGAATACTAAAATCGAAAACTCTGCCTTTCTTCAGGACCAAATACAGATCATTGTGCATCTGAGTCACAATTACTGTTAACTCATTTTTCATCCCTTCTACCCATATCCCTTTACCTTCTGAAATGTTCACTTGTTTCATGGTGTTTCATTTGTTATCTTTGTTCTTTCTTCTACTGTACTGATGTATCATGGGACTGTGTAAACAATGAGAGCACTCTCTGCTCAAACATCTTTTGCATTAAATTCAGTCTGTTTCAGCAAAATTCTGATCCAAGCTTCTGGATGAGGAAAGAATGGGAGTAATTTATAAACACCAATCATTTTATGGACTGACGAAGGATGCATTATCAGTTGTTGGAGTGCACCTTCTAAACTATCTTGAATTCGCAAAAGTGTTGTCTCCTCTCAGCAGATGGGAAAGGAAGAGGTATAGTAGATATGAGAGTATATGCTAAGAACCCAGCAGTCAGTGTCTGAGAAGCCGCTAATTTAGTTATAGAGGTATATATCCAACATGTTTACACTTTGCATTCTTTGGGCATTTATCTTCTTTACATTCTGGATTAGCTCCACTGAATTTTTGTTGGGCTGTTCTGAGGCAAGGATTGGGATGGACACAGCCTGCACAGTTTCTGTGTGGCAAGGGAAGGTATCTCCGAGCCAATAAATTGGGTATTGGGGCAGGATTTTTGCCAGGTAACTTCATTATATTCTAACGTTCACTTTCAGCTAAAATTAAATATTAAAAAATATGTCTTCATGGTTATGTTTCCTGCCCTGCTAAAGTGGAAAGTGTAATGTGAATATAAAATATTAAATCTTTACCCTTAATTTGTGAGTAGCAGGTCAGAAGCAATTAAAAAAAAAAAAAGGAAGAAGAAAAAAAGGAGTATCTACAGTATTTAGGTAACTTTCCTGTTTTTGAAAACATTTGTCAATGAAATGAGGTAGTAAAGTCAGAGCTGCCTTTCCTTACAGAAGCAGGTATTAGATAATAAACATTTCTTTCCCCTTTTCTCATTGGAACTCAGTGTGACACTCATTTGTGTTTATATTGATTTCAATTAAACTATTAATTTACAATCCTGTAATTAGAAACAGAGATAACCTAGTTCATGCATGGTATTACCACGCTGTTACTGTTTAGTCACATCGCTCACATTTATGTATGGCATGCCGGAATAGATGATCTCCACAGCTTTCCAATGTTCACATGTCTGTCAAATTAAGCTAATTTTAAGTTCCCAAACATTTTATTTCACATTGGGCCTTGTTTTATTTATTTTGTATTTGGGTATCCAGTAGCAAGGGTGTGCTCCCGAATTAACTATATTAATTCTGACAATTGGAGCAGGAATGTAAATTCTAGATTAAGGCTTGAGGTGGAAGAGAAATAATCACTGAACATTGTTGAGGCAGAGCAGATTGCAGGAGAAGGAGCAGTTAAGGCAGGAGAAAAGTTTGTTAGACACAGTTCTAACATCTGGTTGTACTGCATTTAATCACTTTTGGGACAGCATAGGCTAGGAAACTTAGTCCCTGATCTGCCTTCTGTCTGGTGCTGCAGGCATGAGTTGGTCACTACACTGATGTTTTGGTCTTGCATCGAAGCCATAAGAGCTGAGATGAGTTTTCTGAACATACTTAGCTACTGTTGGATGTCTTAGAATTCCTGTAATGCTCTCTTTACTTGCTTGCTTTTTCTTTCTTTCTTCAACTGTGATTTCCTGATGTATTTACATTCTGTTCTAAACAGAGTATTTGAAATGCAGCTTTCAATCTAAACCAACCAATCTCTTTCTAAATCCTACTCTGTCAAAAATTAACATTTGGTTTAAGCTGAATGTCTACCTAGACTTTAGTAAAGCCTTTGACAACGTTTCCCACTGCATTCTCCTGGAGAAACTGGCTGCTCATGGCTTGGATGAGTGTACTCTTCGTTGGATAAAAATACGGCTTGACGGCCAAGCCCAGAGAGTGGTGGTGAATGGAGTTCATTCGAGATGGCAGCCAATCACGAATGGTGTTTCCCAGGGCTCAGTGTTGGGGCCTGTACTATTTAATATATTTATCAATGATCTTGATGAGGGGATGGAGGGCACCCTCACTAAGTTCGAAGTTGGGCAGGAGTGTTGATCTGCTTGAAGGTCAGGAGGCTCTAAAGAAGGATCTGGACAGGCTAGATTGATGGGCCAAGGCCAATAGTATGAGGTTGAATAAGGCCAAGTGCCCGGGTCCTGCATGTGGGTCACAACAATACTCTCTAGCTTTACAGGCTTGGGGAAGAGTGGCTGGAAAGCTGCCCAGCAGAAAAGGACCTGGGGGTGCTGGTCGCCAGCCAGATGAATAAAAGCCAGCAATGCGCCCAGGTGGTCAAGAAGGCCAACAGCATCCTGGCTTGTATCAGCAATAGTGTGGCCAGCAGGAGGAGGGAAGTGATTGTCTCCCCATACTCAGCACTTGTGAGGCCACACCTTGAATACTGTGTCCACTTTTGGGCCTCCCACTATAAGAAGGACATTGAGGTGCTGGAGCGTTTCCACAGAAAGGCAACAAAACTGGTAAGAGGTCTAGAACACAAGTCCTTTGAGGAGTGGCTGAGGGAATTCGGGTTGTTTAGCCTGGAGAAAAGTCTGGAGGGGAGACCTTATTGCTCTCTACAACTTCCTGAAAGGAGATTGTAGTGAGATGGGGGTTGGTCTGTTCTCCCAAGTAACAAGCGATAGGACGAGAGGAAACGGCCTCAAGTTGTGTTAGGGGAGGTTTAGACTGGATAGTAGGAAAAATTTCTTCATCAAAAGATGAAGAACATGCTGTCCAGGGAAGTGGTGGATTCATCATCCCTGGATGTATTTAAAAGACATGTAGATGTGGTGCTTAAGTGATATGGTGTAGTGGTGACCTGGCAGTGTAGATTAATGGTTGGACCTGATCTTAAAGGTATTTTCCAACCTGAATGATTCTGTGATTCTATGAAAACACCATAAATATACTAGATCTGTTTCCTTCAATGTTCCTTCTAATTTAGCAGCACATCATTTTAAGCTTGTGGTATAGATTGATCAAATGGGCTTTTTACATTCCACCTAGGAGGATATGTTAACTACCAGTGTAGTTTGTTTCCTGTATTTGTTTCTGGAGGAATATTACTTTTTTCCTAGGAGATACCATACTTCTGTGATTATTACTGTATGTTCATTCTATAACAGCAGGTTTCTGTGCTCCCTCCCACCAAATGGAAGACTGAAGACCAGGAACTAAGTCTTTCAGCTTCATCAGAGTGAGGTTAAAAGCTCTAAGAACATCTATTTATGTAATTATTGATATTTCTTAATAAAAATGTTTTATTATAACTTGGAATTTCTTTTGAAAATACTTGTTTCATGGTTCTTTTTTTTGTAGTAATAGAAAGAATAATTTAAACAAGAGATAAACAAACATGTAATAGTGATAAGGACTAAAGGGAAAAAACAGTGGGTTTTTTGGAGAAACTTTGATTTTATTTTCCTCAATAATCAGTGATTTTTAATGCCTCAAGTATGAGTTATCAATCTGAGATTATTTATTAATGCAATGCAATTTTCAGATTTTTAAAAAGTAATGGCCATTTACATCACGAAGCACTAGGAGTCCAAATAATAAATTACAGATAGAGTCGTGATAGTCTATTTTCACTTAAGAGAGTTTGTTAAAAAACAAAAAAAAAGAAAAAAGTAGAGTATTAATAAATTTCTAAAAGATGCAGTGAAAAATCAAACAGAATGTTAAGGTGCTGTAGCTATTTATTGACACAATTAAGGAAATTATATTTTTTGAATGGAGAAAGCATACTATCTTCCTAAGTTAAATGTCATCCAGTAATCTCCATAAATTCTCAAAACTGTCCGCTAAGTTTGTCAGTCTCCCATGTTTCTATTCTATTGCTATTACTATTTTTTTTTTTTTAAAGCAGGAAATAATAGATTTTCAATTTTTACTTATATCTTTTCCCAAGGATTTTGGAAGGACATAATCATACAGTTTAAAACAGTTATTATTTATTGTTAGAAAAAGGGTGAAATGTAATCATATTATCAATATGGATTTTTAAAAAATAATTTATTACAACACGCACAACATCCTTGGATTCCTTTGGAAAGACTGGTCGAAAAAAGCATGAAAAAAAATTCGGAAAGGGAACTAAAAATTACAAAGGAGAACCATAGAATCACAGACTCAGAGAATCACAGGACGATTTGAGTTGGAAAGGACATTTAGATATCATCTCGTCCAACCCCCCTGCCATGGGCAGGGACATCTTTCACTGCATCAGATTGCTCAAAGCCTCGTCCAACCTGACCTTGAACACTTCCATGAATGGGCCATCCACAACTTCTCTGGGCAATCTGTTCCAGTGCCTCACCACCCTCATTGTAAAAAATATCTTGCTTACGTCCAATCTAAATCTATCCTCTTTCAGTTTAAAACCAATGTCCCATGTCCTGTCACCACAGGCCTTGGCAAAAAGTCTTTTTTTTATATAATCCCCTTTACATACTGAAGGGCCTCAATAAGTGGTGTAATAACCAGTAGTGGTGTACTTATTATTTAGGTTAGCCTGAAGGCAGCAGCTTTGTTATCAAAGTATCTTTCAATAACTACTGAACAAGTGTAATTTTTGGGTGCCTTTATTACAGTCCGTAGTCCCTTTATTTCTTAGTTTTCACTCTGCTTTTACAGAATGCAGGCTAAGAAGTTTCAACTAATGTTTTTAAGAGGGCAGTTTGGGGGCTTTTTATTTTTTTTAACTTTTAAAGAGGATTGAAATGCTATGTTTAAAGCAGGAACATTAATTATATGCGTAAGTGGGGTCTTTAACAATAACATTTTTTCATTTCAAGTTGATTATAAAGTCATTAAATAACAGTTTTGAGTGATGTACCCTTGTATGTCATCTACTAGACATCCAACGTAATCGTCTTCAATTTCATAAATATCTTAATATGGTCTCTTAATACACTAGACCCAAAAAGTATGCCTTCACAATCGGTGTCTGAAATCTGTCCTGCTTTTGTCTTATGCTTTGTAAATGTGGTGAATATTTCAAAAAACGGCCCCAAATATGTAGCTACACCTAAAGAAAGATAAGTAAGAATACAGATTCTTGAAGGTTTTATTGTGATTCTAATATAGTAGAATAGTGAAGAAACTGTGTATTTGGATGCTTTCATTGGGGTTTCATACCGTTGAAACAGCAATTTGCTATTCTCTATTTCCTATGCATTTTATGTGTTGTGATACCAGCTATTTGAATTCCTGCCTTGCAAGTACAGTTAACATTCACTGTTAACATTCACTGTAGTATACAAAGTATATATTAAATGGTTTCACATAAAAAGGAACATGCTCAATTTGGAAAATACCGTGGATGTTTTTCAATTCTCTGTAGCCAAGATTAAACCAGGTTTATTTTATAAGCTACCTGAGTATTTTGTGCTGCAGAATTTTTTTCATCTTGCATGTAAGGAAGAAAATATCAATTATTTGATTTTATAACGAGATTATATTCTTATAGCCTAGTGAAATTAGTGAGTGCTAATTTGTCATAAAAAACCACTGTTTTCAAAGTAATGTTAGACCATTGTTTTTGCCTGTGTATTGTGTTGCCTGTTCTGCAACATTCTACTTGTTTGCAACATATATGCTCAAAGTCTAACAGAACTAAGCAGTCAGTGTGTAACTAATACATGGGTCAATAAGAAGAGTGGTTCTAAAGGCTCTTTAAAACCATGAGAAAAGGATGTCAAGCGGAACCAGGCAGATGAAAGAAGATCCCTCCCCACCTCATTCATATCATATTCATCTCAGCACAGAACTCTAAATGCTGATATTTTGTTGCAGCCCTTCTTCAGGATCACCAACTTCAGACTTGGGGCCCAGACAGACATTGGAAAAGGGAGTATAATAAAAGGGGTCGATACGTACAGGAATTTAACTACAACATTAATTAATGTGGTTTTAAAAAAATAATTAGATTTTTTGGGCTGTGCTACCATAACTGTCACTGAACAAATAATGACTGTGCTTTGCATTTTGATTAGCCTGTGAAGAACTTAATTAGTCAAAAGCTAAACTCTTGGCTCAGTATGTAAGGTATGCTCTCTTTTTGGCCATAATGAGATTTTGAGTGTAACAAAGTAGTTTTTGTTCAGCTGTTAAAATCTTTTATTTCTGCTTAGATGTTGGTATTTCTCCTGAGTTTATCCATTTGAGATTACTTTACATTTGAGTGAATTTTTTATCCAAACAGGTGGACAGCCTTTACTTTCTGCCTTGCACTGACTAGCAGGGCAATTGCATAGGATACAAGCCAAGAAATGCTTGGATGCTAATTGGGATGAACCTGTTGAGTGAAGCTCTATGAACATTTCATGGCCAGATTTATAGGAATCATGTGTAGATAGCTTAGAATTTAAGTTGAAACCTTTAATAATTTTATCTTCTATTACAAGGAATTTTTCCTAAGAGAGTTAACACCAAAGCTTTTAAAGTTCTTACAGTCACTGTGTTTGAAAAAAAAAAAAATTAATATTCATAAAACTTTCATGAGAAACACACAAATAAACCAACACACATCCTTATTGTATTCCTCTTTTAATATCAGTCAATTACTATCAAAACCGCAAGAACCATTGTTCATTACATCAATAAGAATGAATTGCTAAAGAGACTAAGAGGCTTAATTGCTTCTGGTGGGAGAAGTTCATGCTGATGTACCAGACAAACTGTCAAGTTAAACTTCCATGCTTGTACACTTAATTCACGCTCCACTGAATCTTACAATTCTCTGAAAAACTGCTGTATACAAGTGTCACTGGTTGGCTGAGGTGCTCCAACCACGGGGATGTGTTCTTTCCTCTCTCTAACCTCCCTCCCGTTTCGGGAGAAAAAGGTTAATAGCAGAGATAAGAAAGAAAAAAAATTTGTGAGACCTGTTAAGTTTGGGAAGCTAAAACAAGTTTAATAACACTAGAAAAAATATTATATACAGAAAAACAAATGAAATATTAACAGTTTATATGGGATTGGAAAGTGAGGGTTAAATGCGGTTAAGGAAACAAAAGCGAAATAGGAAACTGAACAATAGCGAGCAATGTCCAAAATGGCAGCAGCCACGTGGCCAGCGGTTTTTGCGTAGGCGGAAACAAAAGACTGTGGCTGAAACAAATGCAGCAATGCAGCGTGTAAGCAGGAGCCGCATGGCAGAAGCGGCGGCAGTGGCGAGGGTCCGTCCCGTGTGCGCGGGGGTGCAGAAACAGCAAATGCAGTCCGGTGTGGACCGGGGTGGGGGGTGAGGGTGTGGGTGTGTGTGCAGTAGCCACAGGCAGGCAGTAGGGGTCTGTCCCATGCGATGCGGGGGTCCGAGCAGATCCAGGTGCCGATGAAAAGGAAGAAAGGAGATCTGGAAGCCACGGCAACGAGGTCCAGGCAGGCAGGCAGGAGCCAGTGCAGGAACGTGCAGTAAGCTGAGAAGAGCAAACACCCTGAGCAAGAGAAAAAGCCAAGGGCAAAGCACGGCACTGGTCCCTGCAAGTTCCCAAGCTGAAAGGTGCAAGTTTCCTGGAAGTGCAATACTGCAAACCCCGTTATCCACACGTCTTTTAAAGGGAACAAGGAAGCCCACAAAAGTTTTCACAGCCAATGAGATGTGTGAACGTAAATGGGAGGAATGCAGTTGGTCATTTTAAAACAAACCTTCCAAAGAGGAAAAAAACTGTTTTTTTTGGTAACCTGATACAACAAAGTATTCATGAAGGCCTTTTTATAACGTCAGCTGTAGGGCCATGCAAAACAAAATTATCAATAAAAGCTGTAATAGACATCTTCTTAACTCAGAATTAATATATTTAGCAATGTCTTATGTTGTCTTAGTTAAAATCAGATAAAAAAAAAAAAGGAAAGAAGAAACATATGATGCAGTGTTCAGAGAGGAAATATGGACGGTGTGTGTTTTCTGTGTGCCTTGTTAAGTAAGGTTTTTTATTAGATGTTGTTCTTTGAAAAAAAAATTTGGCAACAATCACTGACTGGGAGAAGTGAAAACTTTCATGTTTCACTTGACTCTGAAGTTTACCAGCTGAATGATGACAGCAAATACTTTAAAGTCAGGTCAAAATGAGTTACTGATAAGAAGTTTATTGTTTTATTTATCTAGTTAGTTTAGGAGCTTGGAATTTTGGCATGCATTGAAAACACTTCTGGAGGACAAAAATAAGCAAATGCTATCAGATACTGAAAGTCCTAGGGAGTATTTGCTCTTGCATCACTCTTGAAGGTGGTTTATTACACAGAGGTACTATGAGAAGACTGAGTCTACACATGGTCTAAATGTCTAAGCTCCTACTACAGTCACTGTAAAGTTAGTTAAAGTAGCTCCTGGAGTTACTGTTGAAGGATGGTGGAGCCTGGAGTTGTGTTCATCTAAACGCAGTTATCTGCAAGCTGATCAGCTGAATAATGTGGAGTGTATTGACCTAGAGGCAGGATTCACTTCCATAGGTACAATCTCCTTGGGTTATGGGAGATACCTTCAGTAATCTGCGACATCTTCAGAGGACTGAATGAAATGACACACAACTTAAGACATCAGTGTCCCTGTGGAGAAACAGCTGGAGACAGTCAAGATGTCCTAGCTAACTCAAATATCACTGGATGCTACATGTGTGCAATTGAAATGAGCCTCACATCTCCAAATAAAGGGGACTCATGTAAACGCCATATGCAATCACCTGAGCATTGCTGATGGTAAAAATGTCGTAGACACGATCTTCTGAAGGTACAGGTGAGATTAGATAGACAGAAAAAAAAAATATCTATTTAACTTTAGAAATTAGTAGAGTAGAATACACTAGCTTTCCAGCACAGAATTCTTTACTCAGGTCAATTATTTGATTTTCTGGACAGAAATGTATTATTTTGTGCATGGATAGCAAAGCATGGTCTACAGCTGGTCTAAGCAGGTAGAGTAAATCTGAAATATTTGGAATGTGTCCACAGAACAGGCCAGGCACTTTTAAAAAATGTTGGATCTAGAGTATAGGCTACAGTACCTGTTGGGCTCCTGCACTAAATTAAGGTTCTGTTGATTCTCTTTGATATCGACTGGCATTTCATAGTCTAGAGATTTAAAACAGTCCTTTAACAACATCTTAAGCAGAGGTATCCCAAAAGTGACAGTAGCCAATATAGTCACCAATAGATTCCAAAAACAAGGTTACTGATTATTTGGTAAGCAATATAAATTGCAGGTTTTGGATAAGAAGACTGGAGACTATTGAAATACTGTGTTTCGCTGTCCTTCATAGGGCTTTATCTTTCTGTGCAGTGGAATTGTGGCTAAAACTCCTCATCATCTGGATCACGTAGAGTAACCAGTTTTCCTTGCATTCAGTAGGTGTCAAAGCAATCCAGATACATACATGAAATCTAGAAAAGCAGAAAGTTTTAAAACAAGGTATATCTCAGGGTGTCAGAACTATATGCTGCTCTCAGACTACTATCTGCTATCAACATTTTATGGACATTTACCCTGCTGGAAAACTAGTTTAAAAGCAGCTTGAGTACATCACACAGCAGAAATACAGTGTGCTAGAGAAAAATATTTATATCTAAGAAGTATAAAAAGCTTGTAGAAAGTTCTTGAAAAGAAGTTACAGGGTTTGACCACTTCCCACACAATTCCGATAGATTACACAAACTTCAAGACAGCAATCTAAAGAGATACATTTCTTGTTGGAATAGATTGATTTTTTTTTTTCCTTGCTGTTCGACAAGCCAGTGCTTGTTCAGCAGGACAGTAACAGATTGCTAATCTGGCCTCACTGCTCTCTTCTTTGGAAGGAACCTACAGGCAGGAGAGAAGTAGGAAGGACTGAGTAAGGCTGCACAAGAGGGAACTAAGAAGCTTTCAGGTATGGACAGCCTGAGGGAAGACAGAGTTTATTTTTCTTTTGAATACTAAAGTTTGTTTTTCTTTTGAATACTAAAGTTTATTTTTCTTTTGAAAGAGCTATGCAAAAGAAGCAAAAGCACCTACTTGTTATTGCCCTAGGGTCTTTCTAAACCCCTAGGGAGAGAGTGACAGAAAGAACACAAAATTCAAAGAAACAGCAGATGGGAACTTTTGACTGAAAGAAGATCACTGTATTGTAGGTAGCTGCTACTGAATGTGACTGCAGTTTGGGACTGTCCTATGTTGCAGTGGTACAGAGCAAGGCATTTTAAGGTATGCAGGTAAGTTATGCTCTGTAGAGATCGGTATGATGTCCTGAAGTATTAAAATATATGTGGAAATCTATGCTAATGAACTACTTTAATTTTTGTGTCAAGGTTGAAAAAAAATATGGATAGATATTAAATTCTATCGACTTTTCAGATCACTAATTCTACATATCGAAGAATGTTTCACATGAATGGAGCTTCTATTCCTTATTTTGGTGTAGACGAGACATGATTTAAAAATATCCCTTCTGAATCTCAAATCTTGCAAAAACCTTTCTTGGCATACTGCTTACCTTTTTAAAAGAGGATCAGTGGAGTGACACTGAGAGTTCTATTACAAATGGTTGAGTACTTTTGGCATTTAGTTGGCAAAGGACAATGAAACTGATTTTAGTGTTTTGGGAGGTCTGGAATATATTAACCTTCTTTCTGAGAAGTTTGTGTGGTGTTAATTTTATCCCTACTTTCCTCCAGTTTTCAGAACCTTGTGTTAACACAGAAGCATGGTAACCTCATTATTAGGTCTTTGAAGTGAACTCCCTCAGATTCATGGAAACCAAGGAGAAAACACAGGGTTTCCATATGAAAATCTGCAAATGTTGTTTATTACTTTGATATTTTTTCTGTCTTCCTCCTTTACCAACAAATCAGAAAATAACAACTTTGCTCTTCTAAGAGGGTCAATTAATGAAAAAGTAATAAAATAGAAATATTTCTTTAAAGAAGTTGCACACAGTTGTGTATCGGGATCTGGCTTTCTCAGGCTTTCTACCAGTTCTAAGCAGCTAAATTCCTCTTTTCAATGTTCAGTTTTTTTTCTTTTTCATTTAAATGATTTCTGTATTGCTTATGCATATAATTACTTATTTCTTCCTCCTACCCTCTTCACCAAGAAGAGTAGTGCAGACCAAAATTTAACCTTGAGAGAAGCAATGACGGAAGTAGTGCTTATGCAGGTCACAATCTATCTTTGTTCATATTGTTGAGGAATATATTTAAAAAAAAAATACAGGGGGAAAGAAAATTACCCTGGATGGCATTAAAGCCAATTGGATTAATTATTCATGGAAATATAAATTTTCTTCTTTTTTATTTTATTTTGAGGGGATAAGGAAATGTAGTTAAGACTACTCTGTATCTCAGTTGAGGAAATTTTATATTAAAAATGATCTTATCATAGATTTTAGTCTTTGAAATGCTAACTTCAATCAAGTCAGGATAGCAGCCATACAATATTAGATTATATGCCAACTTTGAGTTTGCCCTTTTTGAGCAGTTGGTGGGGAGAACAGCAGACAACCTCAAGAAGTTGCTTCCCACCTAGTATTTTTAAAATGAACTTAGTATATACTAAATCCACTGAGCTGTTAAGTTTGAATATTCTTAACAGAATATATGAAGCAACACTATCACCTCCAGAGGAACAAAGAAGGTTTCAAAAATGTTCGTATTTTTTAAGCAGAATTGCAGCCCTGTTTTCAGTGAGGCTGTATGAAACCTGTCTCAGGCTCATGCTGGAACTTCAGATGAGGTCTGAGTTTGTGAACTCCTGTGATCAGGAAAGGTTGCATGTTGTTTTTTAATTAGGCTAATATTAGGCATAGAATCATAGAATGTTTTGGGTTGAAAGGGAGCTTTAAAGGCCATCTAGTCCATCCAACTGCAATGAGCAGAAACATCTTCAACTAGATTAGGTTGCTCAGAGCCCTGTCCAACCTGAACTTCAACATTTCCAGTGTTTCACCGCTACCATTGTAAAAAATTTCTTCCCTGTATTTAATCTAAATTCCCCCTCTTTCAGTTTAAAACCATCACCCTTTGCCGTGTCAGAAAAGGGCCTTCTAAAAAGACTGTCCCCATCTTTCTTACAGGACCCGTTTAAGTACTGGAAGGCCACAATAAGGTTTCCCCAGATCCTTCTCTTCTCCAGGCTGAACAACGCCAACTCTCTCAGACTTTCTTCATAGGAGATGTGCTTCATTACACTGTTCATTTTTGTGGCCCACGTCTGGACCTGCTCCAACAGGTTCATGTCCTTCTTGTACTGAGGACTCAAAAGCTGGAAACAGTACTCCAGGTGGACACCCACCAGAATGCAGTAGAGGGGCAGAATCATCTCCCTTGATCTGCTGGCCATGCTTCTTTAGATGCAGCCCAGGAAACGGTTGGTTTTCTGGGCTGCAAGTATACATTGTTGGCTCATATCCAATTTTTTACACACCAGTACTTCCAAGTCCTTCATCACCCAGACGGTATTGATATCTAGTGTTGCACTGGCCCAGATGCAAGACCTTGCACTTGGCCTTGTTGAACATCATGAGGTTCACATGGGCCACTTCTCCAGCTTGTCCAGGTCCCTCTGGATGGCATCCCATCCCTCACGCATGTTACCTGCACCACTTAGGTTGGTGTCGTCTGCAAACTTGCTGAAGGTGCACTCAAACCCACTGTCTGACAATGACAAAGATATTAAACAGCACTGGTCCCTGAACAGACCCCTGAGGGACACTGCTTGTCACTAGTCTCCATCTGGGAATGGAGCTATTGACCACTACCCTCTGGATGGGACCATCCAACCAATTCATTATCCACCAAACAGTCCATCCATCAAATACAAATCTCTACAATCTAGAGAGAAGGATGTTGAGGGGTACCATGTCAAAAGCTTTACCAAATTCCAGGCAGATGACATCCGCAGCTCTTCCCCTGTCCACCAATATAGTCACTTCATCATAGAAGGCCATTATGTTGGTCAGACAAGACTTGCCCTTGGTGAAGTCATGCTGCCTGTCTCGAATCACCTCCCTGTCTTCCACATGCCTTAGCAGAGCTTCTAGGAGTATCTGTTCCATGATCTTCCCAGGCACAGATCTGAGGCTGAAAGGTCAGTAGTTTCCAGGATGCTCTTTTCTACCCTTTTTAAAAATGGGTACAACATTTCCCTTTTTCCAGTCACCAGGGACTTCACCTGACTGCCAGGACTTTTTAAATATCATGGAGAGTGGCTTGGCAAATGCATCAGCCAATTCCCTCAAGACTCTGGGATTCATCTCATCAGGTCCCATATATTCTCTCCCGTAAATTACCAGATGACAGCTAGATTCTCAGTTAGGAGCTGTTGTTAACCTGAATCCTAGAATTTCTAGTCAGTTCCAATATATTTAGATACATTTTATCTACTGATAATCTCTAGAAGATGAAATTGATGGTGTGTGATTACGCCTCCACTCCCATGAAAATTGCTGCGTATATTGCTTTGCTCCACTCAAGACGTATGTGTTAATAAGGAGAAAGTAATATTCAGAAAGTGAAACACTTTGTGATTCTTTCTGGTATACTCTGGAGTTACTACTGTGGTGCAGTCCCTCTCTCTACCTTTCAGAGTGTTCCTGGAGTTTCCTGTTTGTGATAAATTACTTCAGTGAAGTTCATATCTAATCTCAAAAATAAAATGTTTCCACTTCTACTAATGTCAAATTTGCAATAATATGACTAATTCTCTGGAATATCCAGCATTTTAAAATTATTTTGCCCTAATATGACTGAGATATTCATGATACTCATCCTTGTTGCTCTCACTTTTCATTCCTGCGTAGCCATACCTGACCCTGCACCTAGCATGGTTCTGTTTATAATCAACCACCTCTTCTCCTTCCACCTTCATCTTTGCCATCACTGTCTGATAGATGAATGTGTTTTTTCTTTTCTACTCCACAGTTACTCCTTGTTCTCTTTATATTATAATATTATTATTAACACATTACCAGGGCAGAGCTGCCATACATGGGAATCAGTAAAAGCAGAACACTGTCATTTTGATTTGAAATCATTTCACACCTGCTGCACACTCAAATAATACTTCATCTGGAAAGGATGTGTCTCTGGCACCTTATTTCGGGCCACTAAAGCTGAGTCACACTCTCTCTTTTTCAAGTGGTCAGACCGTGTCTCTATTCATCCTGTGGGTATGACACCATGATCTAATCTGACTTCAGCTAGACTCATGCACTGCGGTTCTTGCTCCCTGCCTACGAATCAAAAAACAGATTTGACATGTACAGAGTTTTGCTTTTGGAGCTTGTAGGCAATAAGACTGTGCAATGACAGAGCAATGATTTATGATTTGTTTGTTTGAAGGAGAATATTGTTCAGTATGTTTGTGACACACTGTATTCACCATATCTGGCATTTCAGCGAAGCCGGTAGGTAGAGATGATGTAGCCTTGCTATATCCTGTAATTTGCACTGTTTCTTTGGGAACAAAGTGTATCTTAATTCAAATTGTTCTCACCCTTTCAATATGTTGGATTCTAGAGGCTGTGAGGCATGTTGCTCTGCTGATAAGTATGTATTCTCTTCTTAAATCTTCATGTTCTCAGCTATGGGACTGAAGAAATATATCTGCACATCTTCAGAAGAGAGGGTTATGTTGAACAGAGTTCTTTAAGGGTCTGTCTTGGATCTAGTCTACAGCACAGGACACAGCATAAGTCCGCCAATTAAAATTTACTTCCAAGAAAAAAATGGAAAGGCCTACAGACACAGGATAAAAATCTCAAGATTTTAAATAATCCTGATTAAATGTTCCAGAGATGAGAAAGGTACTCATCAATAAACATAATTGCTGGTTAGCATATTTAAAAATAATTAGTTGCACAAATACAGGGAAATAATTTACCATATAAACAGGTCTGCATAAATGTGTTGAAGTGGATCACAAAGGGAAACAGGAGTCCACATTGTGTTGCCACTGTCACATACATTGTGTAAGCAGAAGTAAGGCCAAAAAATTATGTAAAATATGTTTCAGTGATGCTTGGGAGCTATAATAATCCAGAAAGACAAATCTACGTAATTCTGGGCACTCCAGTTCAAGGAAGTTGTGAACCACTTAGAAAAATTCTAATGAACATTAACAGCAATGTTCAAAGGTATCAAAGATGAGGTCTATGAGGAAAGATAGAATGAATTGTGTATATATACATATACATGTGTGTGTGTGAGAGAGAAGAGGAGATAATATGGTCCTCTAGCATACAAAAAGTTTCTGAATACAGGGAATATTCTGCATATTCTTGGTGACTACAGTAGGATGCAATGGACAAATGTAGAGATGCAAGAAATTTTTCTGAGTGTGAGGGCAATGGAGCAGTAGAACGAATGCAGAGAGAAGTCGTTGAGCCTCCAGATGTGGTTTTCTTTGAAAACAAATTGGCTAAACATCTTTCAGCAGTGGTACAAGTATAACTCTGACCCTAGAGCAGGACGTTACCTTTTTGTTTTTCTTTTTGGTCTTAAATTCTAATAATTCTGTAATACTCACATGTATGAGTAGTGCAAGTATTTTGTAATTCTTGAAAACAACTCCGTTTCATATTTAAGTCAAACATAGTGAACATCGCATCATATATGAGCAATATTGGTAAGTGTGAGAGAATGGTTTCTGCCCGCATGTAAATACCTTTCAATTGAGATAGAGGGGAGCTTAGGCATAGACGAGCTATCTGTAGGTGTATTCCATCCGTGGTTTTAACTGTAAGAGGAGTTGCAGACTATCGGTTTTTATCACACTAGAATTATAACTCTTCTCCAAACACTGACAATTTTCTCATGAAAATTTCTTATTTCAGGCCAAAGGAATTTTTCTTGAAGATTTATTTCATGTCACATAAGGATAAAAGTTCTGCACTGAAGATTTTGAAAGACATATGAATCCTTTAAAGGCTAGTACAAGCCAACTGCTTGTCTGAAGGTAAGTGTGACTGTGCTGTTTGTGCCATCATTGTCATCACTGAATCATTGTTCCCAAAAAGTCAGTGCTTTAACTTGCACAGTCCATAGTTTGATAACGGCTTGAGACTGAAATGGCACTGGAGGAAACAGTAAAAACTGCATGTTTTAGAAATGTGTCAAATACGTCTTTTCAAAGAGGTTATTTTTTCCAACCTGCAAATATCATGACATTTTTTGTTGAGTTAGAGGGCAGATTTCCTGTGCATTTTCTTGCAGAATTATGACAGCTTTTATATTTACATGTAGTGTATATTTCAGTTTGGCATTTTTTCCTTTGTTTTGAGTTACAAGAATAATACAGTGGCTAATGCTATTTTAGTTTTTATCCTTTTGTCTGCAGAAATATCTGCAGGTTTGAATTATGACAAAGTAACTGATGTAGTTTATTTCTTATTACACATGTCAGTTCTCTGTAGAAAAATAACTTGTCTTTGAAAAAGCTCAGGATCATAAAAATTAAGCCTGTGTATAGATCTTCAGGTGTCCAGCATTTACTATGAGGCTGGAGACTTTGGTTAGTATATCAGGGCTTTCTCACAGTTTTGTTTTTTCTATATAAATGGTGACCACTTCCTGAGAATGTTAATTTACTTATCAATATGATTCACTTAAGTAAATACTTCCTTGCTATACTTACAGTACCTGTTTTGTACTGATTACTTCAAACATTTTGTATTATTCACCCACTATTGTTTTTCAGTATATGATTGGACATTTGAGAATAGGCTATTTTCATTAATCCAGAAATCATTAAGTAATCAACCGAAATGGCTGATTTTTAAAGCCTTTCATGTGCCATGAATTGTAGCTGCATTTTCCTTACTTGTTTTTCCAATTATGAACTTATATTGCACATTGTAAAAATATATTGATGAATTACTTCAAAATAAAGTATCCCAAGATTTAGATTGTCATGTTAATTTTCTGGCTTACTTCAATCAGCTTTCAAGTGTATCCCAGCATGATAGATGTGATTTCATTAAAAATATTTTTAAGAGCACAACAGTTTTGATTTGGAGAAAGAAAATTTGCAAGACTTTTAAATGAAGCATCAATTTCTGAGATCACAAAACACTTTCATTCCTAGTTATTAGAAATAACAAGGAATAATAATAATAAAAATAGTAATAATAAAAAGGAAGCGTGTTCTTTAGACTGGCAGAGAAGAACCACTGCAGAGTGTTGAGGTGGAAGCTTTTTAGAACTATAGTTCTTGTGGTTTGTTAATTGGCATTACAATTCAGCTATATATATATATATATAAATTAGTAAGCTAAAGTTATTTTGCTTCATAGACACTGAGAAAGTAATTCATTCTATTTAGCTAGAGCTATGCAGTAGCCATTAGAAGAACCCACATAATCTGAGTGGGCACTCGTAGAGCTAGATCATGCACCTAGTATTCTTTTTCATAAACAGATTTTTATTTCTGTGAGAACACAAGCAAGAAAAGCAATCACCTGGAAAGATTAGTTTAAGACAAACACAGCAATAATTCAGAAAATTTTGTATTGCCTGATGTTACTTCCCAAAAAACCTGTATTTTTTTTTTTTTCTTGTGTCACTTGAGAGAGAAGCTTTGGTTAGAAAGTAAGTACAAAATGGATCTATAATATTGATATAAGCGTTATAACAGTATAATATGAGGTGATAAAATTTTGTATTTATTTGAGTACTCTTTAGAGGTTATCATAAAATAATAATAAACCAAACAGATTTAGGAATATTTGGGAAAATATGTTAAACAAACATGGTAAGACATTAAAAGTTTATTTACAAGGATAGATCTCTTAGAGCTGTTTTCCCAGCCTGATTCTTGTTTACATCTCACTGCCACAATTTACCCTTGTTTACCCTTGTAAATGAAGCTGCAAAAATTTGTCCAGCTGCTTTTGTCCTGTTATTTAATAGGTATATCTGCATTCATATTTAGTAATAAAGGAAATAATGATTTTTGGTTCTATTGAATAACCAGTAACCTATTTTAATCTCAGCACAAATAATAAGCAGAGAAAACTACTAATTTAGCAGAAATCTCATTAGTTCCATGAAGTATTGAAGTGAACACACTTGTTCTTCCCCTTTGTATTTTCTGTACCTGACAGATCTTTTTGTGATTTTTCTTTATTATCTATTTGTAGAATAGACCTTACAAAGTAAAAAGAAGCTTTGTGTTCATGAAACCCAATTCCCATTGGAAGTAGCAGTAAAGCCTACTGGCTACAGTGGGAGTGGGATTAATTTTTTAAAAACCCGTGGTAAAGCATGTCAGGTAGAAATGCCTCCTACTATGTATTTTTACCATACTTGCTGCATGGGCTTCAAGTCTGGTTTAATTTAAGTTTGTAATCAAACTGTAACTGAAGGTAACTAATGCTATATGACGGAGAACAATCTGTGACATGCAGAAGATCTAAAGTGTAAAAAAAACCAGAATAAATGACCAGTGACTGGTACTGTTGAAGAATTCTGTAAAAATTGAAGACTATATTGCCTTCAAAATAAAGATACAACAATAAGTAGGTGGCTTATGATATACTGCTGAATTGAGATATTTTTGTCTCTAGGCCACTTGTTTCAGTTCATTCTACATTAACATTTCCTGAAAGCCTTGACATCCAGGTGTCTTTGTGTGGAGTGCACTGTTCAAAGGGAAGACTCAAGCAATCTTGAGGCAGTCCATCATGTAGCAATATATTAATGTCATCTGCCAATTCTAGAACTAATCGTGTCACTCTCTAATTCAGTCTGATGGGATGATCCCTTTATAGCAATTTGTTGATTTTAGTAAGTATGTTCCTGAAAGTATGAAAGAGAAAGAGCATGTAATCAATAGTGTTACCATTGTAAACAATAGGGGTGATGAAATTAATCATTTGGTCAAGGACTTTTGAAACTGTATTATTCTGGTTTTGCTTTATCCTCTTTCAATAAAAAGAAAGCCAAGATGGAAGTTATTTTCTCAAAAAATGAAAACAATCCTATTAATTTTATTTTATTTTATTTCTTAGCAAAGTCTCAAACAATTTCATTGGAAAAAGTTGACCTACTCCACTAGAGGAGAGATTTCCTCTGAACACTACTAAAAAAACAGAGATTTTCCAGAAGAACCTGCCTTTTCTTCCCAATTGTTCACATAAACCACTCTTCAGTCTACAGAATGCACAATCTGGCATTTTTATTATGTATTATATTAACATTAAAAAAAAAGTTTTCAGGGATGAATAATATATAAATCTAAAAGGAGCATTTTCTTTCCCTTAGAATGCCTTGAAGGCAGTATACAAAACCATAAATTATAATACAGTAGTTGATAACTTTTTCCCAGTAAGATTTAATAAAAAAAATTCTCTTGCAAACTTATGGTTAATCATGCAAGAGCTAAGACATCAGAGGATTTAGAAATTCTTAAATTGTCAGTGATGACTAGTCATTGAATGCATGAATGTCATATCTTAAAAATGTTTCCAACTCATGAAGTAGCGTGATGACTCAGAGGAGCTTTTTCCACTGAGTAAGTGTATCCATAAATATCTGTTAAGTCAATGATCATGACTGTAAAGGTCCTTATGGTCCTAAGTAAACGTGCATCTTCTCCCTCTCATTGACATTTGTCTTTAAATAAATTATAGGAACTTTGAAAAAAACCAACCAAAACATTTTATACCCACAGAAGCTCAATGAGCGTGATCTAGAGCTCACCGAATTATTAGGAGTTTACAGAAGATTTTTGTTTGAGCTATAACTCTCCACTGAAGTTCTGAGTGACCTGTTTCTCTGGTGTGCTGGTTTTGGTTGGAGTAGAGCTAATTTTCTTCATAGTAGCTACTATGGGGCTATGGTTTGGATTTGTGCTGAGAACAGTGCTGATAACACCAGGGTGTTTTTGTCACTGTTGGACAGTGCTTACACAGAGTCAAAGACTTTTCCGTCTCTGACATCACCCCACCAGTGAATAGGCTGCGGGTGCCCAAGAAGTTGGGGAGGGGACACGGCTGGGACAGCTGACCCCAACTGACCAGACGGATATGCCAGACCATATGACATCATGCTCAGCATATAAAGCTGGGGAAAGGAAAAGGAATGGGAGGACATTTGGAGTCATGGCATTTGTCTTGCCATGTAACTGTTACATGTGACAGAGCACTGCTCTCCTGGAGATGGCTGAACACCTCCCTGCCCATGGGAAGGAGTGAATGAACTCTGTTTTGCTTTGCTCGCATGTAGAGCTTTTGCTTTACCTGTTAAACTGGTACTTCAATCCATGAATTTTCTCATTTTTACTTTTCTGATTCTCCCTCCCACCGCAAGAGCGAGCAAGAGACTACGTGGTGCTTAGTTGCCAGCAGGGTGTAAATCATGACAGGTGTCCAGAACCAGTGAGCAAGAATTAAGAATCCCACTGATCTACTACAATGAATGTTGCTCTTGATGCTTCCTTCAGCTCTGAGGCTGAAGCCAGCTGCATTGCACTTAATATAACATTGCCATTCTAGGGACTGCTTTTACCAGCAATTCTTGGTGCATCATTGTGGAGCTTTGGTTGTGCTAATACAGTCTGAGAGAACCCCACACAGGGTAGAACAAATCTCTTTCAAACGTTCATTTGGCGTTATTCTTACAATAAGTATCACAGCTCGATGTGCTGTTGCACAGTCCATTTGTACAGCTGTGACAATGAAGTGCCAAGGCACTGTCTGACGTTTTGTGTCTTTCTGTGTCAAACAGCATGTCCACAACACTTCACAGGTCTGCAGCGCTTCTCTGATGAGCAACAAGGTTCTTAAGAGGCATAATACGTAAATGCCTATGCTATTCGTTTTTGCTTCTAAAATAAATTACTCCTTGCTAGATCTGCTTGTGGCAGGGTAGACATTTTGCTCCTAGAGAAAGATTTCTCCTTTTGGGGAAAATGATATTGACTACAAGGCAGAAGTTGCAGACATCTGAAAGATAGTTTGAGGCTTGGTAATTTCTTCCAAGATCTGAATGTGGTGGCTGCCAGGGAGCGTTTGTCCTTCTTCCCTTTTAGCTATCCATTACTCAGGAGAGTTATTCTAGTTTCCCTGTTCTCCCTTTGAAAATCAGTTGCCTTCGACACAGCTGTAGGGTGCACTGCGAATCATGGTATTACGTGACTTTTTCTTTCATGTAAAAGGTGAATGTTTACAGTGATTTGTGCAGTGAAATGAGTCAAGCAATTCACTCTTACAAAATGCATACTTGTTTTTTAGAAAGTCACATTAAGTTTGGATTTCCCTGTTCCCTCGTTTTGGCCTTTGTACATTTTAATGAAAGATCCAGTACACTAAAGTGCACACAATAAAGAAACATAGTGAACACTGAATTTTCAAATCTCTCAACATTTTAGAGGCACGTGCTAGATACCTTAGTATCAATAACTTTTAATAGTGCCTAATACTACTTGCTTAATTTTAATTCCCATGGTTATTTACTAATTACCACAGTGTTGCATAGAATAACGGATACTCTAGCTCAAGATAATTTAAACAGATCTAATTTATAATTCAAACATTAGCGGAAGAAGAACGGCTAAATATAGTGATATCTGAATTAGAATTCAATTGACAAAAGGCAATAAACTCAGTTTTTCTCCATTATCAGAGTTTGGGATCCATAAATAAATTTTGCAATAGTGATCAAGGTTTATTCTTTGGAATCTTATGTGAACCAATCTTTTTGACAATTATTTAATAAATGATCACTTTGACACGTGAGTTAATTTAATTTCTTTATTTTTAAAAAAACTTCTCCCCCCCGCTAGTTTCCAGAATTACATTTTTATTCTCTCTTTTCAATGTTCCTTTTTGTCTTTTCTCACGATTTCTTAGGCGACAGACAAGAACCTAAAGAGGATAGAATTAATACAAAATGCTTGCTGATAATTTACAAAGAATAGATTTACTTTCACCTGGGGTCTTTACTTCTATTTTTCCTTTTCCTAGCACTTGTTTGTGTCACCATGTGTGTCACCCACAAAGAATGCAGTGCATACCTAATATGTAGTGTCTTAACACTTTTCTTGGCAATTTTGTCATATAAAGGTTTAAGAAGGTGGGAAAAGTTCCAAATGTATGCCTCCTTTTTTTAATATCAGGAATCTTAATTTCGGCTGTCAATAATCATCGATAAGTGCCAAGCCCCACTTGCGTCATTACAGTTCCAGCTACATGCCTGCCACACTGATAATTGTGCCAGTGACATTTCTTCACTAGTATACTATGGAAGCTTCAATAATGTTTGGGCAAAAATAATTGCAGAAAGGGATTATTGGCTGAGTAGATGAACCTCTTTTTGACCATATGATTATGATATGTTTAAACTGGTAGAACAAATCCCTAGAACTGGGTGGAAAACTCTCATTATTACATCGGATTCTCTGTCAGTGTTTTTGTTGTTGTTCTATGAGCTTGCCCATTAAATCAACCCAAAATAAATCAATAATCAGCAAAATTTCCCTTGAAACAGGCAATTCCTGTTGCTTTAGCCTGAGGATTCAGACCTCATCTCCCACCTAGAATACTACCTTTAACTTTAACCAGGCATGTCCAGAATTTCCACAATGGACAGTGCATATTTGTTGATGAAATATCATTAAAGTCAGTTTTTAATTTCTAAAGCTGAGAACTTAACAAACTCAACGGCAGATCTCTCCTTCCTAGGTTCTGTCATACAATGTTCGGTAATTTATCTATTGCATAAAGACTTTTA
This sequence comes from Bucorvus abyssinicus, assembly GCA_009769605.1. Classification (NCBI taxonomy): domain Eukaryota; kingdom Metazoa; phylum Chordata; class Aves; order Bucerotiformes; family Bucorvidae; genus Bucorvus; species Bucorvus abyssinicus. The sequence continues at coordinate 17,480,682 of CM020033.1, forward strand.
CTACATCCATGGTCTCCAACTCAGAGCTCTCACTAATCACGAGCTAAGAACACTGGTAATCAAAAAGAATTTGAAAGTAGGAAGGGCCAGGAATTGTCTTGTAGTATAGTAACAATAATATTGCTAGTAACATAAGACAAAAGCAGTCCAGAACCAGATGCAAAGACAACACCACTTGTATAAAAAAGTATTTGCATTGAGTCTCATCTCGCAGTCTGGAAAACACACAGAAACTATTATAAGTCCTGCTCATATGTCTTAGAGGACTATAATTTTTCATTTGATTTTTCATATACTTTTCATATACTTTTTCATTCGAATTTCCTTATTCAGGAGCTAAACTAACTCATGAAGTCATGCCTCATCTTAAAGGCTATATTTTAAAATAAATTATTGCTATAGAAGTTCAGTTTGAAAAGGTTAACATTGAAAACCGTTACAGTGAGAGATCTGCAATTAAGCTATTGAACTTTTTTCCACTTTAGAATAGTTTGTCTCACCAGGGCAGGTTGCCCTTAGCTAGAGTGCCTGGTATCAAAAGATAACTCATGGTTGTTCTCTGACATGCTAAAGAGGCAGAGCTATCATCAACTGAACTCATGCTTCAGAAAGAATTCACATCATGAATGGGTCTAATCATGAATGACTCAGAATTGTAAATGTTTTGATGGATAGTCTGGTGATGTCTGAATTGAGTTGCACCTCAGGTATAAAGGATTAAACTTGCCTCATGTCTTGTGGAAACTTGGGCAGGTACTAAAGGTACCTAGTTTATAACCTTGTTCATTATTTAAGCATATGTCTAGCTGCAGCTAGGAAATATTTTGATCTGTCTTTAAACTGTCTATCTTAAGGCCTTGGTTACTCTGTTCAGTATATTTCATCTCTTAGGCTCTGAACATGTGTATCAGTCTTGAATCTGTGTAGACGGATGTTTCATCCAAACTCAACTTATCATATAAAATTTGGAACTGATCTTCTGAAGATAAAAATTGTTTCACTGCCAAAACCTAGTTATTTTTTTAAAACAACGGTTTAAATCACTACTAGCAGCTGTCAGAACAGCTACTTTAAAAGTATGACTATACTATAACAAAGGAACTTTCTCTATTTTGTATTTGGTTTTTTGTATTTTGTTTTCTACATTTTTCTGTGGGGTGACTAAATGGAAATTCAGCTTTTCAAAAATCTATTCTGTAAAGAATAATCCTAAGATCCTTTGAAAATCTGGCAGTGCTTTTGCTATCCATTTACTATCCTAAGTACCTGTAATACATGATTCCCCTTATAGCATCAAGGGTAGATAATGCTGACTCTTCTTCCAATACTATCATTAGTAACATTTTTTCTGATGGATATCAGATGGGTAAACTCTGGACAGGATTTACAGGTTTTCCACATACATATCTACGATCTTAGCTGTTTAGCACCATTATTTTGAGATCCGGTGTATGTGGAACTCTCAGAATTTATATGCTTTTAGACATTAGACTAATATTGTATGTCTTTAAGGTGAAATTTTCATCTATTACCTGTCCCTTATAATTTTTCATGGGCATTTTGGCTAAAAATGGGCTTTTCTGTGCTGTCAACTGTACTCTATATTACAGTTAATTTAAAGGAATGGTTTGCAGTGATTACTCCATGTGAATTTCAGGGACTGTGAAATTTGAGGAAATTTGTTTTTGTAGGTAAATTGAAAAAAATGCGATAGTACCAGCCTCCTACAAGAGGAAATCCCATTGAATAGCAGAATTCTTGTTGTGGGATGCAGATGTCAGGCATACTCTGCAGAAAGCATCTGCTTCCCTTTTTTACTTTTAGGAAAAATTCCCTAAGTTCCCTAAGTCAGTTTGGAATACATTTATATACGCTTGCACAAACAACATCTAGTTATCTATGATACCATATTGATTTAATTTCTGTTCAGTGCTCTTCCATTGTACTATTTTGGCCTTGAAACTTCTCGTAGATGGTACATTTAGGCAGCTCATGACAGGCATAAATATGAAAAGCATTTTCCTCTTTTCAGTAAAATATTACAAGGTTGTCGAGTCACACAGGAATTACACAGTGTGCCTTAGTTTTTCTGTGGAGAAGAAATCAGTGACACACCTTCTGAGTATATGCTGGATGAGTTCCTCCCACCACACTTTGTAACTCAGCACAATTTCAAATTTGGTTTATTAAGTCAGTTCTTTTTTTGCTGAAATCTGGATGGCTCCACAGGAGACCACTCAAGTGTTTTTAAGCCAACTTCCCAAAGGGTCATGGGAAGGCATTGTTAGTTTAGGAGCACTGCTGAGTCTGAGCTAGTCCTGAATATTTGCATAAAAATATTTTTAAATTAATAATGCCTACAACAACATGAAGCTCTGGGAATAGAGTGCAAAGAGCCAATTGGCTCTGCAAGATGAAGCCTTGCCACATGAAAGCCAGTTTGAGCTGGAGATAAGAAACATCACTGAATATGTATGGAATAAATCAAGGATGCATAGTGCAGAAAACAAGGAAAGATTTGCAGTTAAGGAAAATGATGTGTACACCAGAGCAGGTTTTGTAATGCCAGCTTGGTTTCACTTGGCATGGAACTGTAGATTCTAGACTACGTGAAAGGAGGCAGTCTTGTTTCCAGGTTAAATCAAACCTTGTATACTAGTTATTTGTCTCTCTTAATGAAAAAGCTATGCTGGATCCAAATTGCCTCTGCATGGAGCCGGTCTTAGTGCATTGTTTCTGGCACAATTAGTCCACAGTCCTGGAAAAAATGGTTGGAGATAGAAGAGAGCAGTAATTGAATGCTGAATAACAATTAACTGAGAACTTAGTCCCCACCATGGAATAACCATGTTCCATGGAAGAAACATGGTGTGAAATGATGTTCTGTTATTTTCTATAGATTAAGATTTATATATCTCCCAGAATACTTTCAAACAATGTTCCTGAATTCCAAAATATTATGGATTATAAAACCCAAGTATTTGTAACTGAATTGATATTATAAAGCATAGTTATGAAGGAAAAATTATGAGAAGTGATGGAGAGGAGGAGAAAGGGAAAATAATAATGAGATGGAAATTGAGGACATTGGAAATGCGAGCAAGAAACCAGAGGAAAAGTGTAGCTTTTAGTATGCTCTCACGAATAACAGTATAAGCATGTTATTACCAATGACACTTTTCTGTATTTGGACTACTGGTATCATCGCAACAGAGCTACAGATAGCCGTTTGCTAGATTTTTAATAGATCAAAATTTTAATTAGCAATAAATTTCTAGCTTCATATGCAAAATGAATTCCCTGGGGAGAGCTGCATTCAAAGTGCACATCCAGCTGGAACCAATGTAGACACACCTTTGTGTGAGGAGCAGGTGAAGCGGCATTTAGATGGATAATGCAGACTGTGCTGCAGTTAAAACAATCTTATGTGGGAGAATACTAGATGATGTATTTTTATTTTCTATGCCTTTTGTTATTTTACACTTTCATCCTTTTAAAACTGCTTAGAACCCAAATAAACACTTCATACTGCACGCCATACTCACCATTAAATAATAATTGGGTAACATAGTGCCTACTGCTGCCAAGATGCAATAAATAAAGTTAGGCATCCATATTTATTCAAAACAGTCTTTGAAAGACATCTTTTTTTCCCCCTTTTTTCTTTTTCTTTTTTTTTTTTTTTTGTTTATTTTGAGGATATCTAGTTTGGAATTGTAAGTAAAATCAGCACATATGCAAAAACCTGACAGCAAAATGCATTTGCAATTTTTTGCAAAACTGAACACTAGTTACAGTTACAACTGCCTACATAAGGTGCAATTTAAATCTTGAAAATTAAATCCTAGAGGAATAAGAAATTCACAAGGGACATTTCTTCCCAAAATGCATCTTTTATGTTGGCATCCATGCCTCCTCATCATAGTGCAGCCAAATCACATATAGGTATTTTATTTAAATAAAAGAACAGAGTATTTTATTATTTTTTGTTGTGTCTGTTTTTCTGTGGCAAACTGACTTTTGTTTATTTTTGCTTGAATTATAGTCTATAAGAAATTACAATGCATATATTAATGTAAATCAACATGGGAGTTTAGCTTATGGAATTCATTTATGTTCAGCGCTTCACAAAACTAGCCTTCATAAATTAAATTGTTGTCCAATTATGAAGTAAAGATAGTTCACGTGCATAATTAAACACTGCATTAATAAAATATTAATTTGGCATTTATTAGAATGAGCCAACTATTTGGTAAAACTGTATTCATTTCAAATATTGATTCTCCACCCAAGAAATAACTATTAGTTGTTAATGAATACATTTTTTTCTCATTGATTTACCAATTTATGTATTAACATTTCATGATGTAATACGGAATTGGATCTTGCAAGAGACTTTGTGTAAATCAAGAATCTACAAACAGGTTTTTGCAGGTCTTATTTCTCCAATACAATTATTATTATTTTTAAAATAATTGTGTCTTGTTATTCATGTCTTAGATCGGACAGTCTTTCTTTAGTATTGTTGCATTAACAATATTAGTGTATGTGCTAAGTAACGTGAGTAATGGTTAGAGAGAAAATTTCAGGCATCCATTGCTTCTAGAATGTAGCTTGTCTCAGCGTGAAGGCCAGAAAAGAGTACAATTTGAGATAATCCTGTCCTTAATACTTGTGTATCCCTGAACACCCTTTCTCAGGTGCTACAGGGGTTTAATTCTCAGTTCTGGTCCCTCCTGTGGGAGCTAGAGTTTCAGGGTTTCCAATATCAAGCCGTGAGGCACTGGTGGGTTTGCTTACTCTATGTTTCATAGGCAACCACGCACTCGCTCAGCCCACATTGCAATCCAGTCAGACATGAATGAGTTTCTAGCCCAAAAGCACAAGCAGAGAGATAGTCTCAGGTAGACTGAATGGCTCAAGCCCAGCACTGTGCTAGCCGCTTCTGCAGGACTTCTGTTTTGGAGACAGTGTTTGGATAGCTGTGCATACAGCGTCAGTATACAACTGCCTGCAAAAGACACAGCAGACATACCCCTTCTTCTTATGTGGATCTAGTACAGGATAATCCATCCCCATTTAATTTAAATATTCTTCTAAGAGTGGGATGGATTATCCTTTAGAGACACTTAATTCCTTCTAATAAGTAGAAAGGGAGACTAGAATGTAGTATTTAGCTGGCTCTAACTAGGTAAGGTGAATCTTACACTTTAGCTATTACAAAGAAATCCTTTTGAAGGTAGTAACTGACTTGTAAAGACCATTTGAAAACATCAGTATTTACACCTTTCTTTTTAGTATGATCCAAGCTGGGGGCATGTATCATCAAATCATTCCATTTGGAAGTGGCCTAAGGAGCCCAACCGCCTGCTGAAAGTAGGTACAATGTCAAATTCAGAACAGGATGCAGAAGGCTTTAGCCAGTTGTGTCCTGAAAACGTCCAAACATGGAGACCGTGCAACATCTCTGTGCAGCCTAAGACATTGGATGCTCTCATGGTAAAATAAAAAAGACTTTTGCCCAAGGCATTGTGAGATTTGCCTTTTCCTCTTTATAATTACTACCTCACACCCACAATGCACCTCAGTAAAAGCCTGGCTCTGCATTCTTGGCACCTTATAGGCACTAGCAGGAGCTATATGTTCCCCTGAAGCCATCCCTTCTCTAGGACAAACTGGTTCTGGTCCTTCAGCCTCTTGTCACAGGGAAGTACTCCAACTCTGACCATTCTGGTCACCTCTCACTGAGCTTAATCCCATTTATCCACAACTTTCTAGTTCTGGGAGGCCCAAGCCTGGATGACATGTTTCAAAGGTCATTCCAGTGCCAAGTGGAAAAGGGGGTAGTCACTTCCCTTGATCTCCTGGCTGTGCTCCTCATTGATGCAATGAAGATGCTGTTTGCCTTTACCACTGACAGGACATGCTGCTGACTTATGGTTAACCTACCATCTCCCAAGACCATCAGTATCTTTTCAGCAGAGCTGCTCTCCAGATAGTAATTGCCCAGCCTGTATTGTTATTCCTTTATAGTTGCAGGACTATGTGTATGCTTCAGTTGAATTTCCTACCTGATCCTCCAGCTTGCCTGGATTCTCCTGAATAGCAGCCCAGGCCCTCAGAATGTCAGCTGGTGGTGTTCCCCTCATGTTTGGTGAAATCTTCAGATTTGATGAGGGTGCATTTTATCTTCTCTTCCAGATCACTCTTTAGATATATTAAACATTACAGATACAAGGATAGAGCCCTAAGAATATGTTTGTTTACTGTTTTTCAGCTATAGTACAAAACAATAAGTACTACCTAAAGCCTGACAATATAGACAGATTTTTACCATCATGGTAGCCCAGCCATCCAGACATATTTGCTTGTATACAAAAATATTGTGGAAGACAGTTGTGGGAATTCTGCACAAAAGGACAAGATGCTTGTGAGCACGAGATTCCTATGTTATCTCTAGGAGTGGAAATTCCTTGAGTTGACATAAATAATGACTGAAGGAGGGAGTCCTGTGGAGATAAGAAGACCCACGTTGAAGGTCCCAGTGCACAAGCAAAGACCTTTGTTTAATTAACTGCAAAATTAATATTAAAATTCACACCTCTCTATATGCTAATGAGCCAAAATCAGTACATGCTAAACATATATGACTATGTTACTCAACTCTCCACCCAAATCATGCTAAACGTCACCTAAGAGGCAGAGACAAACAGGGTATAAAAAGCCAGGAGGGGTAATACCTGGCTGGGGAAAAAGACTGAAGACTCAGCAGGGTTGGTTGAAGGGCTGTACTCCTCTTCCTCCACCCAAGACAGGGACACCTTCTTGGTAAGAATTGTGCTCTCACCATATGGTGAAAATACTTGAGATAGATAGCTTTCTTTTTGCTAGCATTACTAATGTATATTAATTATTAGTGCTATTGCAGTAAGTGCATTTATCAACAGCAATTCCGAATCTGTTATATCTGTCACTTTAACAGACTTTTTTTAATTTTTATTGGCTTTGTGAAACTGTTTCATTGCAAGCCTTTCAGGCTCTGGGAAACAAAAGTTAAACTCCTACCTTTAATGAAACAATAGAGTCAAACATTTTAAGAAATTCAAGGTAAAGATTTTCAGTTGCTGTCTCCTCATTTTATGGATCTTGCAATTTTGTCATAGCTCTGTGATCATACTCTCGATAAATCCATGCTGGGTGGTCCCAGTAACCTACCTCTCCTTCATGTGACTAGAATGGCCTGGGCTGGAATTTTCTAGGGATCAAAGTTTGGCTAATCACTCTGTTGCATCCTTGCTCATCCTTCTTGACCTTTTTCGAAGACAGGTGCAAGATTTTCCTTCTTCTGTTATTGGGGATCTATAGTGCTGTCTACGACCTCTTAAGAGTGATAGAAAGCAGTGTCACAATGACATCAGCTGTCTCTCAGCACTTTGGTATCCATCCTTTCTGGTCCCACAGGCTTATATTCGTTGAGAATACCACTCTTACCTGAAAAAAAAGCAAACAAAAAAAACCCCACTTGAATTTATGGTTCAGATATACACTGATACAGGGATACAGCATTCAAGCATAATTTCGATTCAAATCATTGTATCTTGGTTTTTACAAAGTTCCACTGGGGCTGTCAGAGGAGCAGATCTCAGATACCATAAGAAATGTAATAGCTAGACATAATGAGACCAGATAAGGGTAGAATTTTCACCTTATTTCTGAGTTGCTTGGCTTTAACCAGCCTACAAGATATCAATTGTATCTTTTAATAAATCCTTATTCATTTCATATATGTGGATATACACTCAGCACTAGATCTATCTTGAAAATAAATAAAACATCTAACTAAATCAGCTTTGTATCAACACTGCATTTTAACAATATCTCCAAGTGAAATTAAATAAAATTTGTCAGAAATGTGTACTTTAAAGGCAATCTATATATTATTGTTGTTCTGTATTCATAGATTATGAGGGCAGCAGGGGGAAGTGCAAGCATTTCCACCTTAACAGAATATCTTCTGGTCTATTTAAAAAGGGAGGAAAAAAAATTACCATGTGAGGAGAAAAATACACTGTTATAACTTTGCCATAAAAAGTTGTGTATTAGGTCTGGGTGAGATGGAGTTAATTTTACCTGTAGCAGTCCTCACAATGCAGTGCATTGTATTAGTTGCTGAAAAGGAGTTGGTAACACACCAATGTTTTGGTTACAGTTGAGCAGTGCTCACACAGCATCAAGGCTGTCTCTCCAACATTCTCCTCTCATGGGTAGGCTGAGGAATGGGCAACATCATCTTGGGAGGAGATATTGCCAGGACATCTGACCCAAACTTACCAAAGGGATATTCCATACCGTATGATATCTGCTCAGCAATAAACGCTAAGGGAAAGGAGAAGGGGCAGAGGGCAGCATTCATTATTTCATGACATTTTTCTTCCATCACAACTGCCATGAGTACTGAAGCCCTACTTTCTGGGAAGTGGCTGGACATTGCCTGCTTGTGGGCAATAGAGAATAAATCTTTTGTTTTCCTTTGCTTCTATGTGGCCTTAGTTTTTGCTTTATTAAACTGCCTTTATCTTGACCCAAAAGGATTTTTCCATCTTGTGTTCTTCCCCCTGTCCTGCTGAGGAGGGGATTAATAGAGCGGTTTAGTGAACACCTGGTATCCAGCCAAGAACAATCCACCATTGTTGTTAGATGGTGGATTTTGTTTGCTTAATATAGCTTTGCTAATTGATGCAACAAAGCTTTCATAAATATAATCAGAAATTGAATTATTGCTTTTGTACCAGTAATGTGTTTGCTAACACCAGCTCACTTGCAACAATGCCTGTGAGCATAAGGGAGTGACTCAGATGTTCATACTTTGAATGAAGTTGCTGTTCATGTTCAGCATGACTAAATTTACAGTTGCATGAGATTCAAACCACATCGAAAGGACAGTTTAGTTACTGCATATCAATAATAATTTACACAAAACATTTTTTCCTCAAATTCTCTATGTTCTCTAATTTTTAATCTACACAGATACTAGGGAGCCAAATCAACACGTGCCAAATAAACAAATGCCTCAAAGTGATGTTTTCCAGTCCTCATCCTCAAATTTGTATAAACACTGGTAGTCTCAGGAAAAAACTGTATAGCCAAGATACAAGGAGAGAGGAGCTTTTACAGTGTTTTGTAATTGGGGATTTTTGTCACAGACTGCAGTTACTGGTCTATCATTCTGCATCCCAGAGTCCTGGGGAGCTAGTGCTTACACTGACGTGGATTTGTGAATAGGAACTAAAGAGACCATACCTGTTGTGTGTCCTGCAATTTGTCTGGAGGATGGCCACTCCTGAGCTATCTGGACGGGAGCAAGAGGCTCTTGAGAAGCTTGGAGCACAGGGTAGGTTACCTTGCCTGATTCACTGTGCTCATTTGCCATCTGCCTATTATTGGCCCAGCTAAGACTATATTGTATGGAAATGCTGCTTCCAGTATCCAGACTAGTAATTTAAAGTAGTTGAACTTTCTCTGTGTTGTCTTGCAGTCAGATCTATCTTGTGGATTTTACAAGTGCAAACTTCAGGTTTTTTCATGACAGAAAAAAGACATACAACATGACTACTTTTTTTTGAATATTTAATTATTTTTTCCGCCAAACATATTATGAACCTTATTACTGACAGAAATTGTTCTACACAGTTACCACAAACCAATCTTGAACTATTAAATACTAATTTCTTAACTATATTAACATTTTTAGATGCTGAAATCTTTATACTTAATGTTCTGTCAAGAATTCAATACTAATAGATCTAGTTTGTTTTGTCCCATAAGCCATCTCTGCCCGTTGTGACACCCTGTGACAAATAACACTGCGTACAATACAGCCTACATACAATATATACCAAACACCACGAACATTCAACACAGCACAACTAAAGTGTGCCTTTTGCCACGGAAAGATCTGCCAGGAGATAGTGACATTAGGGTGGAAAAATTAAATATTTTAAGATGGGTGGAAGAGATAATCAGTTCTGAGCAGATGCAATTGCTTTATTTAAGAGACAACGGATAACTCAGTATCACCACAAGTGAAGACAGTGTGATGTGTCAGTAACTGGCAGCTGAATGGCTCCAGTGTCCAAGAGATCAGGCATATCACAGGGCATGTAGATCTCTCAACAAGCCTTCAGGCATTCAGTGAGTTAGGTGAGAGGTTTTGTTTATCTCAGCTGAGCAAAGCAGATGAACTCAAGGTGGACTGGTAATTAACAGTGGAGATGGCATAAGTTTTGACACGTACTATACAATTAAGTGTTGTTAGAATTGCTTTGAAACCTTTCACATCAGTGAAGGACCTCAGATTCCAGAAAAAGCCATCTAGGTTTGACAATACTATTATGGAGCAAAGGTCCAAAGGTTTATTAAAAAATGTGGTTTTACTGGAGGTTAATCTCTTTATTCTTTCTTTGATATAAATATTTGAGATCATATTAGGACAAATGTTAGGAAACCTCAAATATCTACAATAAACTCTTAGGTAAAAATACAAAGATCTATGTTTGGAAGCCTGAGTAGGGCTTTATGTCATTCTGAATTTCAAACACTTCTACAAGGGTATTCTTAGAGTTAATCAAGGGTATTAGTTAGAAATAATAGCAATTTTGTGATTGAAAAATGTGTGAATCTGAGTAGTTTTTAGAAGAACTTTGCTGAAATTGTCTCCTTCCAAAACAGTAATAATAATAATAATAATTCTAAAAAGACAATTTAAAAAATATATTACTTGAATTTTTTTAATGTAAAATGTTCTGTAATAATGAGATTCCTGTATTGGCCAATATATAACTTCAAAAGTAGGAAAATAAGCTGAGATAAATCTCAAAAAGCATCTTTAAAAATAAAGTTGACTTTAAATCAAGTTGTCTCAAGCTGGTATCACCGGCAATTATATCAGTAGTTATCAATATTTATTGCCTTTGTTATTTATGTGTTTTTCAGAAATGCATCAAACTGCACATTAGTAAAGAGTTGTTATTAAGTCCAAAGTTAATCCTGTGTTTGCTTCCTCAATTTGTCTTCAAAGTCAGAGCATACTGTAGTGCGATGAATTCATATCAAGGATATCAGCAAAGTCTCAACTCATTAGCAGTTGCTTATCTCTCAGAATAATAAGCGAAAGCCCTTTCCTGTGAATTACCAATTTTGTACTTTTATTCCTAGGCAAAAGGTAATTTGGTTAGAGCTGATAAAAATAAGTTATTACTCCTATATTATTCAGGATGAGATATTAATGAATACGCTAAGACACTGCACAATCATGTTATTGTGTAAGTTTTTGTACTGAAAGAATGTTCTTGGCACTGTAGGAGTCATAAGCTGGTAAACTTGAAATTCTTTGATTTATTTGGCATAGGAAAGAAATTTCTATTCATTAATGTAGCTGATGAAGTTTCATTAATCAAGAGCGAGCTGACCTAGTGACACCATTCGATGGACTAAACCAGTTTTGTTTTTCACAAGCAGAACAAAAATATATAAAATAGAGACAATGACTTTCTGGATTGTTACTGATCTAACGGACAATCCAGTTATTACTCCTGATGAAAGACTAGCAAAAGGTATCTTTTCCACTATGTTGACTTGTATCAGCTCTGCTAACACTGACAGGAAATGGGAATGTCTGGCAATATTTTGCACAGCAAAATCTCAGTGATGCAAAGTATTGAACAGCCCTACAATGTGACTTCTAGCAGTATTGACGGGAAAAAATAGACAACATGTATATTCTATTCCAGATAGCTAAGAGTCTTAGAGTATTTGTTAAAGCTACTGAAAATAAAGCTCATGTAAAAAATAGTTTACAGTCTAGCCCTATATGTCACTAAATTAATAATTTTGACTGTTGTTAATGCAAGATAGATATCCTATTACAATGACACTTTGTACTTGATTTACAAATCATATCTCTCCCTGTAATATGTAAAAAGGATATGGGATTAGGAATAATACAGGTGTATATATTACTACGTTTGAAGAAAAGTATCAGATCCAGTGAAAGAAATAACTAGAATTTTCACATTGTTGAAAATACTCTCTAACAACTACCGATTTAATGAATTGCTTGTTTGTTAATATAACATACTGAAAACTTGTTTTAAATGTCAAAGTCCAGCCAAGAAATCAAATTTCTACAGAAAGGAAAAATTAAAATAATCAAAACCAGTATAGCATCACACCTTTATGATACAGTAACAGTGACATCGAATTGCATTATTTCAAGGATCTCCAAAGTTGAAACGACGATCAAGCTACATGCCTGCTGCTGTGGCAAGTTAAATGCTTTTAACATGAATGTAAAAATCTTGTCACATCAGTTTCACTAATTATCTTAAGTAGAGTGATGACTTCCTATATCATGCTGCTACAAGGATGACAAAATATATGTGAGCTGTAGTCTTAGGAGATGGTATTGCTACTTCTTTTGGTAGGTTGAAAAAAGATAAACAATAATACAGTAAATTGTTTCTCACTCCAAGTAACCATAGTACAGATAGATACTAGCACAAACATTCTGTCTAATGGAATAATTTCAAATGTACTGCATTAAGCAGCTTGTCATCTCTACTTTTATTATTACTGTTTGCAAGTCAGATTATTGTACACTAGAAACTGTTTTCTCTTTTTCTTTATTTGATTGAAAATAATTGCCTGCCAAATAAAATGGGCTAATTTAGCAGAGTAATCCTTCACTGTACAAAACATCTCCTCTGGTAGATTGTGCATTATTTCATATATACTTACCTTATTGTGATGCCGGCCACACAGTCAATACTCATAATTATAAACATAAATTCAAATGAGAAAAATAAGGCAGTGCAGTATAAGAAAGATCTAGAAGATAAACATTGCAGAGCACTCTTGCTTTGGTAGACTTTGCACTTGCTCCCATCTCCATTGAATACCTGCAGCAAAATTGAAATATAGGTGGTATTTAGATTTTGCAAGTAACAAAGCTTCCTATAGATGATTTATTTTCTCTCTGTTGAAGGATCTAAAACGTAATTTACACAGTCAAAAACCTCTAATATTTGCAATGTGTTTTGGATCAAACATTTATGCACAAGAAAGATATATTTTTCTCAAATATATTTGCTATAAACAGGTAGGACTGAATAGCAGCATGACATATGTTCTGTTTCTCCTTCCCCTTACTAATATACATTGGCTTGGGTTCCTAGTGTTCATAACCAAAGGAAAGGCATTACATCTGTATCGTATACACAATTGTATATGTATGATGTATTCCATTTCCATCATTTTGAGCATATTCCAATGTCTGATGTATCAAGAAATTAAATTAGATGCAGTAATTTCTCCAATCTAACATCAGGCCTTTAACAGAATCACCATCAGATAGTAGAGGAATTCAGTAAACTCTGTGAAAGGGTGACACAGCCTATATGATTAGTATGTCTAGATGTACCACTTGCTTCCTTGTTTGTTTTGCAGTTCAGGATTTGGATCCTAAAGCTGAAAGCACATAGGAAGTCCAGTCATTATTTGTGCTCATATAGCCAGCAGCCTATTTGATTGGTTTAAATGTTTGCCAAAATGTCACTTTGCTCTCTGTAAGGATCTTTCCATTTAAATGTGGTATAGCAATATGTGGAAATGTAAATTATAATTTTTCAACTGTTGACATTCAAAGAACTAATTAGAACCTTGCAAACATAAAGTATTGAATTCTCCTTCTTTCTTCATGATTGAGTTAATTAAAATGCTCAACACCACCTCATTGAGACAAAACCATGACTAACATGACATTTCCAAGATAAAACTGCGCTTTCTTTCCCATTCTCCTCTATAAGCGTACTGATCCTTACACAATATTTATGTTACCGAATAGCAATTCCCACCAAAAGTGAAATTCCAATTCAGGTGAACTATGATATATCAGACCAATTATGTTTCAATGTTATGTATACATTTATTATCAAAAAAGTTTCAAATACAAAAAAATCCAATTTAAAGAAAATGTTTCCTGAATTAGGTTTATAACAATGCTTATGCTGTGAATTTTAAAGAAAGATTTTATTTACTGTGGTTAAATGATGAGAAAAATCACAGTCCTTTGCATAATGTGAGTGTTAATACATACTTCTATAGGGAATACTTGATGATGACGAGATATACAAAACACCTTTAATTGTGAATAATATAAATGGGAATAATCCTAATACTCTAAATCAATTATATTTATTTAGAAGAGTAGAAAGAATGTTGAACACCTGTATGACATTAATTTGTTAGTTCTATGTTTTGCTTATCGGGTACTGGCATGTTTCTACATTGTAATATTTTTTCAATCTAATTATTTCTTGAGCTTAAAAGGCCCAAATCCATGATTCTTTCCTCCTCGCTGTAGTTTGTTTCAGCTGAAAGCTCATCAAGGATAAAATCTAGCATGTCATCTCTTTACCAATAACTTATAACAATTTAACGTGCTTTTTTGGGGGGAGAAAAATCTAACCAAATTGCTTTGTTTTATTACTTATAATGTTTGTTTTCCAATAGATCAAAAAGTATCCATGTTACAGATTCTTTTTTTCTGATCCTGCTCCTCCTGAACTTTTGCATGGCAAAGTTTTCACTGTCTTTGAATAGACTTGCATAAAATGAGAATTCATTTTTCATTTTGATGGGTTTAAGATAGGCACCAGTGTAAAACACAGTAGAAACAAAACAGATGAGCTCATTGCACAGGATGGTATAGAAACTAAAAATATAAATAGAGTTGAAGAACATTTCATTATCTGCTAAACACGGTAGTCTAAATATAATCTTTGGCTCACAAAGTCTGTAATTGCTAAGAACTGGCCATTTGTGGGATAACCATCAGATAATTCTATATTTTCTATGCCTTTTTTAAATTCATTGTTTCACTCATCAGCATTTTCTACACGTGGTGAATCACCATTTCCAATGTTATAAAAAACTGTAAAATATTATTTTATTGTTATAAATATTATTCTTCAAAGAATTATTGTTATTATTCTTCAAAGAGTAAGATATTCATAATGGGGGTGTTACTGCTTATGTACATGCTTTAAAGTACTGACCATTTGGTGAATGAAAATGTAAATGCAAAGAATACTACAATTACTTGCTCTTGAGTGTAAGTTCCTATCAAAAAAGCAAGTGATATCTATTACTAAAATGATTTGTTTATTATATTCATGACCTACTGAATCATAAAATTGTCAAATTTCAGTTAACTGTATAATACTTCAACATTTCAACAATTAGTAGGCATTGAGCATACACATGGTAATTTTTAGTTCCAAATGAAAGCCTCAGTTTGCTAAAGTCTGTAACAATTTACCTTCAGAGAGACTGATACATGTACCTATAATGCAGGTTAGAGACAAAGAAGTATTTAACAATTGTATTTGGAACCATTTTTCCTGACTGCCATTTGTTATTTAGATAATGTTTGTAGATATTTTGCTGTTGCATAAGTTATCTGAATTCCCTAATCTGATATGGTTCCACATGTTGAGCCATAATGTGGCCTTAAACCCTTACCCATTGTAGCAGACTACTGTCTCCACAGGAAGGGGTGTCCCTGAGAGGAAAGCTGACCATAAATTGTTAGGCAAAATATATTTTTTAATATAATCTCAAATGTTTCAGTAGAAACATCAGGGGTTCTTCGAAGCTGTAATCGTTCCAAAGCTTTTTTTTTTTTTTTTTTTTTTTTAGATTTTATTCCCGTAGAAGTGAATGTATGTAAATCATTAGTACAGAAATAATCCAATGCTTAATAAAGTGAGTAGACATAGCTCTTCATTGTGCCATCAAACTTTCCATGGTAATGTTTCCTTTAAGTGCATCTTCAAATGTAAACCTGCTTATTAGCAGAATTAGATGTTTTAACACTCAGGGCATTGGGCATATGTATTGCAGGTTCTTTTTTAATCTGGTGGACAAAGTTGTATACACTTTTTTTGGCAGATACAGCTCACCGTTTGTCTTAATGGTATTATATCAATTCTAAATAACTACTTTGAATTAAATTATATATCCCTGTTTTGTTTGATCAAGTTAAAGAAAAAAAAGCCAGAAGAGTGAATGCAGACTTTGAATGAATATAACTTTAAGAAACAGAGAATTTGTAGTGCTGTGTCATCAGTGTTCTTGATACGGCTGAATAGTCTGACATAGCACTAGCTGACAGAGCAAGTAGATAATGAAGGACTGAGACACAGAAAAGCACCATGCATGAAAGGTGCAGAAATGAATGAAAGGCAACAGTGAAAGTGGCTGACAGTACTGCCATGATGCCACTGGAGACTGGAGTTGGTAATATAACTTCTTGAGTACTCTAAATAATACTCATGAAGATTACTGACTTTTGTGGAGTCTTACAGAATTCAGCTTTGGAGTGAGCATGAGTTGACTGACATAAACACTGAGCAATGCGAACTCCGGCTGTCCAAAGAGACTGCATCACAAAGTCTGGCAGCAGAAGGGTGTCATACTAAATCAAACCAAAGATTCTCTACTAGCTGATGAAAAAGAATATGTTTATTTTTCAGACTTGGTTTCCAAAAGGATCCATAATCCATGTACAAACTTCTTATGACTCTAAAAATGATTAAGTGCTCCTGTTTTTAACTCTCCTGTTTTGGCTCCTCAGCTGTATTATACTGTATGGGGAATGCATTTGGTGCACATGCCACAAATTGGAGCATAAGCTGCATGTAAGCCAATGTAGGCAAGGAAGACAGGACTTTTTGCCTTTCCCCTGTTGCCCTTGAAGCCTCTATCTCCACGACCACAACCTGGATGCCATGCCCTGAAGTGCAAGCCCAAGGACACAAGAGTATAAGCCTCTCAAAACTTGTGTCCACTTACTGGAAAAGCTTTAATGGGGCTAAACTACAAGTTTGTGATTTGGGATGATGCTGCTATAACAGAGTGCTTTTTTTCTTCACCCAAATATGCAGTCTTGCCTACACAGAAGGGGAGGGAAGAGTTATTCAGTCAAACCCTATTTGCATTTGGGACAAAACCTACCTTGGCAATTGGAGTCTTCACTGCCTTTAGTTGTAAGACCAGTTGCTATCAAGCTCATGTCCTCTTGGAAGGACACTGGAAGTTAAGCAAAGCCAATCCAGTGCTTAAATTAGTCAGCCTTCTCAGAGAGTTCAACAGAGCTCTTCTTGTTTCTTGAGAGTAAGAGCTTCTTATCTATCTCAATATACTGCTAAAATAAGGAGAGCTACTGCAGTAATCCTGGTGCAATTGTACCATTGCAGTATCAGTAACCTAACAATGGTTCAGCACGTCATTTCACTAAAAGAGGGGGGATGGTACAACACGTATGGAGGAATGAAGCTATGTAAGCATCCTCCAATATCTAGATAGTTTAAACTTCTGCTTTGTCATGTACAATTTAGAACTTTCCATAACCTCTGTCTGTAAGAGTTGTATAAAAGACATGATTTTGTTGTGTAACCACCAAAGTAATATAGAATCTATAGTACCACAGAGGACAGCACATGTCTGCTTCTTTCTGGCTGTAACCGACAAGGTACTGTGCCTTGTAGCATTTTTTTCTCAATTTACCATAAATCAAGCAGTGACGTGATCTGCAAATGGATCATTAACATGAAATACAGTTCTGTGTATCTGGCAGACCGTTGTTTTCAGCTAGCTGGCAGGTAATTGCTGGTAGCATTTTCCTCCATTATTTCATGCACTGACAGATCTGTCTGCACACTTTAGTTTTAATTGCAACATCTGTCCTAGAAAACGTGAAAAATCCAAGCCAGAGTGACTATTAATGTCTCTTTCACTCTCTTTCTCTCCTCTCGGTTACAGAAGGTCCTCTACGATACTCTGCAAAACAACCCCATGTGTGTTTGATTAACAGCTGCAATTTGGCAGGATTGTTCCATCATCGTTTCACCCTGCACCACTTGATGAGTTGCAGTTACGGAATAGGTTCACCACCCTTGTAGCTGATGAGGAGTTGGGAGTGCTGTCAAACAGAGCATCTCTGGTGGCCGAGTCTGAGCCACTCAGGACCGCAAAGAGGAAGCGGTGAGTGATGGAGGTAGGAGAGCCACTATGAAGGGGACAGAGGTCCTCATCTGCTCAACAGACCTGTCATCTAGAGAGGCTTGCTACTTGCAGAGGCTTGCATTCAGGACTTTGTGGAGAGGTGACTGTGTCCTAATCCAGCCTATTAGCCCCTACTACCTTTCCACATAGGCACCAATGGTATAGACAGGGGTGACCTGGGAATTATCAGCTGTGTCTACAGGGATCTGGGGACAGTGTTCAATGGCATGGGGACGCAGACAGTGTTCAACTTGATCCTGCCAGTGAGGTTGAAAGGCATTAGGAGACTCAGCAGATCTTATGGGTGAATAATTATTTGAATAGCTAGTGTTTGCAGTAGGGTGTCATGTTCTACAACCATGTAACTCTCTTAAAGAGTCAACAGCTCCTTGGAAGAGATGGGACACACCTGCCAAAGCAGGACAACATTATCTTTTCCAACTGATTGGACAAACTGGTAAGGAGAGCTTCCTCTCAAGAAACAAATGTGGAAGTTTTAGATGGGTGTTAGGGGTTGAGCCTCCGAGTAGAACTCAAGGTCCCTAACGCTCCTTAAATCCCTTACTGATATAGGGAAAAGGGAAACAAAACTCAAATCTCAGAATATGTGGATGGGAAACTGAAACAAACTTTTAATAAAAATTCTAAAATACTATCATATCACACAACTATATATTAAACTCAAAACAAGAAAACAATACAGTAAGAGTTAAAACACTACAAAGGGAGGAAAAGGGGAAAAACTACAATTATGGCCGATTGGCCACAGGCCAGGAGATGACGTCACGCGAGGATGGTAGCTCAGAAGATGGCGTCTATCCAAAATGACAGCGGGCCAAGTGATTAAAAGTTTTTAACAGCTTAGAGAAGTATTTTAACGAGTTCGCAGGGAGACATCTTTCCAGTGTCTGTAAAAAAAACACTTCAAGGACACTCCTGACCAAAGCGGCTTCAAATGCGGATAAGGAGAAGCCCTCGCGGCCGGAACGCGAAGGGGGCTGAGCTTCCCCCACGTCCGAATCCAGCGGTAGATTCTCGCCGAGTGAGAAATATCTCTTCTCTTACTCGATACGAGAGAGAGATGCTGACTGAGTCCCACAACAATTCACAGTAGAGCTGGGCCGATAGACAGAAACAGTTCTGAGTTAGGCCCCGGGTGGGGGGGCAGGCCGCAGGCTTTCGGCCTGGACGGTAGCCAGCCCTCTTGCTGTGGCTCCTTCTCCGAAGCTGTCCGGTGTCCAAAGAGGAGGAGACTCCTCCTGGCTGCAGGTTTTAAGGAGTATCTGCCAGAAGAAATCTTCTGACCTGCACTTTTAGCCAATGGGATGCCGGGTTTATGGAACTTGTATGAAATAATCCCGATACTCTATTGGGCACATTTCCAAAACAAGGAAGTCTTGGCTCAAACCATGACAATGGGGTAGGAAAGTTAAAAGCTCAGGATGATGGGAACAGAAGGGACACGATGATCAACAAAACAGGACTGAAGCAGCATTACTTCAAGCTTAAGCATATGAAGAAGTGCTTTCAGAACAGCTTTGTGGGGGAAGAACTCAAGCTTATGCTAGAGAGTCAGCATGCTTGGGTGACTCTCAGAAATGCTTCTGCACTAATACAATGCAACATGAGTGAGAAGGAGATGTACAGCCTATATGTTTGGAGGACCTGGTTGGCTAAAGCTTTGTGCATCCTGATCTGAATTTGATGTTGTACCTGCAGGAGGTTGAGATAGAGACCTAAGGCTGCTTCCAAGCTGAAGGCTTTGATGATTCATGCCCACAGCTTGCATACTATTAAAAAGAAAGAGGTTAAAATACTGAATTTAATGCATGCTGCACACTAAGTAGCATTAGATACTAAGCGCACCAAAGAGGTTTTCAAGTCACAGCTGGATGTAGCTTTGGGTAACCTGGTCTAACCTCAGACCTGACTCTGCTTTGAGAAGGATTTTGGGCTAGAGGTCTGAATTCCCTTCCAACTTAAATGATCTTATGAATGAATGATCAAGCAGATGATGGGGTAGTTTTTGTTTCAGAGTATTCTCCAGTGAATCATTTTAAATCTGAAATCAGGGCCTATCACAGTAACTTTCAAATGCTTCTTAACAGTCTCTAGTTTTCTGATATTTAAAAAAAAAAATAGAAAAAATACTTTTGAGATTTCATTTTCATGTAAGCACACTTCAGATCTTCTCAAATAGTGATAATGAAATTATTTTTCAAGGTATTTCAAATTGCTGCTTACAATAGTTGATCCTTGTACTCCTGCCAACAACAAATGATCAAATGGGCAGTGTTGCTTTTTTCGCCTAGAACAGCTGTGTACCTGAAATTTGAAAAAAAATATTCTCTTTGAATGCAGATTTCACTTTTAGATGTTTTTAAAAAGCGAATGTATTGCAGTGGAGAAAGAGTATGGTTTACAGTAGTCCTGTATTATCAAGATGTCTTTTTACCTTTCCTCTAAATATGATCCTGGCTGCTATATTAGTCATTCTTAGAATAAAATCTTACTTCATTTATTTAATAGCTAATGGCTACACTATATTTATCTCTAATGTGTTAATGCTCATCGGGGGGAAAGAATAATTCCTTATGTCTTAACATGTGCACATTTCACATTCAGGTAAAATTATTAAGCAGATAATATCTGAAAAATATCAGTTTTCTAACCGCTTGTTGTTTTAAGCACTATTTTACAGTCATCTAATAAAAGATCTATTTGAATTTGTGCAAGAGGACTGAATTGGAGGCAAGGACCAAGTGAACACAAAATAAAATGGAATTTTTGTTTTTCCTATGTAGAAAAAGATGTGAAATAAGGCAGGTTTTTCAGGTACAAGCACCATAGAGAGTGCTGTGATATGACCCAGTGACAGGACGAAGGATTCTTTAAAAATATGTATTTTTATATTTGGTTAGTATAGACACTAACCAACTCTGGTTTTATGGTAAATCATTGATTTAAAGGAAAGTACCATTTTGATGACCAACAACAGAAATTAAAATTTCAGCTGGAAAAATTAAAGCCAAGTTGTTTAGAAAAAATTATAAGTATGTGAACTGTTGTGGATTTTATTGGTGGTTTCACAAGAGGATTTTGTAACTGCTTGCAAAGCCATTGAGGGAGAACCTCCTTCATAGCTTGTTCTATAGTCTGTGAGAGCTATTAAATCACGTATATGGGAATGTCACATATGAACAATGACATCAGAACAACGATAAAAGTCAAGATCTCAACTGCAGCCTCTGAACTACTGGGCTCTGGAGTTTTCTCAGCTTCTGATGTTGAGTTTCTCCATTTGGTATAAAACAGTATTATAGCACATATCATTTCAGTGCTCTGGTCACCAAGCTGCAGAGTTATTGTCTCTCTCTTTTAAATTTGCTCTAATATATACTCACATTATTAATATATCCCTTTGCTTTTATTAAAATTGCTCAGAAATAAAATAGAAAAGGGACTACATAAAATTATTCCAGTCAAGGAAAATATTCTACTTAATGAAAAACTTTTAAAAAAATATACATTAAATTAATTTAGTCTCTTCCCTTTGCTCATTTTGTGCAATATAAATCAGAATCTTGGTGATAGTGACTCCATCCTAAGAGGTGGAAGTGAAAGTTACCTTATTCCTCCAGTTTAATAGATAAAAATCTAAGTTTTATTACTGATATTAAAAAAACCCTCAATCTCAAAAATCTGAAAAATAGCCATTAAAATAATTATTTTCATATTTGTTTGAAGTTTCTAGTTTTTGTCTTCTTTATTCTACTTAGGCGTCTTAGTAGAGTGTAGGTATAATGTCTCCTTCCTAGCTATGTCTTTTAGTTCAATTTCATGTCCACACCCTGATTCATGGCTTGATCAATCCTACCCTATTTTGACACCTTGTCCTCAGGCATACCTCACTTTCTGATTCTTCTTCTTATGTCTGTATCTGAGACATACCCAACATAATGCTCAGTGGATTTTTAGTGGGTTTATGCCTTACCATTAAACAGCTCTGAAAACTATCAATTCTAGCCTAGCATGATGATTTTTCATATGAGGTTATGCTGTCCTTAACTCCCATCTTTGCAATCCTCCTTTGCAGTAGTTGCTTTCACAAATCTCAGTACTAGTTACTTCAATCCAATACAGCACCTCAGACTGTTATACGTCTCCTCTTAGGAGTTGTATAACATGATCAAAACAGAACCTTGAAAAACTCTTTCTCGTCTATCATCTAGTTCGTAACTCATAGAAGTGTGAAATCTATATCCACTGCTTGTAGTGGATGAATAAAAAAAGTTCCTACTAGTGTTGCTCCACGTGATGATCTGCTCAAGACCAAATTTGCTGTGCAGAAGTGCCAAAGCGAACAAGGCTGTGAATAAAATAAATACAACCCACTCCAAACTCTGCTGTTCTCAATAGCCCTTGACTGTTATTCCTTTAAAATAACCCCAAAGAAACAAAAACTCCTGCCACAGCTAAAGTACTCAAACATAAACCATTTCAGCACCTCCTAGTGCTAATATTTTTTCAGAGGCCAGAAGATTGAAACGATTACACAGGTACTGTGCCAGCAACATTTCCATGTAGTGGGATGAAAACAGCTTCTGAAATGTGGCATGCAAGTGACCTTTCTAGTTTGTCTTTTCCATTGCAGCCAAGTAACAATGTTAGCTTTCTCTTCTAGACTTCTTAGCAAGGCCTGTTGTGCCAGGACAAGGAGTAATGTTTTTAAACTAAAAGAGAAGAGATTCAGACTAGATATAAGGAAGAATTTTTTATGACGTGGATGGTGAAATACTGGCACATGTTGCCCAGTGAGGTAGTAGATGTGCCATCCCTGGAAACGTTCAAGGTCAACTGGGATGGGGCTCTGGGTAACCTGTTCTAGTTGAAGATGTGCCTGCTCATCGTAGGGGTGGTTGGACTAGATGACCTTTGAAGGTGCCTTCCAACTCAAAGCATTCTATGATTCTATCACTTAATGACAAAATAACCCAAACAAAAAAAGTAGCTTCTTCATCATCTTATAGATACCACAGGTTTTATCAATTGTTTCATTAGCCTTTTAAATTAACATAGAATTTTCTGTGTTCAGCTTCAAATAGCCATTGTGAAATGTTCTTATAATTAAAGGCTACTTTTAGGCAAAATTTTTGGCTCTCAACCTTCTTCAGTGCAGATTATATGTAGCCTGGATAATAACAATTTGTGTGTCAGAATTTTTTCAATATTTTTCAGAATTTACAACATAAGAATGAGGATTCTAGAGTTCCTATTTCAAAATCATATTTTCACCTTTCAATGTGATGATAGTATTGTCTATAAAAGGTTTTCAACAGTTATATGTAATTGATAAATTTCATTTATTTATTGAGCAGATATGAATTACGTTTTTGCTCTTAAAACTACTTGGTGCTATTGTAATTGATTAAATATTTTTTAGTGTTCTTGCATATCTGATACTGAATCAGTCATTGAATAAAAGGCCAGTGAACAAAAAAGACAGAAATTTCCGGTTGGCTTCATTGCCATCTGTCTTTATCAGCATACAGTACGTTAGCTATAAATACACAGTCTCCATAGAAAGTGGTGCAGGATGTGTAACTAAATGTTAGATAGCCTATGACATACCTACAAAAAACAGATACTTAAGCCGCTCTACACAGTGACAAAAGAAATCTCAAAAGAGAGGCACTTGAATAAAATTCCAGCCAGGAGTTTTAAGTATCAAATATGTGGAGAATACTTAGTGTCAAATTCCTTAACACCTCTGCGTCTACTAAACAAAAAAAGAGATAATGATAACCCTGGACAATGCCAAATAGTTTATTAAATGCTTATGAAAATTTAGCTCTTTTTATACAAGACCACCATCAAAGATTATTCTCTACAGTTGATTTTTCCTGTAAAAAACCTTCTAGCTAGGACTGGAGGACGTGCCTCAAAATCAGTTGTAAAAGTTGCCCACAGATCTCTCCTTTTAAGAAAAAGGGTATTATAAGGAAAATCTATGGTTTCAGTACAAAAGCTTTTCAACTGTATTCACTTGTGAAGTTACCTGCACAAGTCTCCTGAGTAGAACTCTTCTTATTCTAGCCTAAGTAAGTCTGTTGCTTAGAAGACTATCCTACATATGCTTGGTGTGCTCAGAAGCAGCTAATTATAAGATTTTAAGAGCAGTATCGTTTCCTAAAAAGTTCTTTGCTGCCTTTTTTTTTTTTTCCTCCCAAAAGGAACACAAAGTTACTCAAATTTATATACATGCCGTTTTGTTCCGTTTTGATACTACAGTATTTTCATTGCCTTACTTTTTAGAACCTATAATAGAGAACATATCCATGTAATACAGAATACACTTAGATACTCTTCTCTAATTGCAAGTTGTTTTTAGATTATGTTTTACTGGCACAAATAGATATTGAAGATTGTGCAGAAGAGTGCTATCACAAAAGCATAGCTGTATTCCCAGAGCAGTGAGGAATCAAGGATGTATCATTAATACTCATGTGGATGCATTCAAAGCTAGTAATAACTCAGTAACTCCTGCACAGCAGAGAATGTGGAATGTAGTTGTCCTTGATTCATTTGTAGAGGATATTTAGTGGAAGGTTCAAGTATGTCTCCAGACAATCTTGCTCTGTAAGGAGAAGAAAATGTTTCCACTGCAGGCAATACAGCAGCTTGGGTCTAGGTCACATTTCTCCACAGTTCTGTAAGCACTCTGTAGATGTATCAGCTTGATCACAGCTGAGATGATAGATATCTGTGTATGTGTCCATTTGAACGTGCGTTTGTAAAGACAAGAAGTTTCTTAAGCCAAATTTCTGAGCTAAATCTAAGCTATGATATTGCTTTTAAATTATATTTTTATAGATAAAAAGAAAATGCAAAATATGCCTGACATATGGCTTTTCATGCATATACTCTCACTTCACACAGTCCAATTAATTCTGTATGGACTATCGTGTTTATTTAGAAAAAACCTTTCCCCCCGTCTTTCCAGTAAATACTGCATTAGTTGCTAAGAATGTATTTAAAAAATAATCCATTCAGAGCGGTCTCAAAAAAAAAAAAACCCAAAAAACCCCAAAAAACAGAACTAAATATTATTATTGCAGGTTGGAAACTATTAATGGAATTTTATATATAATCATAGAATGCTTTAATTTAAAAGGAACATTTAAGGATCATCTAGTCCAGCATCCCCTGCAATGAGCAGGGACAGCCTTAAGTACATCACCCATCCAACCTGACCTGGGATGTTTCAAGGGGTGGGTCATCAACCAGCTTCTTATAGGCCCCCTTTAAGTATTGGAAGGCCACAATAAGGTCTCCCTGGAGGCTTGTCTTCCCCAGGCAGAACAAACCCAACTCTCTCAGCCTGTCCTCATAACAGAGATGTTCCATCCCTCTGATAATTTTTGTGGCCCTCCTCTAGACTCATTCCAACAGGTTCATGTCCTTCTTGTGCTTAAGACTCCAGACCCAGACACATTATTCCAGGTGAGTCTCACCAGAGAAGAGTGAAGGAGCAGAATCACCTCCCTTGACCTGCTGGCCACAGTTCTTTTGACACAGCCCAGGAAACGGTTGGCTTTCTGGGCTGGGAGTGCATGTTGTTGGCTCATGTCCAGTTTTTCATCCACTAGTACCTGCGAGTCCTTCTCCATAGGGCTGCTCTCAATGCCATCATCGCCCAGCCTGTATTGCTACTGGGGGTTACCCTGACCCATGTGCAGGACCTTGCATTTGGCCTTGTTGAACCTCATGAGGTTCACAGGGGCACACTTCTCCAGCTTGTCCAGGTCCCTCTGGATGTCATCCCATCCATCTGGCATGTCAGCTGCACCACTCAGCTTGATGTTGTCTGAAATCTTGCTGAGAGTGCATTCGATCCCACTCTCTCCATCACTGATGATGGTACAGACCCCTGCGGGACACCACTTGTCACTGATCTCCATCTGGACATCAAGCACTTACCACTACCCTCTGGATGTGACCAACCAACCAATTTATAATCCACCAAATAGTTTCTCCAATATAGAGAGAAGGATGTTGTGGGGAGCCATGTCAAAGACTTTACCAAATTCCAGATAGATGACATCCATAGCTCTTCGCCTGTCCAACAATGAAGTCACTTCATCATAGAAGGCCATTGGGTTTGTCAGGCAGGACCTGCCCTTGGTGAAAACATGCTGGCTGTTTTGAATCACCTCTATGTATGGTATACATTCTTTCTATACAAAATTAATTTAAAACATTGATATTAAAGGTACTGCGATCAAAATCAACAGATAAATACATGAAAAAAATATTTCAGTAGAGGAGAATGTAAAGAGTGGGTTAAAACCAAACATACTACTGCAGCCTCTCACAAAACATGAACCTATAAGGAGGCAATCGTTGTATGTCCTTTCTCTTTGGCACATTTTACCCCTAACAAGTTGTCTCTTTAACGAAGTATTTGCATCGCAGAATTTACATGGGGACCTCATCATACCCCCATGAAATCAGTGTGATTTTTTTGCCATCAGATTCAAGAAAAGGAAAATATTAAATAGTCCACATATCAGCTTTTAGAATATAAAGCATCTTAAATTGAATATTCATAGCTTCTCTTTGAAGTTTGTCTGAATATTTTGGTTTAGTTTCAAAATATATATGAAAATATTTGCATTTTTTATGAGGATAGAAGAAGAGGAAGATTATTTTCTTTTCAGTTATTAGTTTATTTTAGAAGTCTTTGAAATTACTAAATTCAGGTATTTCTTTATTAAATGGTTCATTCAAATAGACAACATAGCAACAAAATTGTATATCAAATATACATAAAATATAAAGAATTTATCAGAACACATACACACAAAGGAAGACCAATAGAGCTTTGTCAATCTTTAAATATCCCTGAATTAAGAAAGTCCAAAGTGCATGAAGAAAAGTATGTACATGAGATACAAGCACCAAACCCTAACAGCAGCTCAGCACACGTATGTGAGCACACATGCACTGCCTTACCCTTCTGCTTATTACTGCAAGCACAGGAATAGGGCTCACAAGAACATCAGGTGTGTAAAATCCAAGAAAGCTCCATCCTTACAAATTCCACATGGATGCATCAGAGTTCTTTTAATGATTCCCATCCAGCAGTCTAAGCACAGAAACCTCAGTCCCTGATGTACCAAGAAGTTATTCCGAAAGCAACAAAGTTAGGCTCTCTACCTTTTCCTCCTCTCTCTTTTGCGTTTGACTTAAACTGTTTCGTCATTTGAAAAAAAAAAAAAGTTACTTTTAATACATGCATCTTCTCAGCTCACAAAGCAACAAACAGGAAGAACAGTGTTATCTCACAAAACTTACAGTTTAATAGTAATAATAACTTTAATAGCAAGGACCTTACAAATATTAAAACAGAATGATGTTGAATGGAAGTTGCCCTGAAAATACACATGACCACCAACTCAGGCCCCTGTCTGTCTGATCTGTCCATAACCATCACCAGGGGACTGGAGTCTCACTTTGACCTGTCAGTGTGTCCCAGTCTTGGCTGGTGGCCTAGCAAGGTCATCTGGGACACGACCTTCCTCATGGTGCTGGGCATTCCTGGATGTGTTCTCACGAAGTTGTTAACATTTTCATTGCTTTCTAATGCTCATGGTTTGCACCAGTTGCTAATGGCTGCATCAGTCATGTGGTCCCAGGTCAACCTCTTTTACTTTGCCTATATCTAAAACCAATTAATGGTGATTTCCTGTGTTTTTGTCACCTTTTGGCTTCCCATCCCCAAGAATGAAAGTGAACAGTTCTTCTGTGCTCTTTGATTTGTCCCCATGCATACTTTAAGAAATTAACAGAGGGTAGGTGTAGCTCAGAGCTTTCAGTTGTGCCTCCCTGGCAGCTATTATGTGAGCACTGTTTGTTTTCCCAGTAGATAATGGCATCATGCAATGAGTTAGACCTGAGTGGATGTAGCTAAGGACTCCTTTGTCTCAGTGGTAGATTTCAGTGTGTGACACATAAACATGTTCATTAGTGAGTAGATGGATAGCTGTAATCTGCACTGCTATTGAGGTATAGGCCATTATGCCTTAAGAACTGACCAATTTTAGCTATATGGGTAGTTTCAAGTAGGTTTAATGAAAGTAAGCAGGTTGAATGTTATGTTATGAAACAATATTTTCCACAATACCCAGAGATTTTCCCAGGAAAGTACACAAGGCGTGTACATTTACACCTGGATTTTGGTGTTATGCTCAGGGCAACAATTCTTCTGCCCACAATGTGAAAATCTCTTTGCTTAGTGCTATTGCTATCAGTTAATAATTTTAATTCAGGTCCCCATAGTATACTCCAACAGATAATTTTGATAGAATGTATTGATCATGCCAAATTTTACTTCTGGGATGCAACACCCACAGAAATGTTTTTCCTTTCTAACGCCCAAAAAATTTTAGGTTGTCCACCTTTAAGTAAATAAGCAAGCTTACAGAGTACATTCATATTCTCAAATGGATTTTAAGAAACCTTTCACTTTCAGGAACTCAGTTCCTTGGTGCAAATCTTTCTTTGTAGAAGGGGGAAAGGAACATTATGGTGAGGTACAATACAGTTTCCCTTGAATAGATTTGGTCTCAGAACAGATTAATAGCCTGCAGTTTTAAAATATGGTCTTTACAGGTACGGCAATGCATTATTTAATTAAGTTACATATTAAAAAAAAAAGGAAAAAATCAAAATACATTTGCATTTCTTTGATTAAAAATTAGATGTATTCCAATGTATTATGCCACTTTGCTCTTGGTCTTAAAGATATCATGAGAAAGGTATCACCGTTAAAAGAATCCAGCTTATGACTAAACTGAAAGTATTTACAGAATAGTTTAAAAGTTCTGCTCTAAGTCAAACTCATATTTGCATCTCTTGTCATTATTTTTCACTATACAATTTACCTAAGTAATGTACAAATAAATATACTGTATCTAAAGTAATCTAAAATAAATCACTGTCTACAAAGCAAAACCTGAAAAGAAAAAAAAAAGAGCAAATGGAACATATTCACTGCTATTATCTCTGTATATAATGCATAATAACTGCTGAAATCCAATTCTATGTTAGACATAATCATTTAAAATGAAGAAAGTTTTAATCGCCTCCTGAGAACTAGTGACACCACCTTCCCACATATGAGTCACTGTCTTTTATAATATTGGATTAATTTAATAAAATGTAGTTGTTATTGTTGTTGATTTTTTTTAAAAAGAAAATTTTAAATTTATGTTCAAAAGCATCCATGGATTTATTTGAAAGAAAACAATGAACAACATTTTCTTACTTATTTAAAAGTTGACCTCACTGTTGCTTAAAGGAAGATTTCTGCTTTTTTAAGTAAGTCATAGGTTGAACCTATAAATGTTTCTGAATGTTGGATCAATGCAGACCTTTCTATTTCCATCTAGATGTCCACTGATATTTACAATGGCTTTAATATTTTTGTAATTCTTTAGTTCATTGATTGTTTTAATACAAAAATTAGGAAATAAAGACCTTAATGTAGTTCTGTTGAAAATAAAATCACTTTCACCTGTAAAGACATTATTTTATTCATTTTCTGTTTGGAGGATGTATCTCTTAAACTAGCAAAAACTCCCTGTGTAAAAAGGAAAAATGAAAAAAACCTCCAGTTTCTCAAAAGGAGAAAACAGCAAACTTCTAGGAAGGATAGCAAAATACTAGGCATTGGAGAAAATACAGGGAAAAAAAATATCTTTTTAGCTTCTCACTCATCCAGTGCAGTTTAGTCCCTCACAGTCTGTTTTACCATACTGATGCCTTTTTCTTTTTTTTGTCTGTTTAAAAAGTGCATCATTCCTCTAGTGATTTTCCCCTGCCCAATTTCCAATTTCAAACCAAAAATGCTTCTAGCACTATGTAATATGTTAGAAGTACAAGCTTCATCTGTTATCAGCTGACAGTAGCATAGCCTGCAAGTTAGGAAACTACTCTTAAGAGAGTAAGAGACTGTCCGACTTGCTCTGACTCAGGCTGAACATTCCTGTAATGGGACCTCTTATCTTGGAAGCATTCAAAAGAGAAAATGAGATAATGGATTTCAGTGCCATAAGCCTCTGGTAAAAATGAGACTGCGTTACTGAGACAAGAAGGCTTGAGGACATAACACCAAGCTTGTTTCTGTTAGAACTAAGGCTGGAGAAAAATGAAACTGCATATCGTGCAGAGAAAAAATATCAGAGTGCACCAGTAAAGCATAAAAGCTAATTTTTTGCTCATAACCTTATCTGACTCATGCTAATCACTTCCCACCTGGCAGTCTTGGAGCTGTGCAGCAGAGGAGTTCAACCCCTTATTGCTGACTGCAGAGGGGGAGCTGAACACTGTGCGCTCGTTAGAGGAGAGGCAGAACTGATTACTTATCCGAAAGAGAGAGGAAAAAACCCTAGGATCTTGCAATCTTATTTCTGTGTGTAAACACAGAGACTAATATCTATGACCCAGCCTGGATATTATCTATTTCCTGCAGTGTATGCTACAATGAATTAGGTTTAAGTACTGATGACAGTGGAATAATGGCCAGCAGTGGAAAACTTGTATATGTAGGAGAGATCAGGCCATAATTCCTTGTTTTGTTGTAGAATCCAGACTGGAAATCTATAACACATCTACAGACACTGTAGCAAATTATGTATGGAAACTATAGCTTTTTTTTTTTTATCCTAAAGTAAACTTACTTCTTTGGTACATATAAACAATATAGTAGCAAAAGTAAATATACGCACATATTTCATTTGAGTATTATAAATTTGCCTGTCCAAAAAAGACTTGAGATAGCTATCTCACGGAACATTAGAGCTGATCATAAAAAACTTTGTCCTTTGGGAGCTGTGTTATCTAGCAAATTTCAGTGACTCTTAATGTATGTATTTTATGAAACATAAATGCAATTTCAGATTACCTAGACATAAAGCATCAAAATAGATTATTTGATTCTGGATTGTATGGTGCTTGGACAGTTCACTGTGGATGGTAAAAAAAATGAAATACCGTACCTGTATTGATGGTCTATACTTGATAATGATGTGAAAACACATTATATGTGTTCTGGGAACACTTGATACTTTCGTCTAATGTGGTCTTTATACTAGCACTGAAGTGTGAATAATAGCAAGACCATGAGGGTAACTGTTGGTTTGCTATCTAGTAAAAATATTCTTAGGGAGTGTCATTGATAATCATTTATGTAAGTATGACTAATAAGCAGTTTTATTGTATTTACTTTTTTCTTTGAAGGCTCTGATTCTTGGTCTTACAGTGTAATTGGGTTTTGAAAGCATGTAATTGAGGGTATTTCTCCATATCTTTGTTTTGACCTTTTTGTAGCAGTTTGTCTCGGAACAAGGGTTTGTGTTTGGTGAAACAACCATAAAGCTTAAATGATGAAGCTTTAGCCTACTGTGGATCTGGATCTGGTATCATATATAAAGTGCTGCCTTATGTTGGGCGAAATACTATTTCCCTGACCTCATCTCATCCAGAAGTAAGTGCCTGGATCTTTAGGGTTTGAAGTCCGCCATTGAGAGTATGTTACTGTGAAAAGAATTTATTGTATCTTCATATAGGTATTACTGCTTAGAATAGATGTGAAAATATTGTGTATATTCCTAAGATCTTTTTTTAATAGGTTACCATTTTCTATCAGTTCAAGATCTGATCTTGATTCCCTCTTCTCTATTCCTCTTCCCTTTTTAACAATACAATCTGTGAAAGAATACATCTGAAAGGAAATTGCTGAAGACCCTAATAAACATGTCAGGTATATTATATGGAAACTGTCTGTTTATTTGGAGTTGAAACAAAGTATTATCATAGAAGAAATTGTGAGTGCATCTTTGGTGTCTTTCATTTTCACCTGTGGTAGGAAAAAACATTTCATATTGTTGTTTACACTTTCTTTGTATCAAAATAAAACAAAAAAAATTCTGACAGCACCTCCAAAGAAAAATGTATGTGCTGCCTGTCAAAAGTTATTTGGGAGACCTATTCGGTATATATATAAATTCAGGTCATTTATGTTTTGAACATTATTGACGTTGAATTCTAACGTGTCAAAAGCGCAATGTACCATTTTTAAACTTAAATGGTTCCAAACAGACTATTCGTTAGAAAAAAAATGTGTGCAATGGGGGGAATATTTTATTTCTGACCTATTATATCTTCTATGACTCTTTTTCCCTTTAAGAAACATTTTCAAAGTTACATTTTAGAAGACTCATGCTGGCACATTATTCCTAGGAAGTGCCACCTACTTACTATTTTCTTACTGTGTGTCAGGTGAAGACTGCTGAATAAGAGAACTTTGGCAGGAAGCAGAGCGCAAAGGAAAAATAACCAACCGGTATCACATACACAGTGACAAAACACATACAATATTGCAACTTTCTCTTTCCGGAGAAGAAAACTTGGTGAAGTACAGTGTGAGGAGACAGAATGAAAGATAACAAACAACGTAAAGTCTGACAGGCTTTCAAAAAGAGGTTGCAGAAGTAGGGAAGATTAAAAACAAAACAACATATAACAAAACCTCATCTGATCCCCCAAGTCAGAGTTTGGTCAAAGAGCATCAGGGACAGCAAAAAGGTTCACAGGCTGTAGTAAAGAAATTAATCCTAGGAGTGCTGTTCTCCTGGAATTCTCTTTCGGAGCACAGTATCTGGTTCTGATTAGACGCACTGAATGTTGCTTATTCTCTCTAAGGCTTTCGTTGAGGAAATATCACATTAACTAAGGGAAGGTATCAGCTGTCCTTTTGAAAGATCTTTTTTTCACTTGATTATCTTCTGTAAACCACATGCTTTCTGTCTCTTACTGCTCTGATAGGAAACTCTTCTAGTTCATATGGAATTGTTAGGTGTGGATGTATTTTCTGTTATACATCTGAGTTCACATATACTTCAGTTTTTAAATGGCTTTGTCATTAGACCTATCCAGAAAATAACTGAATGTTATACTAACTTGTGAGGTTTCTTGTGGATTGGAAGATGTACTTGTTTTTTGTATTTCATGCAGTGATATACTAATATAGGAATAAAATTTTTTTCCTTGACATCAAGTTATCCATCCATAATGCATGTACAGATGAGGTTTAGTTATGGTGTTGTTGGTATGATACGGGAATGCAGGTTGTATATTCTGTTGTGCACTTTGTCAGACAGCAATGCCTTTTATTATTGTGTCCTGTCATTTTAAATACTGAAAGTCTTTCAAATACGTTTCTGCATCCATAAACTGTGGCCTTGAAAATGTCCATTCTGTTGCCCACTGTATGATGTTCACCAAGCTGCACATCGGGATCTTTACAGCTATTGATGGTGGTGGAGCACACATCCTGCAATGTATTTACTCACTTCGTAAAGAATGGATGTTCCTCACACAGGCTGTGATGGATGCTAAAAGCTTGTATAGTTTCTAGGTAGTACAGTAAGCTCATGGAAAAAGAAAAAAAAATCCCTATGCCTCACTACAGAAAAGATGTGTGATTCAAGAAATTCCTGAGGCACAAATCCAAGGTGGGGAAGTATTCAGAAAAGAATCACTCCATAATTGTCCTGTGATTATGCTTTTCCTTACCTGTGCTCTTTCACACGCTTTTGTAGATGTGCTGCTGTTCTAGAGACATCTTTGGTCTCACTGTAGCCAGTCTTACTTCTCATACCGTTAGGAGTAGAGAAACATAAGAGACTTCCTGGACTTTTGAATGCAGTTCTCTGCATTTTCTGGTACATGTTGATAACCTTGTTCACAAACTGTGTTTCTAGATCGTGTTGGTTAGTGTTTTCCTTTTCTCAAGTTCACATATATATTCCTTCGCAGGCACGGCAAGGGTGAATTCTGTGAACGGCTCTCACTTATTGCAGATGCTGAGGTGCATGAAGTAAATTATTCTAGCTAAAATCAGAGTTTTGAAAGTCAGTCCACGATACCTTTACTTATGATTTAATTACATCCTTCTGTCTCTTACATGATCAGCTCTCCTCTTACATACCTCCTGCTAGTCACTTAAAACTAACTGCCTGATTTTAATTGCTTGTGTTTTTTTCATTGAGCATTACTTTATTCACGTATTCTTTACTACCCTCCAGCATTGCTCCTATCTGTGGTTTGGAGGTACAACTTCCAGCAGTTTTCAAGGAGCTGGAATTGGCACTAGCAAATGTGTTTTGTAGTTCATACTCTGTAAATTTTCACCCTCACAGTTCCTATGCTCTCCTTGGCTTTGCTTCTATTTGCTGTTCCTTTAGTCCAGCAAAGAAACCCCCACAGACTAAAATTTTTCACGGTAAGGGAGCTATGTCAAAAAGTGATACTTACGTGGCACATACCTCCCTTGAAAAGTAACTATGAAAATTTAAATATTCCCTAAGTCATGTTAATAAATCAATAATTTCCTTAATACTTAGATATGCAGCTAATTTTACTAAAAAATTAGATACTTAGATAACAAACATAAAATTACATTTTGTGTACATTTTAAAACTGCTTTATGATTTTAACTTTTCCAGCTAAATGATACTTTTCCAACATTTGCTCATCGACATTGATAACATTAGCCATAGACATGATACATGACATTATAACTCTCTTAATAAAGCTCAATATGTGCAACTCTGCAGAAAAATGCCAGTAATGAGACCTCGTTCATGCTAGAAAAATACAGATATTACATTGTCAGCAATAATTCAGATACGGGCCACATCAAAGCCTCTGTTTGCTAAAACCATCAGTCTTTGAAAAACAAATCGGAAGAGTTCACATATTTGAAATGTAAAAAGAACAGAAATTGGAGACTGAAGTCAAATATATCCTGGGAAATACAGTAAATGAGTTTGACAATGTGGTCCTTCTGCAAAAAAACCCTCTAAAATTTAATGGGAACAAAATGAATATAACCCTACAGAAGCAGCATTAAAATTAGCTAGAGAGCAGAATGCCAAGTAAAATATGTACTAAAACTCGCACTAGTTTTTTATACAAGCATACTCAGTTTGATTCCCTGATTTTTTTCATTTTGCAGCTGTTTTACTTTCAGTTCAGTAGAAACCCCCATTTGCTTTCATTTGGCTTTCAACATTTGTGAATGTATGTTCGATGTCTATTAATAGAACTGCTCTGTGTTTGAGTGATCTGGTTGATTGCCAAATTAAGTACTTTTCTATGGACCATTCCTAATAGTTTGGATTCAAGGCAATACTGTGTTCAGCTATTATTCATAAAACCATTTAAAAATGCATAGTTTATATATAAAGAGTTCTGCACTGTATTTTTTAAATACTTTCACGCAACCTAAGTAGAATGAGCTGAGTGCACAGATGAAATACTAAGCATAATGAAAATATAACAGCTGGAATAATCGTGATCTAATTTCAGAAGTCATTCCATGTCAGATAAGGCATGTATACTTTTAAGACCTGCCAAAGTTTTACCTTTAAATAGAAATCTTTGTCCATCCGTGTCCATTTTGGGTTACAGCATATAACACAATATATTTTAAGAAGTTTATAGTTTTGAAAATTGGTCAAAGTTATTCCAGCCTCCTGAGAAGTTCATATGGATTTGCCATACGCACCACCAAAATGTGGAAGCACAATCCATTATTCAAAATCTGATATATTAGGGTCTGTAAGTCTGATGCTTTTGTGTTCTATCCACTGTTCCTTATCAGCCAAAGTGCTCTCAGCTCAACACAAGTAAGCAATCATTTCATACCGAAATTTTGGGTGTGATCATACTGGATATTGTTTTATGTGATTATTTAACTTTGAAATAAGATGGAGTCTTTCTTTTCATAGAATCATAGAATAGCTTGGGTTTTCAGTCTGTTTGAACTATAATCATAAAAGTTTTGTGTAGAACATTTCCTTAATTTCACTTTAGAAACATCTTGACTGAGTTTTGTTCTTGAAAATGACATAAACTAAAATAAAAATTGGTAAATTTGTATTAAAACCCAGTTAGGTTTCTTCTCTAAAGCACAAAATCTGAAACAGAGTAGAAAGTCTGATGCTGAGTATGTCTATCTCAACTATGGTCATGGCTGGCATGATAAAACCATATAAATGAAAATAAAAATAATCTGTTTTGTAACCCTAGCCTTAATGCCACCTTAATTTGAAAAAAGCATGATTTTGTTCATGCATTTGACATTTGTTGAGTAGAACTAACAATTCTGTAATTAAGTCTTGTGCATTAAAAAGGTTTATATATTTTTACACTTTATCCCATCCTCCTGGATGCCTAGACATTACATTATCAAACGTCACTATAGAAGGACATATGCTGGAGAAATCAGTCAGCTTATGAAATCTTGGAACCTAATGCTAAATATCTACTGTATAGATACATTTTTTTTCCTAGGAAAGCAAATTTCCCTTTCTATATATAAGCCTTTGACTTGCATGATGGGGAAGGGCCTAGTTTCACAGGCAACATTTGATTTTCCTGGTTTTTCACATTTATTAATTTTGGAACTTTTCAACAAATATTATTTTTGTAACACAGCAATCAGAACTGAAATAGTTATTGAAAAAACCCCAAACTTATTTAGTAATAGATAGCTCTCACCAATATTGTAGAGGACTGTGTCTCAAGATCCTGCTCCAGCCTGAAAGAATAGCTACTAAAATCTGTATTTTCCACTTCCTAGTTGAGTGCCAGAATCATCTGCTTATTCCAAGCAGAATTATGCTTGCTGCTTTTGAATCTCAAAAAATATATTAAAATTTATTCCTCATCAGAAGAGTACATCATAACTGTAAATGATAATTTAAAAAAAAACAAAAAGCAAAAATTGTTTTCTGTCCTTTAGCATTTAATTTATTGAAGTGTCCCTCTGCTACAGTATGTGACCAGATTTTGGAATAATGGATCTTTAGAAGAGGGTTTTTTGGAGATAAGTATGTTGCTTAAGGTAATCCTTTAGTCTCTGGCCAATGAAGAGAGACAGACGGGCATCACAAAAAGGCAATTAATCTCACTTTTCTTAGACATTTACTTTAACCAAAATTTTCACTTATTATTTGTCACAGTTTAAATATTTTATACTTTTAAAAGGCTTTAAAAAATTATTCAGATTAAAAAACATAACATTTTATTTTCAAAGTATTTAGGCACAATGAATTCATAACCAGGGGAAAAAACCCTCAGCTGTAATCAAAGCAAACACAAAGTAAATCCAATTGTAATTTAATACCCGATATCATGGAAGCTATGTTTTTGGCAGGAAAAGAAAATCTATCATAATTGTTAGTCAGAGAAATACTACCATAATGGAACAGATCAGAACAGTAGGAAGAATAGATTTATTGAAAAAATAACTTTCCAAAGTTAAATGTTCTCAAGATCGTAGTCCTGAAATAAGCCCGTTCAAATCCTTTCTATCCTTATATGTCCTTAAAGGCTAGATGCTCTTTCTCCCTTTCCCTTTCTTCCCCTTCTGCTTATTCTTCCCTTTCCCTTTTGCTTTCCCTTCCTCCTCTTCCCCTCCTCTGTTCTTTTTTCCCTTTCCCTATGCCTTTCCTTTTCCCCTTCAGCTTTCTCTTTCTCTTCCCCTTCCACTGTTACATTCCCCTTCTCCTTCTGCTTTCCTTTCTGCTTTCTTCCCTTTCCCTTTCCTTTGTTTCTCAGATGCTTAAAGTTTTTTTCCTCATTTTACCAAAGCCCTTGAAATTCAGGTAGTCTAGCAACTTGGCACTAAATCGACCAGATTCATAAGGGGGGGGTTCTACATTAACATTTTTTCTTGGCTCAGGACTGTGCTTTTGAAGCAAATCTCACAATTTTTTTCCTACTCTCTCTGCTTTAGTTCTTGCCATGCAGCTGTTTTAGAGCACATGAACAGGATTTCATTTGATGAAATAAACATGAAAAAAGAGAAAAGAAACTCCAAGGGCATATCTAATTCACACAACTACTGGTGAGCATCCAGCCTGCAGCACCAAACCAGAGCTGGTCTAAAGTTTTCATCCTAAAATGTACATAATGTGTGTGTCACGCCTCCAGTGCCAGCTGTTCATCTCTACACATCCACTCCTATCAGACCATATCTCTTGCTAATGCAAACAAAGCCCAAATCAGTCTCAGTCTCACTAGATTTCATCTTATCAGCCTAAGTCACATCTTATCAACCTTATCACAACTCCTGCTTCGCTACGCAGCTGTAGGCTGTTCTAGAGCTGATTATCCAACACCTTTCCTAAGATATTAACCCATCAGAGGGAGAGGGACTGAAGAACCACAAGCATGATTCTGCAGCTGGGTGGTCAGCTGTAGAGCTGTGTCCACCTCCAGGATCCTCCTGTGTTTCCCTAAAAGGAAGGCTGTAGATTTCTACCCCTAGGAAAAGTTCCCACTTAGGGTTTCACCAGTCTAAAAGACAATATATTTGTAGGCATGAAAGTCCCTGTGGGAGCAAGACTGAAAAGCTAAATCTGTTCTTGGTTCCTTATTGTTGATCAGTGAGCAGTTAGATTCCAACATCCTTCTGAAGGGTCTGAATCTGCATGAACTGACATGACTATTGTCATATGACTACTTTCAGATAAAAGGCCACAAGTGTTTTATTTAGATACGGCCCATTCCTTCTTTTGCTAAAGCTGCAATTTGAAAAGTATCTAAATCCAGCCATGGTTCTAAGATTTTAACCTTTTTTTTTATGAATCAATGTTATCTAATTCACAAAATGAAGTAAACAGCAACTAAAAATTTGAATAATAAAAAGGGATAATTTTTCCTTCAGAGACCCACACTACTTACGCCGAATGCCAGAAGAAATAACAAACTAAATAAAAGTTAGTCTTAAAGCCTTGTGTGATGAAAAATTTGAAAGAACTTTACCATTGTTAAACCATGCAAGTAAGTGTTGTCTTATTAAA
Source organism: Bucorvus abyssinicus (assembly GCA_009769605.1). NCBI lineage: Eukaryota > Metazoa > Chordata > Aves > Bucerotiformes > Bucorvidae > Bucorvus > Bucorvus abyssinicus. Next base: position 17,519,744 of record CM020033.1, read on the forward strand.
AGGCCAGGGAACTAAAAATGTCCTATAAAAAATCTTCAAATCAAAACTGCAATGAGGAGGCTCATAACACAAAAAAAATTATATTCCTTATTCATTCCTAATAGATTTATTATACAAGCAAAAAGTGTGATAAATTCTGGATCTGTCAATTCACAAGACAAAACAAATGCTAATGCAGTAGGACTACAAGAATCCATACCTTCTCCAAAACTATTTGTATTCAGAAGTTGATATATGATCAGATATGGTATAATATGTTATGATATTATGCCATACATATTTTTGCTCTGAATTCTGTGGACTCCTGAACCAGTTTTCTGAGTTTCTCATTGTTTTGTTTAGTATTTTTAGAATATTTGAATCCATTATAATGTTTTATCAGGATTACCAATAGATTGTACACATACTGTCTAAAGAAATATAGCCAATTTATTTTAAAAAATATTCAATAATTTATTCTTTTGTTTATGAATTTTCTACAGCTAAACATAGGCATTATAATGTCCTCACGCAGTGTATGTATTATTTGCAACTTTTCTATGAGCAATTGCTAGCATGTTTGAAATGGGAAATTAGTAAGTTTGTTGTATTTAAAAAACAGACTTTATGTGTTTCTGTTTGCTGAGATTCTCTCTTTGAAAGGCTAGTGCTCTAAAAATTTGATTTACCATTATGAAAACTAATGATTTTGTGACATAGAATCTTCTAAATGAGTTGTCTAAATTTCTGCTTCAGTTATGAATTTTTTGCATAATAACAGTAAGTATTTGACTTCACTGAAGTCCCTTTTTTACTTCCCACCTGAGTTTTTGTTGTTTTTACTTTTGTAATCTCTGCATATGTGTGTGTAGAGAAAGGGGGTTGTTGCCTTTTGTATGCTCAGTTTAAGCCGTGTTGCTACTGTTTTTTCAAACATATTTTGAGAACAGAAAGGGTTATTCTCCTATGACTTGCATCTCCAACTAAGTCTTTATAGCAATACAAGCTGTCAAAAAACGAAAAAAAACCCCAAAACCAACCAAAACAAAACATAAGGAAAAGAAATGTAGAATAATGTTGTGATTAATAAGCTACATGATGAAATAATAGAAAAATGTTTTTATAGCACTTCCATTTTTCATCCTACTTTAAAGGCTTACTAAGAAGAAATGTTATTGAGTTTTCTGTTCAAAAGCTGATACTGAGGTTAATCAGCTCATGCATGCACTAAAGTACCTTTAAAGTGAGGTTTACAGAAGCAAACAAAATCACAATGACAATTTTAAAATCCATTTGCTATGAAAATTATTTCATATTCACTTTAAAATAACCAGGAGAGGAACACTCCTGGCGCTTAAGTTACATGCTAGAAAATGCAGGAAATTTGAATATACAACTCTGAATTGAACTGAAAAAATACCTTGAATAGTAATCTAAAAAGCAACTAATATTAAAAAAACCAAATGCCCCAAAAGCCCAACCCTGGTAAATATCTTCTTTTTACAAAGTGTGTCTTCCTCTGTTCTCCTGGATGAGTCCCATCCTCTCTCACTTGCCTGTGCAAAGGGTCTGCAATAAACCACAATCTGCAGCTTCTGTAGGAAAGACATTAAAAGCAATGGTGGGAACTCTGAAATAATGATGTCACATATTTCTTCACGTATTGAAGTTAGAATGTCAGTACACATTAATTCAACATTTTACTCTGCATCCTGAGAAGATACTTGGGTTGGAATAGCACTGCTATGTGAGGCACAATAAAAAAGACATTCCAATGAATTGAAAATACACTTACATTTTTTAAAAATAAATGGACTGTATGTTTGTTCTTCATGGTAATCTTTAAGAGCTTTGCAATTAGCCGTCTTTTTCAACTGCCCTCTGCGTGTTCCTGAACTCATTCAGTATGTCATACTGTTCAGAATAGAAGGCCTCATAAGGTCATTTTCTGCCTTACAGCTTTACACTTAAAAGATTTGGCATATCTGCATTTGCAAAATGCAAAGCATTTCACCCAGAATAAATTTCCTGTCAAATGACGATTCATATCTATGCAAAGCACAGCTTTTGTTTATGTGTCACAGGACTGATTACACGTAGATTAGCTGAAGCCTAGAGAGGTGTCTTAACTTTTCCTAGCAAAGAACAGGAAGTTTGGAGCTAGAAACCTGTTGGGAACCTGCCTGACAAAATACTTTTAAAATTGATCCCACAACTGAATTTTGTGTGCTTTCCTTACTTTATTATCTCAAACTCTGAGACAATGGCACAGATTTAGAATAATTCCATGTTACATTAAGAATTTAGCTGGAGCTGGATTCACTAGAAAAGCATTGTGCTTAGTTTTTTTAATCTTAATATCTCTGAGACTGTGCTATTTTTGCTGTGAGAATAATTAATAAATAAATAAAGTAAAGCTGTGTGGAGAGTTATTCCAACCGCCCTTCCCAGGTTTCATACACTTTCTTCCTTTTGGCTGAATTAATAAGACCTTAAGACACGTTAAAATCAATGCCATTCAGAAAGCAATAGGGAAGCATTTGAACAAAAGAAGTAATGTCTTCCCACAGGTAAATGACATCCATGAAATGAAATGTTGACTCTTGAGCCATCTTAATTTAAGGGGTCCATTAATCCTGATGCTGTGGATATCAACCACATCTCTTCTTTTGTGAAAATTCTGGATATGAAAACACTCTTTTGTATACTGTGAATCTTCAGTGCATCAGTACCTATCCTGTCTTTCATTTACATTTACTTTCATTTACCAAACTGAGTGTAGGTGCCAAAACAACTTTTATAGGTGGCAATGTGTTGAATGGTTACTGTGCCAACAAAGTAGAGGAAATTGCCAAAACAAAGTAGAATTTTAAAATCCAGTTCTTTGCTAATTAAAGGGGCCTAAACATGTGTCATGTGAAAAAGTCACTTTAAATTGAATGTATGACAAAAATAGCAGGTGAAGATCAAAATTTTCAGAGAAGTTTTTAGAAGGAAACTAGCTGTGTACCTGTCTTGAGGCTTTAGTGCTTAAGAAAAGAAGGGAGATGGGAAACATTCTGGAAATTTACCTCTGTATGTTTGATCTGGACAGCTGGAAATGTGTGGTACCCTCTCCTTCAGTGCAAAATAATAATTTCTGCATTTACCTAGCTTGTATCATGAAAACAAGGCATTTAAAAAAAAAAGTTATAGAGTGTCGCCGGTCGGCTGAGGCAAGCCGATGCACGGGGACGAGTCCTTCCCTATCCCTGAACCCCTCTCCTCCGGGAGAGAAAAGGGTTCAAAAGCAGAGATACGAGAAGGAAAAAAAATAAAAGATTTGTGAGACCTCTGAACGTTTGGAAAACTGAAACAAAACTTTATTAAAACTAGAACAATATATATAACATGCAGGAAAAACCAATGCAAAATCTGAGAGTCTGTGCAGGATGGAAAGGTGAGGGTTTTAAACACAAGAACAAAGACAAAGGGGGACGGCACCACGTGCAGTCCAGAAAAATGGCACCGGCCACGTGTGCGCTTTCGTGGAGCGAACAAAGGGAACCCGCGGCTATTATGAACGCCGGGCTGTAATGTGGAAATCGCTGTCCCTACCGCTTTCTCGTTGTGCAGTTAAAAGCGGCAGCGCTGGCAGGCAGAGAGAATATCAAAGCAGCGGACAAACCTCCAGGCGAACAGTCTGTCCCAGGCGGCGTGGCGGGGGCTTCCCCGGTGCACGGTCCACTCCGGCAGCCTGCAAGGTCCCCGGAGCGAAGCCACAGGATTTGGAGAAAAAACCTCTTCCCCGGAACGAAGCTGAAGTCCCGCAGTGACTCCCGCAGAGCGGAGCCGGTAATGTCCGCAGAGCCGAGAAACCGCGAACAAGCCGCGAACGAGCCTAGAAAAACCCCCGAAGCCGTCCGGAGAAACAGCCCTGCAAGTCCCGACCGCTCCGGAAGTCCCCGAGTAGCCGAATGGCCCCGAAGCCCTCCGGAAGGCAGCCAGGAAGTCCCGAGCCCGCAGCTTCTTAAAGGGGCAGTGCCCTCTCGAGAAAACTTTTCTCATCCCATAAGATGGGCAAACCGTAACATGGAAGGGAATAATTCAATTAATCAGTTTACACCAAAAGCCTTCGGGCAGGGTTTTTTCCTTCAACCTGCCACATAGAGTTTTATATTTAATCTTAGATACAGCAGAATAAATATTGAAAAAAGGTATTTATGTACATGAAGTGGAAAGAACATGAAAAAATATGAAAAATGGCAAAAGGCTGCAGAGCTTAATATTGTTTGTCATAAACATCTGTGAAAAGACAAGCCATGTTCTGCACTTCATTTTCAACTATGGAATAAGACAGAAGAATGATTGTGAAAGCCATACCTGTGATATACTCATCCTTTTGCTTAAATTAATGATGTCTACCACACCTGCATGATTCTAACTTCCCTACCTATTTGTATTCTAAGCTCTTGGAAAGAAATTATGATCTTTGAGTCATCAGTGCTTTGACTTTTATTGGAAGTGTGGCTTGCTGGGAAATTTGATACAGACCAACAATACAAAAAAGAAAGGACAGAAAGATAAGGACATAAACACAGTGAGTAAACAAGATCTGTGATAAATCAAGGTAGCACAGGGAATGGAGAAGAGATGTAAGACTCACCGTACACCACCTATCTTCTGTAACTGAATTTTATTGTTCAGAGGTTCCTTGAAATGAAATAATTGATCAGATTTGCGACAAGCTCAGCACCATCTCCTCCCATTCAGTCATATGTTAACTTACTTGTGGATAAGGGACTTTGGACAAACCACTGAAATAAGCCTCCTTTGACACAAAGAAACACCGAGGGCTTTATCCTTCCAATGATGGTACCAATGTGTACCCATCGGCATGAAAAATCTGGCCCTCTGCAATAAATTATCTCTGCATTTGAAGATTGCTTAGGAGTATTTCTCTCATTAAAATAAGTATTTACTGCAGCCGAGTCAATGTATAATTAATTGTTAAAAAAACAAAACAAACAAACAAACATAAAAACACCCTCCAAAACCCCCAAGCAATAAAATTCTCATGTTCTCTCCTAGTAGTTAACTTATTCTTTTGGCTTGTAAAACAAATATATTACTACAAAATATTCCAATGGTCAATGCATGGTTTCTATCCAGTAAGACAATTTTCAGTACATTGTATATGTTTTTCAACATGCTACATCTTTACACTTTTCTGACTTTCAGATTTTTTACAAGCTTTTTATACTTGTGGAGGTAGACCTGAACGATAACAATATGAAATCAAGAAGGGAGGTGGCATTTAGTATTAAATCCTTCCTCCTTATTCAACAAAAAAGTCTTTCACTGATTTCTGTAGAAAGCATAACTAAGGAGTTCTAGATAAGCTTTTTGTGGTGTCTACTTTCTGTGTGAGGCTAATTTCACTACAGACCAGTGAGCTGTTGACAAAACCCATCTATGCTTCCTGTTCAGTATAGCATCAGCATAGTTTGCAAAGTCTTTAATAAAACAAAACAGAAAAAATCAATCGAGTATGCAATGGAGGTAATTTTTCTTGTCAAGCGTGTATGGATCAGGAAGGAGAGATGCAAAGTTACAGTATAGCATTAGCTAGTGTGTTGGAGAGATAAGACCATTAACTGAGAAAATATGGACATAAACTAATCATCCTGCTTTGGGCGTGGGCAGATATTTTTTATGCTGATAATAATTTTCTGCATAATGTGATTCATTAAACAGTCAAATGAACTTTCCTATCACATCAGAACTTGTCAATAGCATGCTTCACAGAGAAGAGAATCTTCCCAAAAGAGTCACATTCAGAATTTGTAACCTAAAATAAACTAGATGAGAAAGAAAATATCTTCCATATAGAATGACAAGATGGCTCAAGGAACTCAGTCACAGCTGTGAGATCATACCTGGTTGCTCAAGGCTTTACCCAGAGTTTCGAAAGCCTCCAAGGATGGACACTATCCGAACAGCCTCTCTGAAAAATTTGATCCAATTCTTGGCTGTCCTTACGGGGGGTGGGGGGTGTGGCAGGGGAAACTGTCTCCTAATATATAGACAGAATCTCTCTTGTTTCAGTTTATGACCACTACTTCTCTTCCTCCAGCCATTCGCTACCATGAAAGGATTGGCTAAGTATTTGCAGTAACCTTCCTATGGGTACTGCCAGGCTCCTATGAGCTGAACTACCTGAACTTCCCCTTGCAGGACAAGAGATCCAATCCTGACCATCCTGGTGGCCTCTCACTGAACTTAATTCCTCTTATCCACAGCTTTCTAGCACTGGGAGGCTCAAGCCTGGATGAAGTATTCCAGATGTGGTCTGGCCAGTGTTGAGTCAAAAAGGGCTAGTCTCTTTCCTTTATCGCCTGGCCATGCTCCTGTTGATACAGGATGCTGTTGGCTCCTTTAATGCCAAGCTCACACTGTTGCACATTGATTTTGCTGCCCACCAGAGCCCCCAGGACCTTCTCAGCAAACCTTCTCCTCAGGCAGTCATGCCCCAGCCCTCCCTCTTGCCAGGAGTTCTTCCTTCCCAGGTGCAGGACTTTGCATTTGCTATTGTTAAATTTTAAAAAATTCCTGTTGGACCATTCTTCCAGCCTGTCTAGGTCCCTCAGGATGGTGGTTCTGTACTTGAGTGTATTGTTTGTTCCCCCAAGCTTGATGTAATCTATTAAATTGATAAGTGCACTCTGTCACCTCCTCTTGGTCACTGAGGAAAATGTTATAAGGAACGTGTCCCATGATATAGCCCTGTGATACTCTACTATTTATTCGACTCTGGGCAGAATGTAATGACTACCTGCTGAGCCAAATGATACAAACTATTTTTTATCCACCCACACAGACTGTAGTGTCTCAATCTGGCTACAAGAATATTGTGTGAGATAGTGTTAAAAACCCTGTTGTTTTTTGCCTGTTGTACCAAGTTTGTTATAATGAATGTTCAGTAGGGCTTTTAATTTCCACGGCCCGTTACATGGACCTTGCTCTAGAAACATGTGTGTTAAGAACACTTAATGAATGCTCTTTCATTTTAAAACAACTGGACCCATTTAGAACAATAATTCAGTCTAAATGCTCAACATGTCATGCATATCTCTGAATTTTAATTTTGGTTTCTTGTTCTGTACTTGAATTTCTACTAATTTGGTGAAATTACAATATCATTGACAGATTGGAATTAATATATTGTAGGTACATTAATGATGTTGGTAAACGATGAATCTAATGTTTTTAAATTATATTTCTGATGTTTTATCACAGTTTTCCAGATCTGCTTTAAACTGTAGAATTAGTTGCACTCACATCTTGGTTTTGTTTTATTAATGTGTCCTATGAAATACACACCTTCCTGTAAAAATATGATCAAAAAAGTCATGTTACTTTTCAAATAAAAGAAGGTGAGGTTTCACCAAGCCTTAATTCTTAGCAAATATCTTCATTAAGAACAGGAGTTCCAGAAAATCGTTTTCAGCTTTGTTGTAATTGTAAAGAGTTCTGATGAGGCTAAAGTACCTGGTTTAGTCACAGAGCTCTTTTTAGCTTCTTGTCATTGTTTAGGCATGTTACAATAAGGTTTAAAGGTAAAAGCAACTAATCAATTGTAGCATTTGTGAGCAAACAATGATGAAATAGGTTTTGTTTACTTGTGGCATCTTGAATTCCTAAAAATACAGAACTGAGCATTTTAATCTTCTAACAATTTCTGAAATATAATTGTATCATTACCCAGTGAAGTAGGGAAGAATTACTCCAGTTGAACACAGGGCATTCAAGTATATTTCTCTTTCATCTATTAATAGATAGCTTTTGAAATGTGTTTTAACACTCAAACTATTGAGAAAAAACTAATTTTAAAACAGCTAGAAGAAAATAATTCAAGCACTTTCTTGATGAAAAGGGATTTTTTTTTTTTTTTTGACATGAATACAATAAACTAAATACTTGAATTTAAAGATGCACATGTAGTTTAGAGGACAAATCTTGAAGTTCTCAGTCTCCATATAGAATGAAGACATAAACCACTAAAACATACTACATAAAACTACACAAAACACGAAAATATTTCATGAGATGCAAAAACTATTTTCCCCTTCATTTATTGTCTTCAATAATGGTTTCTCATCACTGACATGCTTTGAGAAAAAGGAGTAGTGTGTGTAGGCTGAGTAATGTTTGAGTAAGAAGCCTTGAAAAACAAGGCTGGAGTTCAGGCCTTCTACCTTATACATGAATTGAGTTTTTTGTCAGTCTCATTCCTGCATTTAAGAGATGGAATAAAAAGCCCACTTATTTTCTTTTAGAAAGAACATATAACTTCTGTTCTTAAATATAAAAAAAAATAAAGGTGCTTGCAAATGAACATGCTTTTTCTTGTAAGTGACGTTAGTGGACGTAGGGTAATGAAGAGTATGGTGACTGGGTTGAATATGTTTCATTTGCATCTATATCATTCATGTCTGAATTTAAGCTTATTGAGTAAAGAAAGAAAATTTGTGCTCTTTTTTTCTATTTTTCACTATTACTGAATTTCAAGGACGTGCAACAAAGCAACAAAACTACATGAAACAAAAGATTCTTTATTCTCAGGGTTTTACAATAACCGGCTAAATTTCCATTTCCCTTGTGGTTCACTGGATAGCACAGAAGATGAAAGGAAATATAAATCATAATGTATTACCCCCATTTCTGGTTTAATTGAGACTCAGCTTTTCTATGTCTCTGATACAATACAGATAGAATTTACAAGGTAAAAAAAAAGGTTTTAAAAAAACTCTTAAAATCTTGAGCAGCTAGAGGAAATGAACATGTCCTTTCAAGTATACTAATTTTAATGTAAGTTTACACATTTGTTAAATGCCTACCATTACGCATTGTAACAAAACACAGTAACAATGCACATTAAAGACAACTTGTCAGAATATATACATCACTAATACACCTCACAATGTACTAAACTGATCAAATAACAGAAAAATCCGTGTTATTCATTACGCACTAAGAAGGAGAGGCTGGAACATCTTTTCAGTTACATCACATGAAATTAAGTGAAACTTTAAGGATTTTTTTACAATTATACAATTAAAAATTAGAGAAATGGTGGAGTAGCTACTAATCCAACTGAATGGGTCCAAACCCAAGTTTCTTTTGACTAGGTCCCCATTGTTCTATATGAAAAATACCCACTTTTCCACTATTTGAGAACATTAGACAAAACATTATCCAAATTACATAAAGAATATAGCTATAATTTTTAGTTTGTTCTTTCATCAAGAAACAATGTTTTCAACCTTTTCATTCAAAATGGACATTCTTTAGAAATTGAAATGTGAAAGGTCTTTCATTAATCTGTCTACATTCTTATTATTTTACTCGTCATTTCAAATTTCTTGTCATATGGATAAAGAATCATAGAATCATAGAATGCTTTAGGTTGGATGGGCTTATACAGGTCACCTAGCCCAACCTTCCTTACAGTGACAGCAGAGGAAACTTCAACTAGATCAAGTTGCTCAGAGCCCTGTACAACCTGATCTGGAATGTTTCCAGGGATGGGGCATCTACTGGCTCTGAGGGAAACCAGTGTCAGTGTTTCACCACCGTCATGGTAAAAAATTTCTTCCTTAGATCTTGTGTAAATCTCTCCTCTTTTAGTTTAAAACCATCACCCCTTGTCGTATTGCAACAGGCCTTGCTAAAAAGACTGTCCCCATCCTTCTTATAGGCTTCCTTTAAGTACTGGAATGCCACGATAAGGTCTCTCTGGAAGCTTGTCTTCTCCAGGTAGAACAACCCCAACTCCCTCAGCCTGTCCTTATAGCAGAGGTGTTCGATCTTTCTGATCACTTTTGTGGCTCCTCTCTGGACCCACTCCAACAGGTCCATGTGCTGAGGACTCCAGATCTGGACACAGCACTCCAGGTGAGATCTCACCAGAGCAGAGTGGAGGAGCAGAATCAAATCCCTCGACCTGCTGGCCGCGCTTCTTTTGATACAACCCAGGAAACAGTTGGCTTTCTGGGCTGCGAGTGGATTTAATATGACATGTTGAATGACATTATATAAAACACCTAATGAATACATTCTATATTCTTTCATCTAAGTACCACCAACTTAATGTATGTTAAACTAAGCAGTTAAATTTTTAGATCTTGAGAAATGCTGGGTACATCTTCGTTTCAGCTAAATGGAGAAAATTATAACGGGTTGAATTTTTTTCTTTGATACAGCTGATTAGTTGTAAAAGCATATGCAAAATACTGTTTCTTTACGCACTGGAGAAATGAACCATGAAACAATTTATCTGCATACAGTAAAAGTGTTTTCAGTAAGCTGTCACTTCCAAAAGCCATTTCTCCAGACTTTTTCTGACGTTCTTGGGACACATTCTGGCTGCATCAGCTGTGTTTCTTTGTTTTTCCTGTGATGGCTCTGTTGGAATTTCTCTTCTTGCTCATTTATGCAGTTTCTCATTATGCCTTATGCAAACTAACTGTGGGTCTCTGAAAGACGCTAGCTGGCTCCTTTCCTCACCTCCTGGGTTTTCCTGTTTATTTCCCTGCATCCAACTCATGCTGAGATTGCAAAATCACTTGTGAAAAGAGAAATCTCAAAAGTTTGCAGCCAAGAAGTAGAAGGAGATAGGAGGAGCAGATCTTCCCCTTTCTACATTTAAATGCAGCAGCTTAGGTCCAAAGCGTAACTATATCCTCAGATACTTTTGGCCAAACAGTACTCCTCTGCCCACATAGGTAAGATGCATGAGTGAACTTGCAAGCTCACAGCAGCACCTGTTCTCTTGGAGGCCTTGACTGTTCCCACTGACTACTTTTACAAAGAAGCCTAATGACTTCTTACAAATATGGTATGTCTTGCATCAGTTTAAATTTAGATTTAATTGGTGGCCTAATGGCTCGGTGCCTTACGTACAGTTCATATAGAATGTACACTCTAAAGACGCACCTTTACATCCTGGGGAAGTTTTAAGCAGAACAACATGAAGGATGCAGCAGATAGATACTCCAGGATATTTGACTAATCTTGGAGAGCTTGAAGGAGTAGCTGTTGGACAAGAAGTTCAGAGTTCAAGGAGCATCTGGATGACATTCTTAGTCATATGGTTTAGTTTTAGGTAGTCCTGGAAGGATCAAGGAGTTGGACTCAATGATCCTTATGGGTCACTTCCAACTTGAAATATTTTATGACTCTAAGAATTATCATTCTGTATCACATAATCTGAATTGTTTTCCTACATGTTCCTCTTAAAATGGGTGAAAACAAACCCAATATTTTTTAGTCTTAGCTGAAGAAAAAAAGACTGTGCAAGAACAAGCAATTATGTCAGTGTTACAATGTGAGGCTAAAACTAAGAAATACTGTTGCTATAAAGACAATAGAATCTGTTTTTCAAATTACTATACATTTAAAAGTACAGCCTATGTAAGCAGTCTTCATATGAAAAAATCTGTTATAGTCCACTAGCTAATGTAAACCGTCTTTAATTTCAAATAGATTCATTAGCAGTTGTAAATATTTTAATCTTTCCTACAAGAACTACAAGAAATGGAGCTGACACTGAGGTTTTCTGTCAGCTGAAGCAAACCTGAATTTCACTTCAAGTTGACACATAATTTACCATGGAAAATAAAATACTGCCATACATATATAAGTAGATCATGTATGTAGATTGTACACTTACAGTATCTTTATGAATATTGACAAGAAACAATAAACATGGTAAAGACAGAAAAGGAAAATTTAAATAAAATATTTTTAATTGGGTATGGACTTTTAACAGACATGTCTGTTAAAGCAATTTGTGGTCAGTTTGTTTATTTTAATTATAGCATAGCTTTGTTTTTGAATGTTACATAGCAATTCATTCAAAAGAGAAGCAAAAAGAAAATGAATCTTCCTTAAAGTATCTGTGAGAGTCTAAGAAATTAATTCTAAACCTATCCTTTTAAAATGTTTTGTCATTACATGATTGTAATGAAATGTAATTGAAGAAACCCTATAATATGTATATGCTTCATGCATATCCATAAAGGAATTCCAGTTCTCTCCTGACTCGACTCTAAATCTGTCTCTTCAGACATGCACATTGATTTTGAAGAAGTTGCAGCACTAAGCATGAAACATTCTTGATTCTTTTCAGTGCTGTCACTGAGATTGATAAGCCACATTATGGTTTGTCGGCTATTTAACTCTTGTGAACTTGACAGTCTTTCCTAGGAGCAAGGAATTAAAAAAAAAAAAAAAAAAAGAAAAAAGAAAAGAAAGAAGACAAATGTGCTAGACCTCTGCTGTCCTCAGGTTTGCTCTCCGTATGAAATGCAGAGGTATTCTGACAGCAAACCTGATCTCTTTCTTTCCTCACTGAGGAGCAGAGAGGAGGTGATATTTTCTTTTCTTAAAGCTAGCAATTCAGACTTTGTGGAAAGAAAAAACAATATTTTGAAAACTCCATTGTCAGGAACAGAGCTGTGCTGCTTCTGACAACTCATAAAATTTGGACAGTTTTGTCTGATCATAAGGCTGCAGCAGAGGTGCTCAACTGACCTCCTCCCTCTTCCAAGCAGCTCTCATGGCATATGCAACTAGCAACTGGAACAAAAACTCAAAAACTTCTTCATGCTCTTTAATCCTGCAAAAGAGGTCTAGATGGTGGAGATGAGTTATAGTTCTCTTGTTGAATGAAAAACAACGAGATACATATTTTTTCCACCACTCTCCAGATTTGTAATGAAATTCCTGCTCTGCTCCAAGGGCAGGATGACTACACGCTGGTTATTTCATATTTGAATCCATAGTAAAGATCAGGGACAAAGATCAAGAGATGACTTAAACCAAGCACTAACCAGAACATAAACAAAGTCAAGGAAAAAGGACCAGAAACCCCATGAACCCATGGCTGCAAAATCAATTGGACATGTGTTGACAAACTTCTGCTAACAGAAAAAACTCAACTCAGTTGCTCACAAACAAACCTCCTTGTCATTTTTGATGCTCAAAAGAATTCAATCACCCAGTGCTGGATGGAGCCATGGCAGCTGGAGGCAGGGGAGACACTCTCAGACATTTCAGGTGACATGGAAGACAATGCTTAGGGAACTGAACGAGTCCTGGGATTCTCAATGGACATCAATGTCTACCTGCAGCCCAAAGCTCAAGTTAAGGACAGAAGTTCAGTCTCAGTTTTTTGGTCCATGTTTATTTCTGGCCACTTCAAAAGCATGATTAGAAAATAGTTGCCTATGGAGCACTGTTTTCCTCTCCCTTTCTTCTACAAGGGCTTGAACAAACCTGAATGTATCTGTATTTTTGAAATGTCAAAACAATGTACTATGATGTCTTTGTAAAAGTCATTGCTTTCAACTTACAAACACCTCAGGATCCTTTGTCCTAAAGTTATTTGAAACTCAGTATTTAATTTCTTATTTCTCTTTTTGTTTTACGTATCTTGCGCGGGAGAATTTATTGTTGTAGGATAGGTTGTGCGACCTTCACAAAGAAATCGGAATATAATTGTACTAAAAAAGTAGGTGCTGCTTTATCTGCATTTCCTGCATAATTAATATTCTGTGTAATACTAATTGAGGAGCTAAACTTCAATTAAGTGACATAATTCAGCAATTGTAAAGAGAAGCAATAAAATGTATTAATTAAAAATGTGATGATTTCTCTTATTCTGATACTAGAGTGCTGTAAAATAGAAAAGCTATTATACCATGATTAATTTATTTAGAACCTTTCTTAGTTGAGGTAATTGTATTCAGCCAAGGTCTGTCAACAAAATTTGCTATCAGTTGTCGCTTTATATCAACTGTAGTGTGCACAGCTGCATAGAAAGGTATTGTCATTTGAAATATTGATTTTTTTTTTTTCCAGGAAGCAAAACCCAAACAATTACTGTTTTTAATTTAATTTAGTTGAATTTATTGTAACCCTCCTTAGTATTGTGTTTTATTGAATCAAATATTCTAATATAGTTCTGATCTGCTGTATTTCTGTTATGATCAGGGATGTGGGAAAATGCTCTGTAATTTCACTACTTTATTGCCTGAGGAAATATCTACATAAAAGTATAAGTTTCTGTAAAAATATAGAAATGTAAGTAGGATTCTCAGTACTGAGGTTTAGGAGTCCTCTGCAATCATTGAAATATTTATTCCTTCAAAACCTTGGGAGTTAAACTACACATTAATCACGATCTTGCCAAACAACACTGTGCCCAAGTTCCCCATGTCTGTATGGTACTGGGCTGGATTTCTACCTGCATTCAAACACATGGACAGTCTTAGGTATGGAAGGAACACACTTTCCAGGACACATGGATTACTGTATATGTAAGTGCAATGAAATATTACTTCACTGATGCAAATCTGTACTTGATATGTATAGGCTACCTATGAAGTAATGGCATATAGAGAAGGCAGCTCCAGGATCCAGACTTTTTATTACAGAACAACCATCTCTCAAACTCCCAATGAGTATGATTTTCTGCCACAAGCTCACTCTTACGAAGATCTAGACATTATTTTTGGAAGATATTCTTGAAAAAAAAAGTGGTTTTAGTAAATCATACATTACTCACAGATTCTCTTAATGTATGAGATAATTTCATTTGCAATATCTTTTCATGGTTAACAGAATAGAATGGCACAGGTAACAATCCTTTTGCTGAAGTTAAACATGTAGAGAAATGTCTGAGGCTGTGGGAGTCTCAGATTCAATTCTTTACTACACTTGCATGAGCATGAAACTACACTTCTCATGAGTCACTTAACTTTGAATTCTGGGTGGGTGATTTTCACAGATTTTCCTGCTGACATGGTTTGATGTGGTGTAAAGTACTTAAATTTACATTGGAGCAGATACTGCCAAATACTTTATCAATTTAAAAGAAGATGAAACAGATTTTAAGGCTAATATACTGAAGAAAAATCTGGACTAGGTAAGCCCACACTTTATAAGTGAGCTGTGAATGTGTGCAGTCCTTCAAGGATGTGTTGGACATCTGGCACTTTTGAGAAGCCTCAGACCTACTAGCGGAAGAATGACTGTCAGGCATTCGTAAGTCCAGTGTTTCCAAATGCAGTGGATGGACTGTGAAGACAGAGCTCATCTGTCCAATGGCCATATCTGAACTTCTGGTATCCCAGGTAAAAATTCTGTACACACACAAGAAAGTTGCTTCTGATAGGTATCTGTCAAATGTAGAAAAGTACTCTAAAACCTTTTATACAAGCTTTTGAGGTATAGAAAAGAAGAACAAGTCTTAGAAAAAAAGAATCGTATGGTGTTGGCATAATTTCATTCTCTTTCTCTAGCTCAGTGAATATTTTAAGTATTTAATGTAAATTAAAACAGCTTCAATAGAGGAGAATAATGGAATGTCATCTGAATACTGTATGATATGCTGGCTGATACAATTAATTCAGATATTGGGAATGTGGAGAGATGACAAAACTGAATCCAGTCCTACCACACTCTCAGTTTGTGCCTTAATTATTTGGACATAGGGGATTCTACGTACTCGAGCATATCCTTTTGCTGTAAGCTGTGTCAGTATAACTATTTTGACTTACACAAAATGGAAGAAAAACCTTTTGAAAGCAACTCAAACACAACTCAAAACACATTTTTCTCTTGCTTTAATAGGCAAAATATGAAAATAATATTTACACAAGTGAACTTTTAATTGTTCCCATGTATTATTCATTACTGGATTTGTTTGTCCATCTAGACAAGTAGTATTGCCTTGATTGTATAAATTATTTTATTTGATAAAATGTAAAGATTAAAAATCTTTGTATCTAGGTACACACAACCTTGTTAAAGTGTGAGCAACATTTTTTTGTATGTGTAAAGTCAGGCTCATCTCTCCTTACTTGTTTACAGTGGAGGCATAAATGTAATGTAACAGCTACCATAATGTAACAGCTACTAACCCTACAGTTGGGAGAGAAGGAGTTTGTGTGGTGAATACAGTTCAAGTTATTTGTTTAGCCAAACTCAAGAGTGCACTTTGGAAATAAATGAGTTGGGCCGCCTGATTCAGGAAGTCCCAGGTATATTTCTGATTGCTACAATCTACTCCAATAAACAATGCATAAGTTTAACATGTAAAGTAGATTCAATTAGGAAATAATTTCCTATTACAGAAGTTTTCATATATGCTTCTAAAAGGACTTGAATGAGAAACAACAGACTAATTCCCTATCCATCAGATACACCAGTATCAGATGCTTGTAGGAATAATTTAATGCAATATACACGTGACAAAAAGTACTTGAGTGCAATTTTTAAAAGGATATTTAGATGGATAGTATCTTAATTAAGACATCAGCCTAGCTTCAGAATAGATTCTCCTAAGTATAATGAAAATGTCCTTGAGGGAGTAGAAAAGAAGGGAAAAGATTGTGATTTTTCAGTCATGAGCTGACATTGAAACCTTTTTTTCTCAATCTGTGTAACACATTACTATTTCCTGAAACAATTGTCAAAGAAACAAACATTATAGACATAAACTTAAAATACATTTTTTTTCAGATGTCATTTTATTTAAGTGCTATATTTTTGTTAAGATTTTTCAACCTTTCTTTTGTATTATTTTTTATAATTCAGTTCTACATTTAGTAAGACATCAACAGTTCAGTTTTATCTCATACTTGATTCTCAAAGGTTTAAAGTAAGTTGTGTGAGCTATTTCATTTGCTTTCTGCTTTACTTAAATATATACTGCTAAAAGTTCAAGTTGAGCAGCTATTGAACCTTTGAGTTGCAGTCATGTTAACCAGAGTGTGTATCTCATATCTGCTTTGACCTCGTGAAATAGTAATACAAGGTCCAAAGTAATGTGGAATGAAAACTTAAAGTTGGTGAATCCATATTGACCTTCCATACTGTTAAAACATTTTACTCATACAATTTTGTAACTCCTATGAAAAACTTCCCTTCACCTTTACCTGCTTCAGTCAGACTTTTCTGCTAATAGATTCTGATATTGGCCATCTCTAAGGAGTGCAAAGTTTAAACACTCTAACCAATACCGTGTCAAGAAATGACGGATTGCTATTGTCCAGCACATTTTTGAGTCACAGACTTAGTGGCAGATATAAAATATAAATTAAAAAAAAAGTAAAAATAATAAAAAAAGAGATTGCACTGATCAGTTTACAAATTTTCTGAATATTTTGAGATATTTACATGCCCTCAAAAAAACCCCACCAACCAATCAACCAAACCACCAAGACAAAACAACCCCTAAGTAATACCAAACATAATGCTAGAAATAATCAACAAAAAATATTAAACGATGCTAGTATTTAGCCCCGTATAACAATCATTAGCACTTATAAAACCTATCAGCAGAAATTTCACATGGATTTATTGGATAATTGAAATTGCTACTCAAGCTAGCTGCTTTTTTCCCATATCAAATGTTTTGTTCCTCAAACCAAAGGACGCTTCATTAAAATGAGTTTTGCAGTGTTTCCTCTGAGAAAAATACAAGGGTTTCTTGCTGTCATTTGCAAAGCTCTTGTGTATTTCATTTTTTTTTGTTAGAGGGAAAAATTGAAATTAGCCAGAGCCCTCCAAACATGACCTGCAATCATACTTTGCAAAAAAGAAAAGCTACTTTTCCCACCTCTGAATTACTATTTAGTCTGAATCAAGTCCTTAATTCCTGTGCAGAGATGATCTTTTACTTTCACTCTGTTAGGCAAAACAGGATATTTAAAGTTAAGAAATTTTATTTTGTAATAATTTTTTTTTTGAGCAGCTTTACTAGTTAAATTAAAAAAAAGAAAAAAAAGAAAAAAAAAGAAAAAGAAAGAAGAAATCGTCTACAAGAAAAAAGAAGTAGTGTTATAGAATGCCAAATACTATGCTTGCAAACAGATAAGAATATAAGTTTTCAAATACAAGCCTGATAACCTGATATATCAGGATATAACATATATCTTTCTAGCAAGATAATCCTCCATAACCTCAGGTTTTGTTCCTTGAAAGTGCTAAGGCACTTATTCACTGACAGTCGTGGATGGTTTCTGGTTTAGAAAACTAGAAATTACAAGTCTAGCTACTTCAGTGGCTAAAAAGGTCATTGCTGAAACAGCTGATATGCTCTCACCTGTTAAAATATTGTGCCTTTTAGACAGCCATTTCTGATATCTGTATTTGGATGTTTTATTTTTATGTCATGGTGTAATGCTGACTCAGATTTAATAATATCAACTTACAGAAGTCCCTTTGCTTTCTTGTGTTATGCATTCAGATCCTTAATTGTCCAGATTAGTTTGAGAGCTATGTATTTGATAATTTTTACACTAATTTTGAAGTTCAGCCACTGGGATCAATCCTGATTTTTAAGAAGTTGATTTTTTTTTGTAATCTTAATCTTTATCCCATTATTGGTGCAGTCACTACTTTCAAAACAGAATTTAATATATGAGAACCTTATGGTGTTCCCTTCTATACTAATGTAAAAAAAAAAAATAGAAAATATTATAGCAAAATTACCATTCAGAGCATTCAGAAAATTTGAAGCACACACAACTATGAGGAACACACACTCCTGAAAAACAAAGAGTCATAGAAAGAAATTGAAGATACTGAGGATTTTTTCCAAAGGGCGAAAGGGCTTGGAGAGAAATCTTAACACCCAGTGAGCACAAATGTGACCTTAAATGTGTCATTATCCATACTGTACCTGCTTTTTCTTCTGTAAACACTTAGTAAGTAATACTTGTAGTACTTGTAAGTAATACTTTCAGGTATGTCTCAATTCGTATTTGTTCATCTAGTCTTTGAAAACGTAGGTGAAAACCACTATCTGGAGAAGAGTATATTATAACTTATGGTGTATATAACCTTGAAAATATTGCTAATACTGTTCAGAAATTGTTATTATTAACACTTGATTTAAGGGGAATATTACTCAGTTTAAAGCCTTGATCTGAATTTAACATGTTTGGGGAATCAGAGGAGAAGATCGATGTCCTACTGATCAATCAGCATTGGCTACAAAAATGAAATGGTACGAACAGGTTATAAGGTCATGTCTCTGCTCCTAAGTTAGATGATGTCTTCAATAAATCACAGCATGCTTTGAAATAAACTTCAGGGAATTGGTCTGACCATTGCTGCTTCTCTGATAAAGCATGTCATGACTGTTGATATTAATTTAGGCACAACTCAGTACCATCAAATACAACACCAAACCTCAGAAATCTTTTCCTAAATTAAAGGTCACAGAACATTCTATAATCCAGCTGTAATATAGCTGAGCTAAAGTAATTAACTGAACAAATTAAAAGCAGAAGACTAAATCAGAATAATATCTTAAACTGGTGTATATGTGCATTTTTTTTCTTAATTCTTTCCAGATGCCATATGTCAAAAAATCACTGACAGTACTAAAGCATTCAGGATTAGAAATTCATCACAATATAGGACCATCTGAGAAAATCACAAAATTACTAGGCTAGGCTGTAATCTAGAAATGTAATGGGGCCAAAAACTATTGAAAGCCAGGACAGCATGAAACACAGAAAAAAAGGTAGGCTATGGGTGAAGTATGAAGATGTGGATGTGTGGGAATATCGAGGGAATACTGAAACTTTCACAGAGGCAGATAACATATAAGAATGTAGTAACTGTGGAGAAGGCGGCAGAGAAAGAGTTGATGACATGAAGATGTAAAAATGGCTTAGATTATCTTTGGTCTTCTTTTGAGAATATCAAGGTGAGAAAGTTCAACAGGCAGATGTCTCCACAGTTTCCATTCAAAATATGTTATGTCTTCAGTATTTAGCTTGCGAAGATCACAGACTTGAACTAAATATTTAGTGCAAATGCTGTGTCCGGAAGACATGAAGCTGCTACTTCTTCTTTATCAAGTGACATGCCTCTTTTTTGAAAGTGTGAAAACTGAATATAGCAAAATACTATGTGAAGAGTGCTAAAATGTTATTGTTCTGCTGGTTCAAGAAAACTAATTTGAAATTGCAATTTCAAAAAATAATTTCAAGGAGGAGATAAATTGTAAGACAATGTTGTCTCTTTTTCAAGAACTTTTTTTAAAGCTAATTTTAAAATAAATATAATTGATTTGGGGTGAAAGTAAGAGATAATCAGCTATAAGGTTCTTTTTTCATTTACTCATGGACACTAAATGACAAATATGCACAGATTTACTAGACGTGTAGGAATGTAAGGGAGCCATCATTACTATAAGAAGGTGTATATTCTCTGTCACAAACTGCCTACATGGTGATGTGTTGGTTTTATTTGGCAAAACTAGCTCGTACTGCTGTGAGAGTGTTTAAGTTGTAGTCTATTTGGAAAGCTGACAAGAAAATCGTTGTACTTTTGGCGACCTGTTTAGAATGAACCAAAGGCCACCACTGTTTTGTTTATTTCAAAACAGCCGAAGGACACCAGAGAATTTCTTTCTGTTAGCCACCAAAAAGGCCTTTGGTCACTACAGATCTAACCTGCTGATTAAAGAACATGGATTCCCACAAGTTACTGCTAATTCTCATAAACTTGCCAGTACGCCAAAGAATTTACTGGATTCAGCATGGTCTGACAGATTAAGTAAAGGCCTTAATATTAAGACAAAAATACTGCTATAAATATCTATGACTCACTTTACCTAATTAATCATTTTATACAAATTGCTGGCTGCCCTGATATTGTCATATAACAGGTAGATAGGGTTTCATCATTTTTCATTCATATCGGACTGAGATATCTGGGGTCATTAGGTATGGTAAAGTATCCTTTGAGATTCTCACTACTATTCCTTTCCTTTTTATTCCCACTCTTGTAAAAATTGTTATTCATGCATTTAACAAATAAAATTGAACTCCTCAATACTCAATGCTACAAAAACAGCAGGAACTGTGTAGTAGCAAGTAGACATAAATTTAGTGGGAGCTGGAAAACCACATGGAGGACATCGTAAAGCTACTTTAGATAAGAAAGAAAACGTTAGCAGAGTGGGAACTACAGAACTGTAATATAATTATTTGAATTGTCTTTCAATGAAAGTATCAAAATATAAGTAGTTTAAGTGCTGGAGTTACTACTCATTTTCCCTTTGCTTATTTGTTTGTTTGTTTCTTCTATGCCCCATCCCTGGAAACATTCAAGGTCAGTTTGGATGGGGCTCTGGGGAACCTGATCTACTGGAAGATGTCCCTGCTCATTGCAGGAGGGGTTGGACTATATGACCTTTGAAGGTGTCTTCCAACACAAAGCATTCTATGACTCTATGTTTCTATGTTTATGTGATTCTATGATTCTATGATATTCTTTTAGTTTTCAAATTCTATAGTTTTTCAGATATACAATTAAAACAATAGTTAATTTGGACAAAAAAAAAAAAATCCCCAGATATAAAAAACCATCGTTTGAAAAAAGCCTAGAAAAATGCTGAAATCTGAAAATATTATGAAATTTGAAAAATAAAAAGAAATAAGCTTTTGAAAGAAGGGGTGAGTTAGGGTGCAGGTGTACATTATTAAAGAAACTGTCATTACGTCAAAGGAGAGTAGGATAGCAGTGGAATAGAGATGGGGAAAATAGTATATACCACTGTTTCCCGAATAGATGCTTAACTTCCTTAGTTAAATCAGTTCAGACCTACTTCTGTTCTTTCTAAAACATCAGATATACTGGGATGAATAAACTAATTTGAAAATATTTTTTTTTTTTAATTATGAAGTTACTGAAAGACTCTTCTACTCAAAGAAAAAACACCAGAGTGGATTTTTAAACTGACTATCAGACAGCACCATTTACTTACTGAGCAATACAAAAGATCACGACTGCAATATGTCAGAGAAAATTTACACATATGCATATTGTTGAGCAGTGAAATGTACGGGCATACAGAGCAAGATGGGATAGAACTTAGGCATTCTGTTTCCAGTTATGCTGGATCTACAAGGAAAATCACTTGTGAACAAGGTTGATGACTATGTAAGCAATTATAATTTCAGTAAGGATAATTTATGTTTGAAATAAAATCACTGGCAAGTTGCCTAATTCACCCTCAGATGTCTTGCAGGATCAAGTTAATCATTCCTAAATTTTATTTGTTTTATGCAGGAAGATCAAACTGAATGAATTTCTTCTTGAATATATTCACTGTTCCATAGACACAGATGACTCCACCATTTTTTATACAAATCATTTTTTTTACCTCTTTCCTGCATTTCTGTCCTACCAAATTACACAGAATAATAGAATCCCTGAATCATTTTGGTTGGAAGAGACCTTCAAGATCATCAAGTCCAACTGTTAACTAGCACCACCAACTCACCACTAAACCATGACTCTAAGCATGTCTACATGTCTTTTAAATACCTCCAGGGGTAGGGACTCCACCACTTCCCTGGGCAGCCTGTTCCAATGCTTTACAATCCTTTCCGTAAAAAATTTTTCCTAATATCCAGCCTAAATTCCCCCTGGCACATCTTGAGGCCATTGCCTCTCATCCTATTGCTTGTTACTTGGGAGAACAGACCAGCTCCCACCTTGCCACAATCTCCTTTCAGGTAGTTGTAGAGAGCGATAAGGTCTTCCCTCAGCCTCCTTTTCACCAGGCTAAACCACCCCAGTTCCCTCAGCTGCTCCTCAACACATAAACATGCATAACATAAGTTTGTGTATTGAGACTCATCAATCCACAGGAAAGATGGATACTTGCCTTTTTGGTCCATGTGAATTTCTGGAACATTGCAGATCTCAGCCCAAACTTGCTAAGGAAAATGTACATATTTGCATTGACGTCAAAGGACTAAAAAATTGCTTTGAAGACTAAGGATTTTTTGGAGTTCTATAAGGAAAACCCATTTGTTAATCTCAAACTTTTATTTTTTGAATAAAGCTTAGTATTTCTGTTCTGCTCATTAGGATTGGAGACTTCCATCTTTATTCAAGTTAAACATGATCTCACTGAATTTCAGAATTGTTTTCTGTGGAATAAGTATTACGTAATTTATTCCAAAACCAAACAGGTATTAATAATTTAAACTATTCGACATAGCTTCTATGACTGCTGTTTAGTTCTTTTATAGTCTAGATCAACCATGTAAAAATATCACAGTTTTAGATTTGCCTAAAAGATACACTAACAGTATTAGGCATATTTCTGCAACTTTTCAGTGGCTCTGATAAGAATTAGAAATACAAAAGTACACATAATACCAAAGATTATTTCTGATTCTGTCAGTTTTTGTTTTCTCTGGTAATGACAAACCATTTTATGACAGACCTGAATTACATTTATAATGAATTTTTTTCCCTACAGACATTTAATTTTGTTAACGATTAATTCATTTTCATATGAACTGCCACATACTGTCTCTAAGTCTGAAGAGAATTTTTTTACTATTGTTTTGTTCCCCCCCCCTCCCCAAAAAAAAAAAAAAAACTGTCTAGGAGTGAGAGGTTCTTGAAGGAGCATTTGTGTCCTAAGGAAAAATTACGCTGAGATCAAGTTAGATATTCCAGTCAATCTGATCAGATTCAAACAGCACCATGAAGATTCACTAGAATAAATAAATCTGTCACATTTGTGCTGAGTGTTGCAGACTAGTTGGAGATTTGACCTCTGGTTATAGATTGAACAGGAAAAGAAATAAATTACTCCTGAGGCCAAATTGATTAGCAGAGCCACACTGGCACGCTCAGGAGTAGGAGCTTGTTTAGGACATTAAATAGTGAAACCACCATCGAGAATGATGCTGTTGTAACATGAAGTAAATGTAGTATCACTTTCAAAAGTGAACAACAGGAGGCAACAATATAAGCAGTGAAGGGCAGAGTGTACTTCCAGGATGTGCTGTTTTGTCTCTCCCTTAGTGGATCCTCTGGATTTAAACACTCAAACTACCATTTTTTTCTGGACAGAAGTTAAGAGAGAAAATAGAGACCATAAATTATTTGGTGTAATGTCTCTGTAAGGGATCAAGGGGGTACTAGTTACATAAATTCCTTTCTGCACTAGAAATTCTGATTATTTTCTGTCAGAAAATTAATTATAATTTACAAGAAAACCTAGATTTTCCTTTTCCTTAAAGACCTTAATTTCAGAAGTTTACTTTACATTATATTATTGTTATTATATTATAAACAGAATGTATGTAAAAAATACTAAGGGTTTCTATGATATCCTAGATTTTACTTTCCTCACTGCTAGTTAACCTTTCAGTTTTGAGAAGATGGATACCTATATCAAATCATAGATAGATGCTATCTACTTTTTTACTCAAAACTTTGTACTCAAAACCTTCCCACAGGCAGAGGGAATACACCACAGCACAGAATTTGTAGTTAGTGCACGTGATGTATTTGCAGTCCAAGTTAATGAATAAACTCATTAATAATATTCCAACTTTTACAAAAAATAATCCCTCCCTACCTTTCCACCCTCACTCTGTGGTTATCTCAGTTCTCCTCAGAGGGACCTGGCAGAGGGGTGGTGCTCTCAGTGGGAGAGGTTCTCCCTCCACTTTTCTGGGAGCAGCATGACATCTCTGCTTTCTTCCTGTGCTGTCTTGGGATCTGTTTGGGTTTATTTTAGTACCTTACCACACCCCACCTGCCTCAAAGCCAGTGTGAAGCCTGCTGTCATTTTCTAGTCATGTAAGAAATGACATGCAGTGGCCACAGCCTGCACTTCCATAGCAGTGTGATGCCCGCCGTCTTGGTCGTGCTGGAGCAGCACTGAACGGGCTCAGGCAAAGCAGTGCCCATTGAGTAGCAATCGAGTAGGACACAAGGCACCTTTCTACATGAAGATTTTACAGTCTGTTCTGAGTTCCTTCTTTACTGTAACATTCTACAAACCAATTTTTGACACTAACATTCTTAGAATTTGAGGTACTACCAGGTACCTATTATTACTACAGACAATCATATACACAGAACATGAAGTTGTTGAACTTGCTTATACAGAATCACAGAATCATTTCATTGGAAGAGATGTTAAGATCATCGAGTCCAACTGCTCACCCTGTGCTCCAGGGTCCCTGAACCATGTTGCTCAGTGCAACATCTACATGTCTTTTCAACACTTCCATGGATGGGAACTCCACCACTTCCCTGGTGGCACCGGTTGGCACTGAAGTGGGACCAATCACAGGACAAATTCTCTCTCCAATCGCCGCTCCTCTGTTCCAGGAGGAAACAGTTAAGGAGAGCTAAGAAGAAAAAGTAAGCGAGGCCTCAGTTGAGTTTAGGAAACTAAAACCGTTTTAATAACAACAGAACAATAGTATACACAAACCAAACAGGATATTGACAAGTATGTATGAGGATCAGGGGTCTGGTGCGGCTGGTAAGGGGGACAAACGCCACAGTACCACAGTCTGCAATGGCCGGGGCCCGCCGGGCCGGGAAGCGGCAGCTGGAACGCACAGCCGCGGCTGGGAAAACGGCGGCGAGGAGCGGCGCGGTGCACCCCCGGGGCAGGAGCAGCTGTCCGGCAGCAGCGGGGAGCGGCAGCTGGAACAATGGCAGCGCTGATGGGCGAATTCCTCACGGGCAAGGAGGAGGAGGAGGGGGGCAGAGGCTCGACGGGCAGAAGGCATGCTCTGAGGTTTCTTCAAGAAACAACGTCCCGCCAAAAGGTTCCACAGCCAGTCAGATGCAGTGCCATGCAGGGGGAGGAATGCTTTAATTGGCTTGCTTCCGTGTCAATCAAAACAAACCAGACTGGTTTGATCTTAAAACCAGGACACCTGGGCAGCCTGTTCCAATGCTTGATCACGCTCTCTGTAAAGAAATTTTTCCTAATATCCAACCTAAATCTCCGCTGGCACAAGTTGAGGCTGTTTTCTCTCATCCTAGCACTTGCTAAATGGGAGAAGAGGCTGAGCCCCACCTCGCTACAATCTCCTTTCAGGTAGGTGTAGAGTGATGATGTCCCCTCGAGTCTCCCTCTCTCCAGACTCAGAAATCCCAGAAACATAAAGAATCAAATACTACATTCCTGGCAGTTCAGCAGTTTATGTTTTTAATGTTGGCAGCAAATCGGAGTTAACTCTTGTGTCTGACCTTAGTACTAAGACAGAATGTGTTTTATCAAGTTGCTTGTGAGGCAGGAGGAATTTACTAGTATTAAATACACCATGCTATCGTGGTTGCTCTCACAGTAGAAGTTACTTTTATCAAGTTTCAGTCATTTTTAAAGGCTTGTTAATAACTAAGCCTTTTTTTCAACTATGTTAGCAGAGGGTAGACATTTGTATTTTCAGATCAGTATGCATCAATGGTCACAATGTGGAATAATATGTTCCCATGTTTTACCTCCAATTTAGCCTTCAGTCTTTCATAGAAAGCAGGTAGAATTTAAAACTTTTATGTTATGCAAGACATGAAAATAAAATAAAAATACAAACCTATGTATTTATGCTTCGACCTGTAACTGAACTTCACGTAAAGCGCGATGTGTGTTTTGAAGTATTCAAACACTATAAAGCAGTGCAA
Organism: Bucorvus abyssinicus; assembly: GCA_009769605.1. Lineage (NCBI taxonomy): Eukaryota > Metazoa > Chordata > Aves > Bucerotiformes > Bucorvidae > Bucorvus > Bucorvus abyssinicus. The sequence continues at coordinate 17,546,249 of CM020033.1, forward strand.
GACCTTGTTAAACAAAAATAAATTTTATGTTTAAATTTCAGAAGAATAGGCCAAAGAATTAAAATAAGGGTGAATCACAATTTCTACTGAAGAAGTAATGCCTTAAACTTCTTAACATGCTTTTAATTAAACAAAAGTAGATCTGATTACATCTGAAGGTAGCAGACTAGGAAAATGAAACCAAGCTGTCCCAGCAAAGCAACAGTCATGGTAATTTGAAAGTGGAAAGGCTTACATATGTATGTATATATACAGATCTCTCTCCTCATGCTTGGGGCTGCAGCTTTTTGTTTTTCTATGTCAATGGTTTAGTGAGCAGGAATTCTTGTTATTCCCATAATATCAAAACTACTACTGAAATCAGTGAAAACTTTACCTGCGGAAGAACGGCAACAAAATCTTGGGTTCAATGTACAGAACCAATTTTTCCTTTGTTCTCTTTCTTCCTCATACTAATGTCTCTATCTGATTTTTGAGATTAGTATTTTATTGATAATTAAAATAGACTTGATTTGGTCTGTTTCACGCTCATTTTTAACTACTGAAAGTATGGCTGCAATATTAATAACTTTTAAAAAAATAATGTTTATGTAGTCTTGCTCTGATTCCTCTTGACTTTTCCTGTATCACTGTATATTGAAGGCAAAGCTATGATGCGCATATCTCAGCATCTCAGGATAATTTAACATCTATATTATTTTATTACTGCTCTTTTTCATATTTCTTCTCTTTTTATTAAATAAAATCCTTTCTTAGACACAGTGAAAGCTGCTTCATTGATAAGCTGCTTCATTGATCAGATGCTTGGAAAATCACATTTGGAGAATATTGATATTACTACGCTTCCTAGGCAGTACGTTGTTGGGAATTTGTCTGTTAATGGGATTGTGGTGTAATTCTATTTATTCTAGTATCAACAGTATTGATTTCTCCTTTAAGAGATGTGTCTTCATCTTCCTTTCACATAATCTATATTTACAGTACAGTCCTTCTGGTTTGGTAAGAGGGCTATTTTTCTTTCGATATTTTCAGGTCTATTGTCTGGAGGTGGTTAAAATTATTAAAATTGTTTAGGTCCATTCAGAAACTCTGTATGCATGTATAGAATCAAATAAAAAGGACATTATCATACAAAGAAGGTATGTTTTTAATTACCAAAGTTAGTAAGGGTTAATTTTATCCAAATTATTGTATAACTGTATGTGCCACAGTGTCATGGGTTAAGGCTGGACCAACCCCTAGACAAACGACAGCTGGTCTCTATTAACCCCTCTTCCTCCCAAAGGGGAAAAGAAAGGGAATAAGGGAAGAGAGACTTATGGATTGGAAAAGAAAACTAAAACTGCTTTAATGAGAATAATAACAATAAAATGAAATGTATACAAATACATACGATACCAACACTGAACTCAACCCTGCTGATGGCAACTGCGTCACTGTCACCACTGATGCTGTGGGCAGACACTGGGGAAGGCCCAGACCGGGTTCAGCGTCAGACAGGAACTGTGTTCAGGAGCTGGATTCTGGAACTGGATTCAGAAATGCATGGATTGGGATCGAAGGCAGAATGGACAGAGTCCTCTTCCTATGCCTGCCATTGAAAAAGAGAGCTTGAGCCTTGTGACCCCTCAGCTTTATACCCAATATGACGTGAATGGGATGGAACACCCTGTTGGTCAGTGTAGGGTCACCTGTCCTGTCCCCTCCTTTCTGCAGGTGCAGCCTCTACCTTACTGCACCCCCACCATGGTACACAGGATTTAGCAGTGACATTGGTCTGCACAGGAGCAAGTATAAGCCAGAGCCTTTCTGCATCCCAGTTCCTGGTAGTAACTGTAAACATCAGGCGCCATCACTTCTCGAAGCAGGTATTGTCTGCAAAAACCTGCCGTTACCTTCAGACAGTGCAGTGACTTAGAAGAGACTGAGCTGGAAAGTAAAATCACTGAACAGAATTAGTTCTGTTCTAACTCAAACCAGGACGCACAGGAAGACATGAGTTTATTCAACCAGGTTTGGCATCAGCTATATTTCAGTTATGTCATACCATCATGTTACCATGATGCTGTCATTCACTTTGAGATTTTTTTCTACTTGCCCACATGTCACTACTGACTTCTTTAAGGGCATTTCCAAAGAATTCATACATGACCCATTGCAATAATGATAAATAATCTAAATGTGTGGCATGAAAATTGAGACCATGATCTACTTCATCAGACACAGAAATTATTTATGCAGGCTTAACATGTCCAAACATTCACTAGTCTCTAATTTTTAAGTAATTGGGCCTTTTCAACTTTCAAAACTTACTTAATCAGGTAAAAAAAAAAAAAGTTATAGTCTTTCTTTCACATAAAAACATGCTTGCATACATAATTTTCATTTTGGCTAAAGTTCAGTCTGTATTCAGATCAAAGTGTTTTGAATGCTCACAATGCTGATGAGACAACTAAATGAAAGCTGTTAATATTTATTTACATCTACATTTGCCAAGCTTTAGTCAAATATCTTTCCACGGCACCAAGTGCAAAGGGATACTGACATTGCATAAGGTATCAGAGCACTAATTTAATGAAAAAAGTCATTTTATGCTAGTTTACAACAGAGAGATGAAAAATGTATGGGAGAATACTGAGCCATCATAGAGAAAACACAGGTGTGAAACTCTTCTTCTAGCAGTTTATCACATCTCAGGCAGCTATTTTGATGGTAAAACTTTTGAATAACCTTTTTGTTCAGTTAGAGTATTAGTTTTTTCCATTTCAGCTCTACTTGAAAGCCATCTACAAACTGTGATTTTTTTTTTCTTCTTATCCAGGCATCCAGTGATGCATGTTTAAAAAATATCTTCTGAACAGTTGCCTCTGCAGTGAAATTGTAATAATATTCATAGTTGTTTTATTTTGTTGGGTTTTTTCCTTTTTTTTTTTTTTTTATGTGAGAAACCTGTGAAGTTAAGAATGAAATGTCAATGTCTACGTCAGTGTTCTCTGCATTACAGAAAAGCTGCCCAGAGGATTATTTTGGGGAAATATGCTCTTACTATACTATTATTAAGATTCAATAAACATTTCCTGATCTTTGCAGATTTGTGAAATAGATTTGCTTTATTGATTATGTTAATGCAATACAAATACTTTGGAAGATATGCTGTATGCTACTGTCCTTGTGTCTTTCTAAACATTCTTACTCTCCATAGTTCTCCTCTACAGAAACTGATTTTGAATTATTTCTCCTCAGATGTATAACCTTGTACTTTTCTAAGCTGAATCATCTTTTTTCTTTTTTTTTCCTGACTATATTTCTACCACTACTTGTTAAATTGGTCCCACTGCTTCTTTCAAAAATGAATAGTTTTTTTACATGCTATCCTTTCAGAATGTAGCATTTCAATAAAGGACATGCAAAAAAGAGTAACAATATTGTAATGATATAGTAAAATATCTATCTATTAAAGGCTTATAACAAATTATTTTGTAGTGGTACATCTACTTGTTGAGAATGAATATCCACAAATTAACATAACATTTTAGAGCTTTTAAACTGTCTTCTTGCAACAAGGAACATATTTGTTACCTAGTTTTATCAAGAGTATGGACTGCATAACTTCTCTGCAAGTACAATTTGCAAAACAGGCTTTGTTGGAGTAATTAATACTATCAAGACTGTATTATTCGTATGTAGAGATGTGATGTTCCCAGTTAAATAGTCATAAATGGCAAAATGCAAAATCATACATTCAGAACAAAGACTACTAATTTTGAACAGAGGTACCAAATTGTTATGCTATGTCTGCCTCTTAATTGTTAATGTAATTGTGGATCTCGTACCTTCCCTACGTTGTACAGCTGGGATGCTATGGCAAGAAGGTTTATGGGTAATTCACAGTCCTGGGTCCAGGGAGAAGTAAGCCACATAGGTAGCATAGGCTCACATCTTTGGGTGGCCAAAATATGGTATATATGTTGCACCTTCCAGCCACATAGAAACGCATAGCTCATAAAATCAGACAGGTTGGCCAACTCTGCCCTAGTTGAGGGATATGGAAGCATATCCTGAGACCACTTAAAATATACTTCAGAATGTATACATCTTCTTGCTTCTTTATACAGCATGAGTAAGATCTACTGGAACATTAAAAATTGCCATATTCTGTGGCCTCTGGAAGAAAGAAATTATTATAGAGATGGAAAATGAGCCTATGACATATGGCTGACATAGCTGATGTAATTCAGGGTGATGAACTAAACTGATTCATGACTTGATGGTTATAAATCCATAGCTAAACATGGAAAAGAGATACAACAGTGTTGAACTTCCTGCTGAAGTTATAATGAAATATAACAGCCCGCTGTGGGTAGCCAAATTCAGTCCTGAAAAAGAAACACATTGTTAGCAGTGAGATTAGCACAATTAACTATTTAAATGCACTGGTATTTATGATAAGCTCAAAAATACAATTCTGTTACGTGCTTTTTGTTCTTTCTGGAGTCATTCTAAGAAAAGCGTGTTCAGACAGTGAGACTGGATGCTCAAGGTAATCTTGCATGGATGGGGAATTTATGTAGTTGTGAATATCTTCTTTCACAGCAGACCAGTAACAGAATGGATTTTTCACAATATCTCCGATATTATCACAACAATATCAGTTCTTTTTACCTGCTGATCAAACAATACTCTGTAACACTTCTTCTTCAGGCATTGGGAAGGGTTATGCAAATAATCAGACACATTCTTTTGTTGTTGTTTGTTCCTTGCTTTTGTGTTTTCCTCAAGTATTAGGTAACAGAAGGAGGTGGTGGTGAAGATTTGGAAAAAGTGACCTGGTGGATCTATGTTGGTGGAGAAGTTTTTTCATGTGTTTTTCAGTTTAGTCAGTGTGTTTTGTATGCTTACCTGCAGGCTGGACACTAGACCAGATCTGGAAACAATTGTTCCCCAAAGTTTTACCATGCCTTTAAAAGAGGGCATTACTTTCATTCCAGAATGGTCAGAAATACTTTGACAGTTTTGATTTTTTTTTTTTTTTTAAGAAATGAAACATTCACCTTTACACCAAGAAAATTCTGTTTGCTATTCACTGATTGATCACTAATACCTTCTGCATTTTATTGTTTGTTTATATGGTTGCATAGAATACTTTAACATGTAAAGTTTTTCTCGCTTTCTTCATAGAAGTTATAAATAAAATTGGTTGGATTTCAAGTTAAAGATACTGCATGAAAAGTAAAATGCATAATTCTTCTTCAGCCATATAGGAATAAGTGTCAAGCATACTAGCTTTTACAGTCAAGGTTCCAGATATCAAATCCCAGATATCTGGTTCACAACATAATTTTCTTTGTCCTTACACTTGCTTTCACTGTGAAGACAAAAAAATATAAATAAATAAACAAAAAAATTATTTGCTCGTACTTGCACTTTTCTACTCCAATAACATTAAAACTCCCAAAGCTATATTTTATCCGTGCCATTATTTTTCAATCCTGATTTCTAAAACATTTGTCTTTAAAAGCTTTACATACTTAATGACTTGCCTGACCAATATTTAAAAAAAGAAAAAAAAAGTTTCTCGGCTTTTTTATGGTTTTATCTCTATTGTTTATGATTTTTACTAGCCCATCCAAATAGAAAAATTGTTGCTTTTCTGGAATAATTAATATTATTCATATTATATGGACTATATCTTTCCAAAAGAAAATATAATTTATTCATGGTCATGATTAAATGCCTAAATGACATAAAAAATAAATGATTACTTCTTTTGGTTTCCAACAAAAAAAACCCCAAACATCAAATGGATTGGAACAAATATCATGACTCAAAAAAAAATAATATTAAACATGTTATTTTAATACAATATCAGACATTTGAAACAAAGTGTACTGCAAAAAAAAAAAAAAGTTATATATTTTTTAATTCTCCAAACTGCTTTATATTACCGTATGTTTTCATTATAAAGAGGAAGCGGTAAACACCTGTCCAAAGAATAATTACAACTATGAACTGCTCAGAATAAGCAATTTAGTGAAGAACTATTTTTTATCTTTTTAGAAATTATTTATCGAAAGGATTAATTCAAAAGCATATTCATTATTTATATTTGACAACAAACTCTTTATGCTAAGAAGTTTCAATCTATTGATTGTTACACTGTGTTTCAAAAGAGCTAATATTCTTATTCCACAAAGTAGCGTGTTGAACCATAACGTTTTTCAGCTGCAGGCATTATTGTTGTAGCCTTGGGTTGCACCAATTATCTTGGTATTATCAGGCTATCTATTTACCAGCAGTGGAAGTACTTACTTGTATTATAGAGAATTGTTTCTTCTCCCTGCTCTGATCACAATATAATTTATGAAAGAAAAGAAAGCAAAGTAACTAAGATATTTACACTGTCTTTTCTGTCAAGGATCTTCAAACAAATATATTTTCAAAAATGTTTGTGAAACTCTTTCAGGCAGTATTCTCACAGATAGAAAATAGCTCAGATGATAGAAGTATTGGTGGAAACTAATAGCAAGGGTTATAAATAATGTCAGAATGAATTCTTTGTTTGAAATCCTGCACATACTTGCAGATACATTTTGTAAGAGTCTTTAAGCATTGACAGTCATTTAGCACAACAGCATTCCCCCACCTATTAACAGGAGTTATTCTGTGTTCTGAATATCTTCAAAATGTTTGTAAAGACCTTTGTCTTCCCCGCAAGAATTTATGCTGCTAGAACATGACCTTGGAAGAAAAGATAACTAGCATGATGGGGACCAAAACTTCTCAAGTAGTGTAGACAAGAACAAAGCTGAATTTATAATGTTATCAACTAGTGATGATTACACTGTAAGAATGTTAAAATGTGGGATATATAACTTACTGATTTTTATTATTACACAAATCCAGAAGAATCCAACACAAAATCCATAATAAAAATGAATTAATCTTTGCTTTGGATATCATTCTTTAAAAATATTTCTCCCATCTCAAGAGGAGTTATTCTCTAAATATTTTACATAATTGTATTATTGCCAGAACACTGTAACTGAGCATGAACGAAGCAAAAGAATGAGAGGAGTTAACTAGATGTTTTGGTTACTTGTGATGTTCCTTTTTTTCCCTTGCTAAAAGGAGGTTTAGCAGAGTTAGCTTGCTCATCTAGTAAAACACATTTAAAAACAGAAACAGGCATCTTAAAGGTTAAACCTGCCAATGTGATACTGCCTGGTTAATAGAAAAAGTTGATTCTTTTCCCCCCTCTTTTAGAAGATGATATTCCATTTCTTCTGATTTTTTACTTGTCTTCATTTATATTTACATTGAAATTTTAAAATAATTTTGTATTGAAATGTTTCAAATTTGTGAGAGAGATGTTTTTGTCTCCCCTGAAAGACAGATATTTTACAACATATGTCTTTTCTTTTTCTGTTTGGGTGCAATCCATCAATGAGCCCCAGTGCTCTAAAAATTAAGTCAGTGTAAAAAATTAAGCTCAATTTGCTCATAACAACTGGTCAGATTATTACAAATAATTCTTGTAAAACTTCTCAGTAAGTTACCAGTCTCTGTGGGAACTTGATGGCTGTCGGCTGTGAGGAAGTAACTATATGCATATTCCTACTTTAGGACAAATTCGAGAGGTACAAGCATTACAAGATGCAAGGTAATTGAAATTTAAATAGCTAAAAGTAGTGTTTGTTATTTAACAAAATAATCTTTTGCCCTTTCCCAAAAGATTATATTTGCAGATAATACTGTTGCAGTACTGAGAATTATTGGATTTTTCATTCTTCCTATCCTCTAAACAAGAGTTCACAGCATTCTTTTATACAAATCCATGCTTAGGTATCTGAATTGCCAATAACTCAATGTATTATGGATAACCCTTTCTAGATTACAACAAAAGGACAAAAACTTTGCTTGGATCACCCAAGCATGGCAAAGAGAATGGAAAGCAGTGTTGCACAGTCAGTCTCAGAAAAGGTGTTTGTTCAAAATATGATTTATTATATAATTTATTGCAATCATTTGCCTGGGATAATGGTCACATGGGGAACTAATTCTCTCTAATGGAATGGTTAGTCACTGTCTACATGGTAATAGGAATGTCCATTGCAATGTCCTTGCAATGGCATCTTCAGCTATATCAGGTAAGAGTCACCAAACTGCTATTTTGATAAATTCTTGTATCTAGCTAAGCCATGATCCTATAAGACTACTCCACTACATGCATGATCCATCATCTTTAGCTATGTAAAAACATCTCCTGTCTCACCTATGCCCAAAAGACTGTCCTATATGACCATTCCCAAGCATACAGGAAGTTTCTACTGACTAAAAATTATCTGTGTGCAGCCTAGGCTATTCAACAGCAGGAACTGTCTGGAGAACTGCCTGGGACAGCCCAGCTCTCCATTCAGGGTATTAATCGCCATGCTGAAACATACAAATAGTACTGCGCAATTAGCAAACACAGCAGGAGCTGTGTGGAGGAGTCTCCAGGACCATCCCAAACTCCCACCTGTCAAGGATCTGCATCAAGCTTTGGTGTGAAGGTACTAGAATTTCAGGTGATCACCTTGTCTCTGGTGACCTCTTCTCTCAAATTAGTCTGTTGTTTCAGTTACATATTTGGAGAGTTCCTGGGCCACCCAGGGAATAAATGAATAATTGCACTGGGTATGTACGCAGGCAAAACCCCAATACCCCAGCTACACCACAATTATAACTGTAGAAGAAACCTAATTTTAATCCTTTTAGCACAATTGTTAATTAAATTCTATAGATATTGTCAAAGTAGGAAATAATATACATGAAAAATATTTCTCTTAATGAAGTGTGCACATTGCTCTTTCCAAAATTGAAAAAAAACCCAACAAACCAAACCCGTGTCTGGCACAGTGATAGTTGAGGACATAGCAATTTTGGGTTTTATTTTGTAACAGGAATCTGAAAAATATTTTTGTCTCTCTTGTTAAACTTACATTTTGTTAATAACAGAGACATGGTTTGTGATGAAATAATTTCTCAGTTATTTTAAAATAGTAGAAAGCAGAAAGCTTCAAAAAGGTGTGGGGTTTGTGCTTTGTTTTGTTTTTTTGGTTTTTTTTTTTTTCCAAAACAGGTACCTTAACAGTAATAACAAAACCAGAATTTTGCTTGAATGTTGTCATTTACATCCTTAGAAGAACTCAGTCACAAGTGGTAGCATTGAAGGAATTATGGACTATTACTTTAATATCAAAAGAGGTTATAATTTCCAGACCCTGAATACTACTTTCTTAGTTAAGTTCTATCATTTTTATGCTTTTAAGCTCCCTCCAGTAACTGGCATATCTGACTAGTATATATCACTACAAATATCCCAATAAGGTCATTTTAATAGTTTTTCCCTTTTTTTCAAAGAACATTATTCCCAAATATGTGAGAAAAACTTGAACACATTAAATAATACTAGGAAGGAACTTTAAAATTGCTTTTGAAAACTCAAAAAAGAATCAAAGAAAAAGTAGTTAGTTGTCCTAAAAATATGGTAAAATCTGCAAGTAAAAGTACAAATGTAGATTTCTTAGTCATATTGTTGGTAGTAAAGTATTGTGGTGATTTTGGCATCTTTACACTAATACGGGTAGAGACATCATACGTTTAGTCTTTGTGAAATAAGCCATCTGTTGTTCTGACTGGCATTGGACCTTTCCCAGATTCAGAGAAACCAAGAATCACTAAGCCGAAGAGGCATTATACATGGAAAACCTTAAGAAAAACAGGGCCAAGAAGGGGATCTGAAACCAAGGAGAACCACGTAGAAAAATGTGAGCTATATGAGCCTCATTCAGCCCAGTAGGGGGGAATGGGGTCCTGAAGGACCCAAACCCCAAACAACAGTGAGGCATGTGGAGAAAACACCACTTTTTAAATTTTTGTAGTTATCAGTTGCTAATATTACAACTATTGGCGTAATTTTATGTAAGTTTTACATGTATGTATTTACAAAGTATATTTATTCATATGCTAAGAGATAAATAAGATCTATTTTGATGGGCAGTATAAAAACTGAGAGTAGCAGTTGGTTCTGGTTACAAAAATCATTAAATGAGGGGAGTCCATGTGCTAAAACTGTTCTGAAAGTGTCATAAGAAGAAGGATTCATCTTTCTCCACCATAGAGAACTGCATAAAACCTAAAAAACTGCATAAAACTTACCTAGGCTTAAATAATATACTAGCAAATTAAGAAAAATGACTGCTGTATGACATAGACTTAATCAATGCATTCCTGTCAGGTTGAGCTTAGAGGCTAATCTACAATAATTTCTAGGTTTCAAATGTAAGTTAGAATATATGTATATTAGGATACATAAGCTTCCAGAAACTCTCAAACCTACTTATTTACTCTGTCATCTCCCTGAATAATCCCTGAATGGATATTTAAACCTTTAAAAATGGAACTTAATGCTAAATTCAGGAAGAAACTCAAAGTTCAAAATCTATAAAGAATCACGTTTGTACTTCAAGTGAACTGCCCACATTCACGACATATATCCTGAAAGTTAAGCATCCTCACAAGTCTTCGTAGGCAGAATATATTAAAGTAGAAAGTATTTGGTTATTAGAAGTCCATTTAATTTTAAGACAAATTGTTTTTTCAAGCTATTACAACCACTGAAAAGGAGAGTTGCAACAGGTACTTTTCCAAAGAGTATTGCATTGTCAGAGAAGTATTTTAATTATTTTGTCATTTATAGTGCTCTTCATGGATGTTACATAACTGGGTGACCAATTAACTGCAATTTGTTACATTTGAAATTGGTTGAAAAAGTCATGGGAAAGCTGTATGGGAGGCACAGTATGATGCTTTTGTATGTGTCAAGGAATTTTTCTGATTTAAAAAACACTTGCTTTAAAGAAAATAAGATTTTTTTTTAAAAATGTTTTTAAATACTTGTTTTTTCTTTATTTTTGGAATTAAAGTATATTAAAAGTAAAACTGTTACTTTTTGGACAAAATGACATACACAGAAGTGTATGTATAAACAGGGAGATTTTTATGGTTTTGATGATAGAAACATAGAATGATTTGGGTTGGAAGGGACCTTAAAGATCATCCAGTTCCAACCCCTCTGACAATTCGATCTCACATGACAATTCCAGTGATAGGACATCCACAAATTCTCTGGGCAACATGTTCCGGTGTCTCACCACCCTCACAGTGAAGAATATCTTCCTTATATCTCATCTAAATCTATCCTCTTTCAGTTTAAAACTGTTACACCTCACCCTATCACTACACTTCCTGATAAAGAGTACCTCCCTGTTTTTTCTGTAGGCCCACTGTCATTACTGAGAGGCCACTATAAGGTCTCACCAAAGTCTCCGTTTCTCCAGTCTGAACAACCCCAACTCTTTCAGCCTCTCCTTATAGTGGAGGTGCTCCAGCCTCTTAATCATCTTTGTGGTCCTTCCTTGGTCCTGCTCAAACAGGTCCATGTCTTTCTTACAGTGCGTGCCCCAGAGCAGAATGCAGTACTCCAGGTGTGGTCTCACAAGAGTGGAGTAGAGAGGGAGAATCACCTCCCTTGACCTGCTGGCCACAATTCTCTTGATGCAGTCCAGGATGCGATTGGCTTTCCATGCTGTGAGTGCACATTACTGGCTCATATTCAGTTTTTCATCCACAAATACCCCTAAGTTCTTCTCTGTAGGGCTGCTCTGAGTTACTCAGGAGATATATGTTCTGATGGTCTCAGCTCTGGAATAAACTGATGTGACTTGAGAAGGTCTGTCTGCAACCTTGTATGACAAAAATGGTCATGTGGTGGGGCTGCAGTCACACTCTCTATAGTCTCCATTCTAAATCAGCTCTACCTGCTGTGGTGAGCTAAGGAGTCAACTGAGTATGTTGTTAACACCTTGTGAGCTGGGTACCTGTACAGTGAGGAAGAAGCTAAAGACTTTTCTGCATCTAAGTAAGACACCCCCATATATCTTCTGGCACTTTTAATAACTGTTGTTTTGCATATTCCAAAATCAGGCTCTTACAGTGGATCTCATGTGGGATATCTAAGTATTTTCAATTGTCATACTTAATTTCTGAAGAAAGAATTGGCACCAGATGTTAATAAATTTAAAAGTGTCTATAACTATTGAAATGACGGAAATAGAACACCACTAAATTCAAAACAGCTAAAAATATGATGAAATGACACTTTCCTTATTAAAAAACCTCAGAAAAGCTAATTCATCAAAATAATTGAATGCAGTTAGAAAAATATGCCAACAGTTACAGGTAAGTCATAAACCTCTAAGGACCTGAATGAAAGTTTGCTCAGCTCTGCCTGAATAAAAAGTGAAATTCAGCCCTGGAAGAACATTTTAAATGACTTCTAGGAGAATATGGCATTAGAAAACAATAGGTCTCTGTTGAATTCACAACTAACATGGCTTCAGAAGAGTTGGGTTTTGCTGATACCAAATTTAAGCAGTATGATGTTTTCATTGTGTCATGTAGTTGGAGCATGTAACTCCTTCTTCAGACTATTTTAATCTTTCCTTTGGAGCCCCAAACAGCATCTTCTTCAGAGAAGAGCCTGGTGTAATTACGAGGTCGTCAGAAGTCCACTGACTTCATTGAATTTTGCTTTATCTTTTCTCAGTGAAGAGGCATTCAGCGGATTCCTTCTCCTGAGAACTTTTAAGGGAAACCGTTTCTCTTGTTTCTTTTCAATGCTCTGTAGAACGTAATCCTCCCATATTTATCTACTACCCTACAACCTTAGCACTGCTTGCACAAGGATACTAATGGTGATATCCTGGCTATATCTGCCACCAAAATAATTAGACTGACTTCCACTCATCCTGCTCAAAATTACCTTCTAACTTACAAAGAATAGGGTAGCTGGTAAAGTCTCATGACAATTACTTCTAGTATAGTTGAACCTGTAAAAAGAAGGTCATTGCTAACTTCGCTGCTTGACCTCACAAGTAGTAGTGGTACAGAATATTAATAATATTTTTGTCATTTGTCCTATATTGCCAACACTAATTACTCAGGTTTTCTGTCTATGCTTTGCTTATTTTCACTGGAACACTACATATTTTTGAGGAAAAATTTCATTTCCACATTTAGTACTTCTGTGATGACATCTTTCTCTGTGTAATGGGCTGGACTTTTAATTTTGTGTACCATCACTTGGCAGCTGGAAAACACCACAGCCCTGTTCCTGCTCTGTGACGGGACCCTGAGGCTGATGGGTGTGGTTTGCCTCGGTGCAGAGATACCTACATATGGATAGAGCCCATGAAAGATGTCAGCCATGGATAGGCTGCTGCTGCCACCAGATCTGCTGTCACCCACCAGTGACTTCTGAAATACTCCTGAGAAGAATTTAAAGAGCGGGCACAACAGGTCACACACAGCCTGTTATTGCTGGCTGAAGGCTTCTGAGGTAGAACATGAAGGAAATTTGGTAACAAATTGACCCATTCTCCAAGAAACAATTCACTGTGATCTGTCTCAATTGAAATCATGAATCATTAGGAGAAAGATGCAGCGCTGTCACCGGTTGGCCGAGGCGAGCCAATCCTGGGGACGTGTCCTCTCCTATCCCTAAAACCCCTCTCGCCTGCACCGGGAGAGAAAGAGTTAAAAAGCAGAGATAGGAAAAGGAAGAAGAATTTGTGAGACCTCTGAATGTTTGGAAAACTGAAACAAAGTTTAATAACACTAGAACAAAATATATACAGGAAAAGCCAACGCAATATTGGAGGGTTTGTAGGGGGTGAAGCAGCGACAGTTAAACGCGGGTGAGGGAAGAGAACGATACCGCGGCAGTGTCCAAGATGGCGACGGCTACATGGGCTCTCGCGGAGCAGAACAAAGGAGTTGTGGCTGTTACAAACACCGGGATCCCATGTGTGAGCCGCGGGCTGAGCTGTCCTACCGGTCTGGGCGTGCGGGTTGAAGCGAATGGCAGCAAAAGCGGTGGCGTCAGCAGCAGGGGAAGGGCAGCCCCGAGGCGCGGCGTCTCCAGCAGCAGGGGGTCTGTCCCAGGCGGCGTGGGGGTTTCCGCGGCAACGGCTCCGCTCTGGCAGCGCAGGGTGCAGTAGCCACAGGCAGGCGGGCAGGCAGGCGAGTTCCTCTGGAGGGTTTGAGACGAGGGGACACAGCCTGTAAGGTCCCCGAAGCCAAACTGCGAGCCTGGAAAGCATTTTCCCAGAGAGAAGCTGCAAGCTCGCGACGCCCCTTGGAGTGCAAAGAGCGAAGGGTACGGGACGTCCTGAGGAGTGCAAAAGAGAGTGAGGAGAGGGCGATACGCGCCTCTTAAAGGGACAGGAATGCTTGCGAGAAAATTCTACAACCAATGAGAGGTGCTAAACGTGCCATGGGAGGGAATAGTCCAATTGGTCAGTTTAAAACAAACCTCCCAAACAGGAGAAACTGGGGTTTTTTTCCTAAACTGGGACAAGTGCATAAGGAGGGCTGAAGTATCCAGTTTAGCCACTAATGAGCATTAGCTGATCTATACCTGCTAACAGAGTGCATGTTAGTTGACACAAAAATTTGCAAGCAAAATCTACTTATACGATAGTAAATCATATGCAAGTCAGTACATTTCACTTCATTTTTTTTCTCAGAGCCCAGCCCTTTGATGCATGCATCAGCTCAGCTGACCTAAGATTATTCAGCTTTGTGCCAGCGCCCTCAAACAGAAAAGTACAAAACTGGGAAAAAAAAAAAAAAAAAAAAAAAAGGAGATAGTCAGTCTTCCAAAACCATGGTGTTTGTGAATATATCAGCAAGCTCCTACAAAGCCCATGAGCTTAAGCAAGGTTTTGAGAAGATAAAGGCTTCTGTCCTAGAATGTGTTTTTGGAATGGAAAATCTATGTTCATGACTGTTCAGTCGTTTTAAGCCAGTATTTTGCATATGTGGCCAGAAGACTAAACGTTCTAAGCCTCCTCTACGCTTATTTGAAAGAATATATGAATACATTTTGTGTCACTTAATTCTCTTTCACATGGCTTTCTGCTAAGAATAAGCTCTATGCAAGCGAATGACCTTTTACTGATATGTCCTGGAACTGCATCCTTGCTTTCAGCTGAGTGCAATATGATAAAGCAGAGGTTTATCTCACAGAGGGAAAACACAGAGCTATCCATTTAATTCACCAAGGCCGTAAGCTCACCACACCTGCTGCAGAGTGGATATTATTTTTTCAAAGCTAATTGGGCTTAGAGCTAGGCCAGTGATTACACATCCTTTTAATCACAGGTGAAGAAGCATTTCAAGCCGGGAATCGTGCCTTTAGATGTACTCTTGTATAGTTTTCCATGCCAATGCTCCTACTCATCTACTGGACTGGCATGGTGCCTTCTCACAGATTAATTGACTTGCTGAAAAACATAGATGTTAGTCAAGTATGTGTTTACAAAAGCAATCTGTATTTTAGTATAGGCACTGAGTCATTCTGAAGAGCTTATCTGTGAGCATGATACCAGAACAGACACACTGTGACCCTTTTGAGCTGCAAACCTTGATATTTATTTAAAATTCCCATCTTGAATAACTTAAGAAAGATTAATATAAATGTCAGTAAAATACATAGCTGCAATCAAGATAGATTATGTTCTTGGTTTTGAGTTTACAATAGAATGCCAATGAGCAGATTTCAAAAGTTACTGCTATTTGTAAGAAAAACTGTTTGTCATTGTTGTGACAACACTTAATCAGAAACTAACGTGATTTAAATAGATGGCCAGATGTATCAGTCTAACAATTGAATTTGTTAAAAATAAGCGATTTATGGGTTAATTTTCATGCAAGTGCCCTTTGAATTTTTCAGTCAGGTTAAAAGGTGGCTTGAGTGAATGGAGGGATTTAATAAAGCACCGTTCAGAGCTGATAATTAGCCCCATTCTAGAATATTTCATAATGGGAATAGTAAAACATATTACAGTCTAATTTTTAGAACATTTTTATTGTGATGTGTCACAAAAGATAAGAACTACTGAGCTATTAAATAAGTGACAATGTCCTTTGTAACCAGATTGAATATGTGAATTATGGATTATGTAAAACACGTGGGGGGAAACAGACTGCAGCTGAGGTATGGTCTATTACACTGTAACAGCTGAAGAAAAATTGTGATTAATTTGGTCAGAAAGCAGCGTAGGAGGAAAAGTGTAGAAAATGTTTGTGGATTTTTAATATGAAGACCCTTTTTTTATATTACTAATTAAATTAGTCTTTATGCAGGTTTTTAATATTTGACTATTGACTAATAATTCTGTGTCAGTAATTCTGCATCCTGGCATGGAAATACTTCTTGTCATTGGAAGGACTCCTGTTTTCTGGTACGATGAACCAAGTTATTTGCTGAGCATCTTGGACTAAGTTCTAGTATTACACTCCAGCAAGGCTAAAGGTGAGAGACAGAGGGAAACATCTGACCATCTCTTCTGCATTCCTGAGTTAGAGTACAAATTCTTGCTTCCAGTACTAAAAATGTCCTGTAAGTTACCAGTGGTGGAGTTATTGCTGATAAAAAAAGTATGTTTCTCTTTTTACTTTTTAATCTCCGGCTTCCATAACACTGAATCTTCTAGGATACAAGGGCCAGTTTCTTGCCATATTGTTTCAAAACTTTTTCTGTGCAGTAAAATATTTTAATACCTAAATACCAAAGACTTAGATACCAAATGATGCCCAAATCCATCATTATAATGTGGAAAATCCCTTTGTATCTGCAATGTAATTTATGTGTCTTTTTTTGAAGTTAAAGGTAATTCAGAGTCTTTAGAGTTGTGATTTTGCATACATTTAAAGCTGTCACTTAAAACTATCATGCAAGGCTAAGTGACTTGTGCTTAACTGAATTCTATCATCTCAGGTCTGAAAGTAGAATTATACCATGAAGTCATATAGGAGCTTGATTTTGGATGCCTGCCTGGCAAAATCAGTCCCATCACATGATGCACTGAGGTTTTGCTTGCTTTATTTAGGCACATGTTGGTTGAGATACTTACTCAGAAACAGGAGATGTACCTCTGGGTTCTCCTTCTGTTGTTTTGAACCTCTTTGCAAAAGCATATGTTATACACCAAGGTGAATTAATAGCCTACTAAGATGAAGGTATTTCTCTCCTTATGAAGACAGTCTTCATTCGCTTGATTTCTTAAAAGCTGGGGTTTAAAACATCAAAAAATAAAGAAGCTGAGATATAAAAATAATTTCACCTAACAAACCAAACAATGAGTTTTGAGTAATTTTTTAACAAAACTGTCCTTACAAAATTATAAGATACTTAAAGATACAAAAGCCATGGTATATTATTTTATCTAAAATTAAAACACTCTGTCTCAACTCACACTTAGAGCCACAGTTGGAAAGCTATAACTTGTGAGAAACTAATATTGCACACCTAGAAGCAATGTAAGAGCTGGAGACAATCCTTGGAAAAATGGCAACTATGAGAGAAGGAATACTCTTTAGTAGGCTAACTGGTCTGCTGTAAAATGAGAGTTTTATATGGCTTCAGTGTACCCTTCATTATTCTAGGCTGCTTCTGAAAAATCCTTTTAAATCTTTAAACCACAAGGGCAAAATTACTGTCCTCAGATATACATTTTCAGCTGACCAAGAGAAAGAATGATGTTCTTAGTGCTTTTATTTGACTTTTAACTCCTCTGGACCATAAGAGAAGGTGAAAATTTTGAAGTTGCTGTTTATCACTTTGATTATAGTATTATTTCTTTTAAACAGACGGAGGAATTGAGTTGCACTGAGGTTTACTGGTTTATCCAAGGTTACACTAGATTATTTGGGAGAAATGTTAGCAAAAGATATTACAATTTTCAGAACATGTTTTGATTTCTTCTTCAATAACTGCTGAATACATTCAAAGGTTCTTGTAAACCAGGTTTGGTCTCTAAAGAGGTCTGATCACTTCATAATACCTTGTAAACTTATAAAAGCATTTGACAATGGTCTCGGAAGATGGATGATATAGCTGGATTACCCATTTCAAGCAGCCTACACAGGGGACAGAATAGCAGATTTAGTATATGAGTAAAACAGCATGACCAAAAGCAGGACAGCTTTGTGGAACTTATGAAATCCTGTATGAGGAAGTATTTTCTCTGCTTCTACACAAACACAAAACTCCGTAGCAAATTGGTCTGTAGGAGGCTCACTCTTATAAGAGTGGGAGTCATCAGAGCTTTGCAATAGTCTGTGTGAAAGGTATCTTTTTGAGACTGCTTGTCATGACTCAGAAAGAATTAGTACAAATGTAAATACATTTACACCAGAACGTGACTAGAGAGCAATGTCTAGGTGCCAAAATGTACCGCACCTCTCAGAATAACCTTTTGGACAAAATCATCAGCTATTAAATATCCTGACTAGTGAGAGACAACCCGTTTGCACAGATGAGCATTTGCTTTCAAAATACTTTCTCTGGAATGGAAATTAATGTAAGACTAATGTGGGTGCAAGAGGGGAAGGCATGGAGGGTAATGAGACAGACTTTATGGGATTTATACCTATCAGTGCACTGATGACAAGAGCCTGGTTACCTGTTTCTGAGCTGGGGGAGCAAGTGGGGCTAATTCCTTATCCTGGACTGGGTGCACCAGAAGGCAATTGACCGAATCTTTTAGTCATTTTTGACAAACCAGTGTCGCTGTGGTTTACACAATCCTCATGCCGGAACGGAGCAGAGCCAGACGCCAATATGGTGTGCAGAAAGCTCCGTTTATTAAGTGCGACAGAGTTATATTTATAGGCACAGAGTTTCCGTACATGCACTGATCACGCGCTTCAAGGTTACAGTTAATTGGCTCGTTAGTGAAATTCACGCACCTATTCTAACACTATAATTGGCTAGTTAGCTTCACTCTGAGTACATGTCCGTACTTGTCCGTTCATGTCCATCCTTGTTTACAAATCTGACAGCAACAAGTCCTGCTGCTCCTTAAAGTCTCCCACAACCAGGAAAGGAGTATGGACCTGTGGAGGTTTTCAAAGATGCGATGTGACTAGGAGTAAAGAGTCTTGTTCTTTATACAGTCCCCTTCTTCCCTTTTTTCTTTCTGCATGCTTCACTCCTTAGTGCTTCTACTTCACCTCTTTTTTTTTTTTCCCTGTAGATTTTGAGATCTATGCATAACTTGACTCAAACTATATTTTTGTGGAGAAGCTAATAGCTGAGCGGTGGCCCCATTTAGCTGAGAAAAAATTATATGTCACCATCTCTTACCTGTATGCCCCTGAACTTCCATAAAGTCCTTTGGTGGCTGTCTTTTCCAGTTAGATAAATTCTGTTGCATGGTCTTCTGCCTCCATTCTGTTTGATTTTCAGATGCGCTTCATATTCTACTTACAAATCTATTTGCTTATTCTACTTGCAGATCTCTTTCCAAAGTATTTAAAATATTAGGAAGATTTTGGTTTTAATGATTTCTTTGAGTACCAGTAATAATCATTCTGGTTAGCTACAAACTGTGCTGAGTTGGTAACAGTAGTTGAGAGATATTTTTTTAAAAATGATGCCTCAACGTGGTGTTATTAACTATCTTTTTCATTAAAATAATGGAGAACAAATGTGTTGACACTGAAATCAAAACTGTTAATCTAAAAGAAAATTATTTTAAAACAGTGGATTGGTTTGACTTGTTTGGATATTTTTCTTTTCTGCCTTTTTTTTTTTTTTTTTTTTTTAGGTGAGAACATGTAATGCATGCCATGAGAAAGGAATGACGGCATTAAAGAAAAGTTATTGGTGCAGTAGCAACTTTCTTATCTGTAGAGAAAGAAGAGTGTAACCACTCTCATGACTTGAATGCTCACATGAACACATCAGAAGTGTTTAGCAAGAAGCAGATTAGTTATTTTACTAAGTTCCTAAAAAATACAAAAAATAACATAACTAAAATGTTTCCAAATACTCAGGTAAAATCCATGTGCTTGTAAGGTAGTATATCTTGGTGAATTTGGGGAAGAATGGTCAAATGATATTCTAAATGATATTAGTTTAGGTTTTAATAATGACTAGTATTCTAACAATAAAGCAATATGTACTGCTTGAGGAATGGTAAATCAAAGCCTCTTGCTTATTTATGATGCATGACCTGAGTCACTGGAAGCTCATTAGCTTACTATTGTGAATGGTTAGGAAGGGTCTGTACTCTGTATGCTCCAAGGAAGTCCTGAGTTCACAAAGAAGAAAGGCCTTATTATAACCTCAGACTGCAGTTTATTTCCTTCTACTTATCTTCCTTTCAAATGCAAACCAGACTCATGAACTGTCTCAAAGCTGAGGCTAATACTGAGTTCCTGAAAAGCTTTCAGCATAATTTGGAATGCATTGGACTAAGTTTTGGGTGGAAAAGAAGTCGTGTTTATGCATCTTATCCCAAAATATTACAAGGCCTATCATCACTATTCTTCGGCAAAGCTAATATATAACCTGACATCTGTCTTTGAATCTGAGTACACAGTAATTATGTTTAAGATTGATCTACTGAACTTTTAACCTTGCCATTTTATAAAGTGACTAAAGAGACACTGATTTAAAATAATCCATCTGAACTGTAAGGCTTACTTTTATGTCTATATTTCATATTATATTTTTCTTAGGGACATTGATGAGAACTCCACTCATGGCTGACTTTGAAGTTCTGACATTAAAATGACTATACCTCACAGATTACCTTTTTCCTTTTTTTTTTCCCTTAAGAGAAAACAAAGTTAGAAATGGTTCCGATATTTCATAAAATATTTTATGATAATCTGTATTTGTTTATCCTGGATACATAAGTTTCACTGATTGTTTATAGCATTTAGCTATGATGAAATACTCCCATTTTCATATTATCCTCAGTGGGATATAAGGAAGTTCAAGAAAACAAATATTTCATGATAAGGGAAGATATGTGCAAAAGCAATCATAACATCACATGTTTTAGATGACTGAACTATACATTGAAAAGTGCGTTTTTAAGTATAATAGAGACCAGAGGAATCTATTCTATAAAGTAAATTAAAATGCTTGAAAAGTATCAAAACAAAACCCAATAAAATTATGGAACAATGTCAGTCTTAAGGTGGAGGAATGAATGAGACAGCTTTTCAAAGTCCTTTCAGCAATGCAGTGAAATTATTGAAATATTAACTAATGGATGTTCACTATGTGTTAGTGACTGACCAAAAACAGTTAAAAAGAACAGCTGTAATTTACAAGCAAAATAAAAGTTTCGGAAATGAAAACAGGGAAACTGACCCAACATGCATCAACTTAACTGAATACATGTATTTTTATGATGTCTTCAGGAGGAACTATTTCTCTTCTACTTCTTCAGAAAAGCGATGTCTAGCGGGTATAATGAGACTAATGATAACATTCCAGAAAATTTGTTTACTTAAAGCTCATTCAATGCCTTCCCAGTATTATGAAAGGGTCCAATATTGAGTAGGATAGTGTTAATATCTCCATTAGACAGATAAAACTGAAGCAAATAAAAATTTAATGTCTTGCTCTAAACCCCTGACACATTACTGTGAATACGGCTTTTTCCCCATGATCAAATACAGTATGGTATGAGTGATAGCCATTCTTTTACCCATTTCTCTGTGCTGTGGAAGATCAATTTCCTAATAGTTGTTCAAAGCACAGACTAGAACATTGCAAGTCAGTCTCACCATTAAAAGCCTTTGCCACAGTTCATGGACATCTATTAACTTCAGGAGCTTTTTGGTCAAACACTATTCTGTACAGAAGAGTTGTTAGATTGGTGCTGCCAATTTGTCTGTCTTTGGCATAACAGTTAGTTTTTGTACAGGCTTGGGAGCTGCAAAGACTTCCAGGAACTCTTCACATCTCATCTTCTGTACCAAGCTAGATTATGAAGCATCAAGTTCTCAAGAAAAAAAAACAAAAAACACAAACCTCTTATTGATGATAAGCAAATGTAGCACAATAAAATGATTATACATCTCCAAGGTCACAACAGGTTAGAGGGCAAAAATATGTGAATTTCACACTTTGTGATGCCATGAGGGCATATTATACTATGAAGCCCTGTAGAACTATCAGGATTGGCATTAAAAGGAGGGGTAACAAATGCATTGGTCAAACCTCATTCACCATGGTATAGTTCTCTTGCAGAGGGAGAAAGGGAATGAGAGACAGAGACTTATGGATTGGAAAAGAAAACTAAAACTGCTTTAATGAGAATAATAACAATAAAATGAAATTTATGCAAATATATACAAAACCAATACCAAACCCAACCCCTGTAACAGCAAGCACATCACCATCTGCACTGATGCTGTGGGCAGACACTGGGGAAGGCCCAGGCTGGGCTCAGCGTCAGACAGGAACTGGATTCAGGAGCTGGATTCTGGAACTGGATTCAGGAATTCAGATTGGGATTGAAGACAGAACAAGAGATTCTTCCTCTGACACCAGCCATTGGAGAAGAGAACTTGATCCGTGTTATCCCTCAGCTTTATATTGAACATGACATCTATGGGATGGAACACCTTGTTGGTCAGTTTAGGGTCACCTGTCCTGTCTGCTCTTCCCCACAGGTGCAGCCTCTCACTTACTGCAGCCCCACCGTGGTACACAGGATTTAGCAGTGACCTTGGTCTCCATAGGAGCAAGTATAAGCAAGAGCCTTTCTGCATCCCAATCCTTGGTAGTGACTGTAAACATCAGGTGCTGTCACTTCTAGAAGCAGACACTGTCTGCAAAAAACCTGCCGTTACCTTCAGACAGTGCAGTGACTTAGAAGAGACTGAGCTGGAAAGTAAAATCTCTGAACAGAATTAGTTCTGTTCTAACTCAAACCAGGACACCGTACCATGCTACTTTTATCTGGGAACATTTTCCTTAACAGAACAATGTATCCATATAAATATTGGAGACGTGTTCTGCAAGAATGATTTTGAATATCTTTTCGGTTCCTAAAATATAAAATGTATATATATGTCATGTATGCGTACTTACATATATATAAAATATGTATTTGGAGGGAATAACCTCTTCACCCACTGCTTTTAATTATCTTTTTTCCTAGTATGTTTATTTTCTAATCTACCTTTTTTTCCTTCTTTCTAACAGGTAGTATATTTTCCTCACCAGAAATGAGTTTAATACAAATCCTTTCTCTGTTTGTATAGATAAAATTTTTCAAGTTAGATCTATAAAGTACAAAATTCATGGTGTAATAAATATTTTAATTATTCTTGTATCTACCCTGCAGGGGTCAGATCTAGGAAAAGAATCCAATGGGACTGCACGCTGAAAAAGAAAAAAAGCTTTAATTATTGTTCTGCATATCATTTATGGGTCAGTGGTAAAGAAAGGTGGCTAGGGAATCTGTTCTGCATATACTCATGTTTATTGGGTGAAACGTTGTGCTAGCTTTAACTAAATTTTTTCATTTAATTTTTTTAATTAATGAAGTTATAATACTTGGAACATCTGAATGTTCTGCAGGTCTTAAAGCCATATCTGTGGCCATTTATGAGCATATTTAAATGAACTTGTTTAATCCTGTTATTTATATTAATAGGCTTATAAATCTTGATTACAGCCAGGATATCTACTCAGAGTCTAGGCACTATGCATTCCCTACAACAGACATTTGATGCTGCAGTTCATTTCCTCAATCAGATTAGTAATGCTGCACTTAGTAGCCTTTCTTCTGTGTCGCCTAGCCCAGCATAAAGCAAGTGAATATGACATGACTGAAAGTTTAAATGGTGTTCAATGGCTATTCATATGCTTATTGTATAGGAATGAATGTCACTAGAATGCATTGTTATGGTCTCCTGTTGAAGAAATATAATGGAATTTTACCTAGTTATCCTTGCACAAAGCTTCCAAATATTGCTAAAGATGTCTTCCAGAAAAAATAATGAGTTATAAAGAGAAACAATTAAAAAAAAAAAAAAAAGAGTAATTCTTTCCTTGATAGCTTGTCTCAGACACGAGTTTACTTGGAGGTTAGAGGGTTCCCATTAAGTCTACTCTGAACTGTGCACACTCAGATAGGATTTGCAGCCTTCACAGCAGGTTCATGTGGCTCTACTTTCTTTCAATTGTTAATAACACTTTTAATTAAAAAGAAATTACTGTATTATTACAGCTACTAACAGCATGACAAGGTTAACATCTGAACTTTTACAGTTCTCAAGACTTACAGTGCTCTTGGCACTGCATGAACTTAATCCGTCACAGGCATGATAAGGAAGGGAGATTCTGTAGGAATATAATGCAGGGAACTCGTTTCTGCTGACAGAACGACTAGTGTGCAGCTTTGCGTTCATTTTATTAAGTAGACTACAGTCACAAAGCAGGTAAATGAAGCACGATGTCCCTGTTCATGCTTTTAACTTGAGACAACACAAAAATAATTGCTTAGAGTTTTAGAAACTGAGATTAGTCAGGAAGAAAAATTTGTAATAGACCTGTTTTTAGTAAAATGTATTGCTTCAGAATGGAGACTGGGACTTTTTTTTCCCCTTCCTATTAATGATTTCTTATGAGTACAAGAAAATACAGATAATTGAACTGAATTGTGATACAAAAATTTTTCTACTTCCATGTGGGCTGATGAGTACCCTACAGATTGCTAGTCCTGTGTAGAACAAACATTAATGACACTATGACTAATGAGAAATGTTACTCAGGCATAACTTCTAGTTGGGGTAGTAAGTTCCCTATGAACAGTTATTAGATGAAGTAGAGAAATAAAGTTATAAAAATTATGCTTTCAAATAAAGAATACATGTGTATATAACATATATTTGAAATTATTATTTTAAATGTTGCATCATATGACTGTCATTTGGTGATTGAAAACCATTAAATCTGGACCTTAATTTTTATATATTTTTATATATATCAGGTAGGGAACTAGAGGTCATGTTGATGAAGACTGACAAATCAAGACAGTTTTAAACTTTAAACTTTACTAATTTAGTTCAATATCACAATTTGTGCTAATGGTTAGTTCTTTCCTGTAATCATCACTGTTACACCTACAAAACTGTTAGTCTCTAATACTGTTAAAAATTAGTATTTTTAAATTAACCACATGTATACAATACCACAGAGCTGATGCTGCACAGTGAGTCTTGACAACTGCTGTTGTTGGTGATTCTTAATTACTGAGGTCATGAGCATTTTTAGGAAAAAAAAGGGAACAAATGTGTCTTCTCTTTTTCTTGATTTTACTTGCCTTTGCCTGATGTTTTTGTGCTACTTGCCTTCCTCCCAAAAGCGGGAATTTTGCTCCCAACATCCCTTGTCTTGTTTTGGGATTTTCCAATCATTATTGTGTATTTGATAATTCGTGTGTTTTTGGAAGGATGCCCTATTTGCTGTCCCTTGTTCTTGTCTTGTCTTGCAACTTTCTATTACTAGGATGTCTCTTATGTACAACTACATGCATCTTTAGACCTTCCATGGACACATTGCTCACATACTTAAGCAAAATCTCTTATCTTGTGTCTGGCCATGTATCTATATTTTTTTAAATTGGTTACACTGTGTTAATACACTGTCTCTAATCGAAGCATCAAGAAGAATAGAGATCTAGGCGGTCTGATGGAGGCTAAATTTGGAGTGCTGTTCATCAGGCCTGAGGAAGCTCTCTCATGTGGCTTCACTATGTAATTATCTGAATGCTGATGTTACAAAGTTCATGTGTTTGCATCAGAGACAGATGGAAAAGTATTTTATTTCTTTCAGTGCCTGGATCTGATGGATGAATTGGCTGCAGTTTGATCCAGATAGAATTTTAATATATATTACATAAATATTTGACACCAGCTTTGGAGAAATTGTTTCTTTCTCAACATTGTTGGCATTAAATTATTTCAAGTAAATCATTGTTCAATGTGTAGACTGAGTTGTTATGAAAATGATGTTTCTAAAGGATATTCATAAATCCTTACATTGAATTTTAGCCTTCTTGTTTTGACCTGTATTTTCCTTACTGACAAACTAAACTATTCCATTTTACATAAAGATTGGAAGCAACTTAACACTTAAATTTTCTCTAGTTAATTCCAGCTGTATCGTGCTTAGCTACCAACAATCTTAGCTTTCTCAGCATATTCAGTAGCTATTCAGGTGATAGTTGCTGCACACTTTGTAGTCTTGTAAGCCTTAAGATGCAAGAAACTGACTTTTTGTTATTAAAAGTGGCAATGATCTTTGATGGACTCTAACTAAGCTTTGAGTTCTCCAAATGCCTGCTGTTCCTACTTCGTGATTGGGATGAAGGTATTTAGGGGAAATGAGTGTCACCCTTGACCATGTCAGAAGAAAAATTTGACTTCAGATTGCTCAAAGATAGCTCTAGTTGACTTTGAATTATTTTGGGTTTTAAAGGTGCATCCTTTTATAAAGTTAGGTTATGCAAATGTATCTTCTCAGGTGAAATGGTACATAAACGATTTAGACCCTGCTGTTATTAACAGAAAATTATTAAAAACATTCTGCATTTCCAATCAGCTAGTTTGGAAGGTCTATTGCACTAATGGGTTATGATGTTTCAACTATGAAATATTTCTTTTTTAATTTTTGCAAAAAAAAAATGTATCAAGAATAATTTATGAATATTTGTTACAGCTCACACTCTACAATATGTGTAGAATTTAATTTTTTTAGAATAACTGAAAAATTATGATTTTATTACAATTATCAAAATTAGACTTTTACACCTGTATTCTTGTGCAAATAAAATAACATAAATTCTTACCTGCAATGTAGTGATGATGATACTACATTTGAACTTCTTCAGTTCTTATATTTCTTTTATATTTTTACTATTATGTTTCAGGTATAACAAAGCTGTTGCTAGCTGAGTATACTAGATTCAAATTCCTCATTTTAAATTTTACCTAGTACTTTAGTTTCACCTATGGAAACTTCAATTTTCCTATCCTATGATTATCCAGAGAAAAATGAATATCACTAAAGAAAAAGACTTAATTTCTTTCTCCATCTGTTTTGCACAATTGGGAGGCTTTTCTAGGTAAGAAATGTCTTGAGGCTTGATATCTGAGACTTGGTCTCTGAGGCTTTATCATATGGGATCAAAATCAGTGCAGACTGTATCGTTACTTCTGTTAGAATTATAATAAACATATGCATGCATAGATAACCTGCCACCTTTTTTTCTCCTGGAAGTTATTTAATATCATGAAGCTTCTTTTCTCCTGTGTTCTTATTTCTCACATTTTATGATAGGTTCATAAAGTTACCAGGATCTAGTATAAGAAGCTGTCTCTGTTTTATGTTGATTGTGATAATGGAAACTTTTTCTAGAGCTGTAATAACTGGTGTCCTTCCAGTATTAAGTAGGCAACCAATTCAGATAATTCTATTAATTTTTTTCTAAGAAAATTTTAAGCTAGTCAAAGAAGGGTCTTGATTGTTTTCTAATTCTGAGCATTGTTTGATCTGCGGGGCTTACCTTCTGCCCATACAAATCATTCAGTATTAGACGTAAGATGTAAAATGCCATCATTTAATAACATTAATTCCTCCTGCTTCAAAAGTTTCCTTTTGTACTGTTTCCTTCTCTGACAAAAGTATCCCTTAAGCCACTTTCTTTGGTTTTAGTTTTAGAATGCCTTCTGGTTGGAAAGTGAATTTAAACTGGTATTTTAAAATAAATTAAAAGAAAGTGTTTAAAATTGTATATACCTCTACAGGGCATTCCGTCTGCAGTACTGAAACCGTGTGCGTATGGAGGATGTTTATAGTCTATGGGATAATGCAGCTTTTCAGTTCCATGATAAATGATTTATCAGAACATTGGCAAGTTAAAGATGTTCTTCCTTCTAATCATCTGTGTAATAAAGACAATTTCTGCACTGAAGTCCTATGGTCATCACCCAAAAGTAAGTCATCTGGGTTCATTGATAATTTCCTTATCTTCCTGAATGAACCTGACTCAGTTTGCAGATTCTTCAGTCTTCGTCCTCCTCTGTCCTTGGAAAACGCGTGAGATTTTATCTCATCACAAATTAAGCCTCAGGGAAGCTACGACCTGTAATGTACAAGTTGTATCACCATGTAATACTTGTAGGATTTGGGAATCATGTTTTATCAACTCAGAATTAGTAACTAGTTATAGTGACCAACAGGATTCTTGAATTTTATTTTTTTTAACTAAAAATTTAAAAAACACAAAAGAATATGCATTTCTAAACAACTGTAGCCCTCAATCTATATTTAATGTCTTAGTATTACTCTACCGCAAGCTCTCTTAAGCAAGCTTTCTTCTACACTTGCCAGAAAAGAACTGGTTTATATTCCTTTAACTCAGACATGGACAACGCAGTGATCCACACCAGAACAGCATATCCTGTTGTGTTTTGTTTTCTTGTCAGCTGTCTGTCTGGATTCCTCCACAGGGATGCTGTGCTTGTGGCTATACTTAAATTACATGATACTATTTTACATTTAATTTTAAATATCAAATCTATCTAGCCAAACAGGATACCCTGCTTGACCTGAAAGGGAGCTGTACAACAGTACTGAAGCAATGCAGCTGTAGGAGGTAATATCTATGCACAAGACACTACTAGTTAGACACATAGAATTACTTTGAGAAAACTCTAGAAATTCTTGTTCTGTTAATGTAATCTGGTGGTCTTGTCATAAAGCTCCAACTACTCCTGTAGATACTTTGGTCACGTCATTCTGTTGGTTTTCTAAAGTCAAATGGATCTCTCAGTTTTTCCCTTCAGAAATAATTACTGGAAGGAAGGACGTGGTCTCTCCTCTCCTCTCCTCTCCTCTCCTCTCCTCTCCTCTCCTCTCCTCTCCTCTCCTCTCCTCTCCTCTCCTCTCCTCTCCTCTCCTCTCCTCTCCTCTCCTCTCCTCTCCTCTCCTCTCCTCTCCTCTCCTCTCCTCTCCTCTCCTCTCCTCTCCTCTCCTCTCCTCTCCTCTCCTCTCCTCTCCTCTCCTCTCCTCTCCTCTCCTCTCCTCTCCTCTCCTCTCCTCTCCTCTCCTCTCCTCTCCTCTCCTCTCCTCTCCTCTCCTCTCCTCTCCTCTCCTCTCCTCTCCTCTCCTCTCCTCTCCTCTCCTCTCCTCTCCTCTCCTCTCCTCTCCTCACTGACTTAGTTATTCTGACTCTTAGCCTCTGGAAAGACAAAACACAAAGCTTACCTCATTTCAGTTTGCTGAGTTATGGACATTTCACTTTGATATGTTTTTCTGGGGAAATACGTACCAATCACGCACTGAAGTAAAAAAGGTTTATATGTTTCCCCTTCCCCCCCTTCCAATTGCATAGTGATGCAAATGTCAAAAAACATTTTAATTAGTTGTAACTGACCCTTTTTCAAGTTTACCTGAAATTTTTCTATCCCCAGTTACAATGATAATGTAGCCGATTCTTTCCAGGAGAACACTGCTGTGGTATTTTCTCACTGTTTGGCCAGGTAGCTCAGTATCCTTATTGGCTTCATAATTCAGTGCTCCCATGAGTGAGAACATTGTAGACTGGTAAAATGGATGGTTTGATGATTTAACAAGCACCCAAAAACATCAAATGCTTTTAATTACACCTTCAGATGGTTTGAAAAAAAACCCAGTTTGTTCAGACGGTTGAGAATGTATGTTGTTACTGCTACAATAATCTCTTAACTTTTCGATATGAGATTAGTGCTAGGAAAAATGAAACTCGCAGATGCGTAAGATAAATTTCTGGCAGGATAGTTAATAGCAAAAAAAGAGTGAGGGAATATATGCAGAACCATTTAACTGGAAACTTGTCATCCCAAGTTGTTACATTTTGTATTGGTATTTCTCTTATTCTATTTTGGTAATGATGCAGTTCCTGTTGAATTCAAAATGGTGTGAAAGAGGTCTAAGCTATGAAGTAGGTTTTTCATCTGCCTTTGCTGTGACCCATTCAAAATTCTGTTCATTAGTAGTCAGTATATACACTGGCCTTAAGGCACTTTTGGGGACTTTGTGCTGTACTAAAACATTGTGCATAATATATATGGCTAATATCTCCTCTTATTTCTTAGTATAGTGAAGAACTCCATTATTCTAATGTATAGTTGCTAAGATACAAAGGAACTCATCAACTCTTGAACAATTTTCTGAAAAGTAATTATAGGACTCTAGAAAGTTATGGAAAATATTACTTTAAAGGACAAGTGAAAGTTACATTCTAATATTAAGTTCAGATGCTGGCATTTCTCTCTCAAATATACATGGACAACTCATTTTGTGCAGGGTACCAGAACACCTCATGATGCTTGGAAGTGATATGCATATGACAGTCTCTTTGGAAAGCTAGGATACCATGAGGCTGGTGAAAGTAATGGTAATATATAATTTTCCCTTATGGTATAAAAGACATCTAGAAGAAAACCTGCATTTAAAAAAAAAAAATAGTAATCAGGGATGCTAAAGTTAAAACCACTTATCTTCAGTCCATTCTCTTTGAATGTATATGACAGCATGTTTTTTTTTAACTCTATTATCAGTCTATATCTACCACAATAATGACCTCTTTTTAGGGAATTCTTTGTGTTTAATTGTCATATAACATTCACAATTCTCAATTCATTTTGAACTCAGTCAATCTATAAAACATTTTCATATTCCTTTGACATGACTTAGTTAGTCCTGACTTGCTTTAACCTAAGTTTAAGGAAATGCTTCTTACTGGGGTGCTAATTTTCAGTGATCACTAAAAGGACTATAAATCGTTCCTATTTGATGTGCAGAAATGTGTAACATTTGCATTCCATCTTTATGTGCTTTCTCATCAGTCTCTGTTTTTCTTCATAGTGACATAACTCTTTATATACAACTTGGAAGAGGTTTTATTGCTGGAAAGGTGTTATTCCCTTCTTACAGCAAAGATTAAGGAAAAAAATGGTAGAAAATGCTTTATTTGCTTCTGTATAGATCATGTGCAATGAGAAAATTCATCTCTGGAGAATGAGATTATTCATTTGTGAAAGAAATTTACGGCAGATACTGATTTTTAGAAGAGTGAGCAACAATTTTCTTAGTGGAGATTTAACTCCTCTAACTGCCTGAAAGATGATTTCATGGAGATAGCTTTCTAATTTATTCATAACTTCCATTGTTTTTAAAGCATGGTTCTTGCATCGGAATTAGTTTTGTCCATGGAGATTTTTGAATTCTTGGCAGTTAAATAGCTGTTTTTAAATGGACGCATTAGCATTACAAAATCTGAAACAGTTATTGAATTTACTAAAATTGCATTAATTGTATTCATACTAATTGAGTATGTCTGCTCTCACTTTGAAAGTCATTTTCAGAAAGAAATATATAAGATGTTAGAAATGGTTAGAGATGTGCAAAAATGGGAATACAAAGTTTCCTAAATCCTTAATTCTCTCAGAGAATACATTACGGATTTTCAAAAGAAATCCTTTGTGAGATTATGTAGCTTTGATGGGTGCCAGAAAAATAGGCAAAATAGATTTCTGGATTGTTCACATTACAAATTTGCAGAGCTGACACTCTCTATTGGCCTGTCAAATTTATTTCTGACAGTCTTTGTCCCAGAAAAGCAGCTTGCGTTTGTTAGTAATATTATTGTTACAAGAATATCTGACAGTTTCAAAGACA
The DNA here is from genome assembly GCA_009769605.1 of Bucorvus abyssinicus. Classification (NCBI taxonomy): domain Eukaryota; kingdom Metazoa; phylum Chordata; class Aves; order Bucerotiformes; family Bucorvidae; genus Bucorvus; species Bucorvus abyssinicus. Next base: position 17,577,897 of record CM020033.1, read on the forward strand.
TGTATGTGAATAATACATTGGTATGTATATCCTGCCTTTGGGTATTCAGCCTAACTTTTAAGCTGTAAGCTTATTTTTTCTTAATGGGCACTTCACATGAAACTACTTAGGAGTAAACTTTGACAAGTTTCAGCAATAAGTAAATCTTGTAACTGTGTGCCATTTGCTCTTGGTAACTGGAACTATTAAGAAACAAATGATTCCTTTTACCTAGACTGATTTTGCTATCTTTTCATGGGAAGTTGAAGCAGAAAAAGATTTTCTCGCCCTAAATGAAGTAACAGCTGGTCAAAGAGATACATTTGTTTTAGACATGGTAAGAGAAAATGTATGACAGTGCAAAGCTGAATAAAGGCTTTATCAGCATGAGCACAGAACGGCTACATCAGTCACAAGTGACAAACCCTTTAGTCAGCCTTATAGGTCATCCCATGAACATGTCAATAAAACCTAGAAAATAAACCTTTCCCAGGCAGTTGTTAAATACTGCATGTGTTGCATGTTGCTCAGAGGATTAGGATAGTCAGATAGCTCCAGAAAAGATGGATAGGTAGTTGGGACACAGGTGAGCATGTGAAAAATGCCTGAAATTTTGGAATGATAAACTGTATTTTAATTAAGTGTTGTAAATTAACAGAAATTTGGGTATTATATATTTGTCAGTAATCGAGATAAGCTTTTCCAGACACTCGTGTAATTTTACTGCCATTAGAAGAAAGCCTAATGTTGTCTCTCTTCTATGACATGAATTTAACCATGAATTTGGATAATCTATATTTTTAGAAACTTCTGCTAACTAAGCACTAAGGAGAAGGTCAGGTATAAACTACATTACTTTGAAGAAATGCAGATTTGCTTTTCCTCTGGAAGCAGATAGTTTAACTTTATATTCTCTTCCTACCTTTCTTGTCAATATAAGTATCGGACAGATTAATACTGACAAGTGTGAAATTCATCTGTAACATTTTAATATTGTCATAAAAATTTTGAATCAGAAACGTAGGAAGGGTGAAATTCAATATTAGTGTTCATGTCACAGTTTTTTGAATACAGCTCATACTCAAATCTGTAGCTTAATGCTTGAAGCAATTAGATTTCTTGATTCACTTAAAGCAAAAATACTTTCATGCAATTCTTTCTGAATAATTCTTTTAGAAATATTTATTTAGTTTTTCTATCCATACTTTAATATTTTTTTCCTAGCTCCTAAGATGCCAGTCATGAATCAGTTCATATTTTAAGTGATTCATATATTTGCTTCTCCACTACTGTTTATGTTTGGATTTTTCTTTTCATACATTAACACTGTGTTTGTAAAGAGATCTAGTAACATGTATGATTTGAAATGTCTCCTAGGGAAAATCAAGTTTTGGTAGTTTCACACAGTGGATAATTTGAAGATAGGATACACATTTTGGAATTGGATGCTTTTCTAATTACAGACTGAAATAAACATAACAACTAGCCCAGATGCTTGTGATTTTGCGAAGACACTATATGCATGGTCTAAGACATGCTGTAAAACATACTGCAGTAGGAGAAATTTCTAATTTCAATTTTTTTTTAGTTCAGAAGGACAAATACAAACAATAATAAACTAATCTACTAAAGATATGTGAATATATAAAAATAGAATGCCTGTCCTTTGTTTTAATATATTGTAAAAGAAAATCGAGTACTAAGTAGTTTGAAAACTATCCTTTAGAATTAACTACATCTGATGATGATAGTGTCAAATACTATAGCTGGAACTTTTAAAAAGTATAAGCTTTATGACTGATACTAGTATGTGTAATGAGGCTAATATAACGAAATACAATGACCTCTGCATTCACAGTGACAGCTTATCTCTAAGTATCTTTTCAGAGACAATGCCATAGGCCTTACTGAAGTCCAGGTAGACAATACCCACTGCTTTCCCTTCATCTACCAGGCCAGTCATTTCATTGTAGAAGTTTATCCATGACTTCCCTTTGGTGAATCCATGATGGCTAAGCCTAATGACATTCTTGTTGCCCATGTGTCTAGAAACAGTTTCCAGGATTAGCTGCTCCATCAGATATTATATGTATTTAGAAGCCCATCTGAGGCAGGTAATCCTGTGTGACACAAATTAGATCAGTAAAAGGTTTTGGGCTGGTTTGAATTCTTACTACTCTGGAGTCTATGTATGAGGTGCGTTATATGCAGTACATTGTTCTGCATAGACAGTTAAGTCATTCCATAATTCAGTACACTGAGCTGAAGAGTAATCCCTTTATCTCTCACTCAAAATATTTTCGGTAGCCTGTATTAAGGAAAAGTGAAACAACTGCTGGTAACTGGAAAAATATTTGAAATTTTTAGAGCTATTTTAAGATCACCTATTCAACCAATGTAACCACTACATCAAATGAAAATGCCTTCTAGGAAACAAGAATAAACGATTAAAAAAATTAAAGTATTTTCTTGAGGTTAGAGAACACAAAAGCGCAATTAGCTGCATAATCAAATGACTGACCAAAAGTAGCTCCTAGCTGCTAGCACAAACTGCCGAAGGAGCTTGGCAACCAGTCAAATAATACTGCTAGAAAAGAAGTCCTTCTTGACAGAGCAGCTGTACCCCATGATTCAAAGGAACAGGAAAAGAAATGCTTCAGTCTGATAAGAAAACCATTCTCTTTTCAAGATGCTTCGGTTAATTAAGAAAAAAATAGAAAAACAGTCTGAAAATATTATTGTTCAGGAAAGTAGTGGTGCATCAGTTTTCAAGTACTTACAGAAATCTCCCTTTGGAGGTATGGAATGAATGTGCTTTTCTCAGGTGACAGATGTTGTAATAAAACACAAACTGAGAGTGAAACAACATCCCTTTGCTACAGGGAATAGCTTCTATAAAAAGAAATTTCAAAGCTATTAGTTTTTTGTTTGTAAACTGTCACTTTACCTCTTGATTTTGGGGTGATATGGGTGGATAAAAGCCTTCCTTTCCAAACCTTTCAAGCCAAGGTGTTTTCAAACCCTGACATAAGCTATTGAACTGTTCACAGTTCATGAAACTTGGTGTCATAACTGACAGCACTCAACAAGACCAGTTGTAGTTCAAAAACTAAATAAATAAAGTAAGAAAATAATAAAGAAATAAAATAAATTTAGTAAAAGCTAAATAAATGAGAAGAGAAATATTCTGTTCTCAAAACCTATATTAATGTACTGCTTATAGAATCTGTTCAATGCTCCTTAAGAATGTATAAGGTAAATAGCACATAAATTGCCATGTATAAATTGTCCTCATTAGGATTCATTAATTGAATCTGGATTTAATTAATTTAGATTGAAACATCAAGCCAACAGTCTCTTCTATGCTGACTAAGTAGCTCTGGTGGGTTGAACTTAGGTGTCTGGAACATGCGCACCAAGCCACTCTCTCAGTTAAAGATTAAAGACATATGGGTTGAGGTAATGACAGGGAGATCACTCACCAATTACTGTCATGGCAAAACAGACTCAACTTTGGTAATTAATTCAATTTATTGCCAGTTAATAAGAGAGTAAGATAGAAAAAAAAAAAAAGACCAAAACTAAAATCAGCTTCTCCCCACCTCTCCCTTCTTCCTGGGCTCCATTTCCCACCTGACACTCCTGTCTCCTCCTCCCAAGCAGTGCAGAGGGATGGGGAGTGGGAATTGAAGTCAGTTTGCAATACTTTGTCTCTGCAGCTCCTTCCTATTTGTCACAGGTTAGGGCTGGGCCTGCCACTGGACAAATGACAGATGCTCTCCACTAACCCCACTCACTTCCTAAAGGGGAAGACAAAGGGAATAATGGAGAATGAAATAATAATAATAAAATGAAATAAATACAAATATATACAAAACCAATACTGAACCCAACCATCCTGATGGCAAACATGTCACCATCACCACTGATGCCGCAGGGCAGACACTGGGGAAGGCCCAGACTGGACTCAGTGGCAGGTGGGAACCAGATTCAGGAGCTGGGTTCTGGAACTGGATTCAGGAATGAATGGGTTGGGATTGAAGGCAGAATGGACAGAGACCTCTTTGGACGCCAGCCATTGAAAAGGGAGCTTGACCCTTGTGATCCCTCAGCTTTACACCCAATGTGATGTCAAAAGGTTGGGGGACCTGAGAGGACCACAGAGACATTGTGCATGTGTGTTGGGTTGGAGATAAGAAAGTAAAAGTTGAGCATGAGGTGGCACTCGCAAGAGATGTGAAATGAGGTCTACTGGAAGTACACTGGCGAAGGGAAAGCTAAGGCTGAGAGAACCCACGTGCAGTTTTAAGTAGGGAGGCTTAGTGACACCTTGCTGTCTTTAGTAACTGATTGGGAGGCTGTAGTGAGACAAAACTAGACTGTTCTCAGAGGAGCACGGTCTCAAGGTAAGTGCACCTACCTTGTATGGCAAAAGGCAATGGGCAGAAGCAGCAACATGAGAAATTCTGATTAGATATGGAAATGACAATTTTACCATGAGGATAGTCAAACACTGAAATGAGTTGCACAGCGAGGCTGTGAAATCTCAGTCCTTGGAGACGGTCAAAACTTGAGCAAAATCATCTAAGTGGACTTGCTTAAAGACAGGCTTAGATTAGATGACCTCTGGAGGTCCCTTCCGATATTTTTTTTTAAATTAAAATATACAATTAAATTGTAGTTGTACAGTACTATGATGTTGTCACAAGTGTCCAAAAATACCCCTCCCATTCTAGACACTCTTGTATTGGTCTTAATATGTCTCAAACTTCAACAGTAATTTGAGGAAAGTACATAATGGGACAGATTATCCCTTGATGTTACTACCATGAGCTACATGACCTACATGGGAACTGAACGGATTTATCTCAGTCAACTATATTATTTGCTGACTAAAATTTGGTCTGTTTTCCTTGTACTGTGTCAAAGGACAACTTAATTTTTAAGTAGTCAATCAAAAGGTTTAAACATTCTTCAAATTTAATTGATGTGAAGGTTAGCTGTGTATTTTTTCTTAAAGTACCCAGAGTGGATGAGGAACTTTAGAAAAAGATGTACAGTTTTACTGCTATTATGTTGCTTTAATTTGTTTTGAAATTTCTGAAATTGTTGTGGGAAAAAAAAAAAATTAAATTTTAGCAAAAAATAAGGTACTGATAGTACTAATTTTGCAAAATATAGTTTTGCTAGTTAAATCATATACAGAAATAAAAAAAATGCATCACATGAAATCGGTTAGATACTTTTATTTTTCTTAGACTGGGCCTGTTAAAATTAATGAAGACCACATTGAGATTGAGGTGAAGTTAAGAGAGGTTTCTGTATTTTCATCTAGGTTTGTACTGCACCTTCAGAGGTGTTCAAACTAATCAGGAGTTAGGCCTACTACATTCCTTACACCCATGGTTAAAATCGTTATCCTCTGCAGCTATGATCTGCTTAAAATGAATGCTGGGATTATTTCAAGCTGCGATATCTAACTGATCTCTTGCTGTTGGCATGTGGTGAGTAGACTTAACAGCTGTTCTGTCAGGATATAAACACAAGCAAGGGTAACCCCACTTTTTTACTGTTCTGCAGGTGTGAATAGTTCCACCTAGCATTTGCCCAAGGTATGCTTAATGATAGGTGGGTTTCTGAGAAAAGAGAGAAACTCTTCTGAGTGTTCTACTAAAGGAATTCAAATATACAAGCTACAAAAGGTTTCTTATCAGCACATTGACTTTAGAAGCAGCCACTATAAAGTTGCATACAACGAAAAACATCCTTACTTCCAAAATAAATTATAGCATGATTAATGTTAATTAGTTATTGTAGAGCTTCTAATAATAACTTTTAAATGCAATTTGCAGCTGTAATGCTAATACTATTGAAAAGTGAACTTTGTAAGACTGAAGCCCCCTAGGCAGGTGCCCTATATGACTCTCCATTAGTGATGGTGGTTTTGATTCTCTACTAGAGTTATTTCCCAAGGTGGATTTCTATCTGTCCTGTAAATCATGGGGTTTGGTTTCGTGGTTTTGGGGCTTTTTTGAACCCATATATATATATGGTTCTTTTCTTTGTGGTTCATGATTTGTTTAAAGTTAAGGCTGCTTTAAACTGTGTATGGTCAAGAAGAAAAATGTCCCCATCTAATTATATGATTCTGAACCTTTTTCCCCCTGCAAAGTGCAGTCAATTAACAGGGAAAGGAGTTCTAGTCACAAAGATGGCAAGATGCACTTACCTCTGTATTTGTTCTTAAGAAAACATCTTTCTAAACACTAAATGAAACATACTAGTTTCTGCCTTAGCTGCAGAACTGCTGCCCAAATTATTCCTTAGCCTGATCTCTAGAGCTTTTTTCTCTCTCTCTTTTTTTTTTTAAATATTTTATTTTATTTTAATGTCCAGACACAAGCAAGACAATTCCTGCTGGCATTGCCAATGCCATATTATGCACTGATTTCGCCATTGTGTCAGCTCTCGCATCTCTGATTTTCTTTTTCCTACTTTACCTTGACAGGTCATTTTTCATTTTCTCTTGCTAGATGTCCAGCCTTGAGTCACTTGAGAGGATCCCTGTACACGGACGTACAGAAAAACTGCACTGGGATCCTCTGGAGAACCTTGTCAGGACTGTGCTTGATCATTCTGATTGGTAACTACTGATGTGACTGCTGTTGTTTGCACTTAGGAAACAAAACAACCTTCATTCTGACCTGTACATAATGTTTAAGTCATATATCTTTTATGGTCACTGATTCGATGAAACTCTAAAATAATTCTCATAGTTTAGTTTATTCCCCAGTTTTCCTTCACACAGTCACTGAAAGGAAGAATTCAGACTGCTGCAAGCATTCTAGCCATGAGGGTTATTTCTATTTGTTCGTTTTAATTTCAGTCCTGATTTACAGACGCTTTATATGGCCTGCTTTGAGGATAGTGGAATATTATTTTTATTCTGGAACTCTTTCATGACTTTCTGTTTTCATCTTTTTTTTGGAATGATACTTTTGAAATAGCAAGCTGTCATGCTCGCTTGAGGGGGACTTTAACACAAGGAACACAACACACATTTCTCTGAAATCATGTTTAAGTGCTTTTTTCTCTGGCTATAGTGCTGTCTGCCACAATTCTTGTGTTTCACATTCCTAGAGCTGGTTTTGGTTAAGAAAATTTTAATTACTTCAATCTAACGGTCAATGTCATGCATTCTTTCATGAGAGATATATTTAAGGAAGAAAGACTAAACAGGCTTCAGTATTTAAATTGCAGCTATACTGATGTGAGAAACACAACAAGTTTACAAATACTAGCTTTTGATATTTTGTTCCTCATTTCCTAACTTTTGGGAAATCCTGGTGCAATGTACCTTATCTCTTAAACACACAAACATATATCTCCAGTTTCATAATTAAATCAGACAATATAACAAACAATAAGGGCTTTAGTAATCTTTGCAGATAAGGATTTTTAAAGAGACACCATCCAAGTAACATGAAAGGAACATAACAAGATTCTCAAGCTGTCAAATATTGAAACAATTGTAATTTTAAAATCTACAAATAATTTTAATACCTGAAATGAAAACTAAGTTATGGAAAATATAGACCTTTTTCCTATTGCCTAGTGCAAGTTATCAATGGCAACCTTGAGACCCAGTTTCTGGTGCATTGGATGAAAACTTCTTATGAATGCTTTCACTGCATTTAAAAACGGTCACTGACCTCAAGCTTGCAAATCTGCCAAGTATTGTTAAGTGGGCTGTAAATTAAGGATAAAGGAGGGAAAGGGAACTGTCACATAGCGCAAAAGAACTGACGTGATCTCCCAACCCACAAAATAACCAAACACTGAATGCATTAACTATCTTTTATTTCAGAACAAAAAGATGAATATTAATATTATAAAATGTCTAGATGAAGAGAAAAACAAGAATGAGAAACTGCATTATATAATGGACCCGTTCTATATAAATAATAACTGTGATAGTTCTGCATAAATGGATCATCAGTATGTAGATGTTATAATCTTTGTAAAAAACATCAAAAAAACAACTGTATTATAAAGACAGCATATATCAGAAAGAGGTAACAAATAAAAGTTGTGGAATCTTGCTGGAAATTCTTTGGGTTAATAGCAAGAAAAGACAAACAGAACTGAGGGAGTGCAATTTTTTCTCCAATGAACCTGCAATTAACTGTTTACAATGTAACTAACTGATTAACTGCTAGCAATAGATGTTTTCTCATTCAGGGAGAATATAATTCTTAAGTAATGTAAATTATCACACTGATATAAATATGCTTTTAAATGCAATCAGTTATTTTTTATTAGAGTAGATTTTGAAAAGATCTGTGAAAGACTATGATCTGTTACCATATAAATTTACTTTTTTAAAAATAGTAATGTTTTCTCATGTGAATCATTAGCTATTGGCTTTAATTGAAAAAATGGATGGGTATTAAAAAAACCCCATATAATTGAGGTCAAACATACTAGAAAACCATGAACAGATTCTATATCGAAAGCAACCTTATTCTGACAGTGATAACTTTCTGCACAAACACTGAATTTAGTCCCAATAGGTTTAAGCTGTATGGAGAGGTTATTTTTTTCATGTTTGATTAAACTCAATTTTATTGATTACTTCAATTATGTGTGTGTGGGTACAGGTACGTCTGTGTGTACACATCCTAATATATGCCCACTATGGCAGCTATTCAGCATTCTCATATTAAACATGCTTTTGTTAATTGACTTGCCCTCAGGTTAAAAATGAACTATAACTTTCAGTTCTGTGGCACAATCAAAATTGCATACAGAATACATCCACAGAGAGAGTCATCTATCAGTATTTCCAGTCTATCCGACACTGCAGTAAGTAGGCAGTAATTATAATGCTTAGGAGAAACATGTACGCTATCCCACTAGGATCATCTTCGCTGCCCATCTTAATGACTAGTTATGTTTCTGTACATCAAGTGTCACATTATTTACAGGTATTTTTAATTGGCTATTTTTCTTTTAATACATTTATTTTGTGTAGCAGCTGATGTAGGAGCCATCAGTGATATCTTAATGACATTTTTAAACTGAGTTAATAAATTTTTGAGAGATTAGTGCCTGATCCATGGTATCAATATATGTATTTGGACCAAATGTTTTTTCTAGTTGCAGTAGCATCCTTTCAGGCTGCCAAGTCTAAAAAAGAGTTTGTTCAAGGTCATTTATATTTTATAGAATCTGGCATTTTGCAGCTTACTACTTGACCACAAGTGACACTGATAAAACCTGATACAAGGTGTCCCTTATGTGTGGCAGCTTTTCCTGGTTTAGTTTTATTTATGCATATTTCCTGGGTAATTATCACCTCTATTTAGGTTCAGCAAACAAATGGAAAATGACATTATTCAGACACCCTCAAACTCACATATGCAAAGCTGATTTTATTTACATCTACCTTGTGTGTTTTTATAATCCTTCTTTATGACAGAAGCTGATATTCTATTATTTTTGACAAAATGAGCCAAACATTGCTACAGAGAGGTGATCCTTTGGACAGCTACTAAAGTTAAGCAGCAACCATCATTTTCTTTGGGAAAGACGCATCTCGTATAGTTATCTTGATTTGTATTCTAGTTGAGTATATTTCCTAAAGATATGATCTCAGTTTAAAGTTAAGCAAAATGCGGAATGCCCACCATGAGGACTGATTCAAATTCTGTTTTATTTGAGCTTTGGATTTTAATTCCTGGGCTTTGCTATATTGTGTAGATGAAAAAAAATATTTGAATATTCATCAAACTGCGCTATGTGCACTGGTGAAAACATGTCAAATACTTTGGTGTAAAAACTTACGTTCTTTTTCTTCTGATGGCTTGAAATTAGGCAATTTCCGCCTGAATTGATAGAGGAACTGATCTGGAAAGCACGGCTATCTTCAGTTACAGTTTATCCAGATGGTTTCATTAAAGTGCAGACACTGTAAATTTCTAGTGAGAGCCTATTTCTGATGTTATGTAAAATCAACGGCAGAGCCACCATTGATTTCAATAGGAGCACAACTCTGCTTCTGCGATGCCATGATCACTCCTGAGGCTGGACCCTGTGGAGAGCGATGAGCTCAATGAGACACGTAAGTTGCTTGGCAGTAAGGTGTTCATGTGTAAAAGGATAAATTTAACTGGAATCCTGTTTCCTTTCTTTTGGTAACTTGAAAGATGAGTTTGGATGTGTTTGCAGATGAGAGGGTTTAGTGCGCACTGAGCCAAGGTTTATTGGGTGTCAATATTAAATGATACAGGTCTGAGTTTACTAAAAGAGAGTTGTGCAGTAATGGCAGGTGGTTATCACGTTTGATCCACCAGTGTAAGGGCAGCTGGGGTGGGAAAGCTCAGCTCTTGGGGACCTGTGCCTGTTTTTGCTAATTGGAGAGTGACAGGCTTCTTCCTATGGTCACCCACTTTGACTGAAGGTCTATTTTAAAGGACTATGAAGTCTACTTTTGGGAAATTGAACGCTCATTGTCTTGTAAGTAGGTTAAAGATGGCTGTTACCTTTCCTGGGTTATAACTACATACCCTGTATTAGAGGAGATCTCTGGGAGCAAGATATGCCTGGGTGGGACCTGGGACATTAAGGTTTACTGTGTTGAAGACTGAAGATAGCCTCTTCTAAGTGTTGGTTACTGGGACAGATGACCCTTTAGTTATGCATTCTTATGTACTTTTTTTTAACATATAATTTTTTAAAATAAAATTTTCTTGGATATTATTTTCTTATGTAGCTTCTGTGAGTATCTCATGAGAATTTCAGAGATCATTTGAGTGAAATATATCATTAATGTTTCAAGAATATTCTATGGTATATTTTAAGCTCATGTTTTTTTGGTATGCTTATGTTTAAAAAAGCTTTTATTCAAAAAGTCTTTGAAATGTGAGAATTTTTTTCACTGATTTGGATACATTTATGTTCTTTATAATATGTATAAAACCTCATCTCTTGACAGCTCTTAGGAGGACTGCACTTTGGAAATTGATCATATGGAGCATTTTAAAAAGAAGCTTTTAGGAAAAAAAGTCATTTTTATAGAATAATTATTCATTTTTGCAAATGATAGTGTATGAAAATATGAAGTTTCAAAATGACTGGTGACAACACTGAATTACTTCCAACAGTGCACTTGACAATGTAAAAACCTCAGTATTACCCATTCAAATTATAGATTAAAAATGTTTTGCTTTGCTTTTTCTATTTTCTTTTTAAATTCTTGCTGAAAATATGTTGCTTGGTAACCTTGGCAAAGCTAGTTAAAATTGAAAGCTATATTTATTTCCCTGTGGCAGATCCCATGGTCAGAAATCACTGGTAGAGCAAAATACATAGGACTACAACAGGAACCATGAGATTGTTTTGCTATGCCAAGGAATATATATTATTTAAAAAAAGGTTAATCAAAGTTTTTCACCATTGCAAGTGAGGACAACATGTTCTTCAGACAAGAATAGATCTTTCCCTTTTGCTTTTTTTTTCTTTTGCACTCCTCTGTACACTTGGCCCACCCTTTTCCAAAATCTTTCAGAAGTTTTCCAGAAAAGATTCAGTGTGGCCAGAGTACATATCATAGGGAAAGATGCTACGCCACTTTGCCACTTCACAGCCTCATTTCCTCTTTTTTTTTACTACTTTTATTTATTTCTCCCTCTCTATATGCATAAAATTTACTATTTTCATGTTTCTTAACATGAAAGTTACTGCTGCAGATGTTACATTACCAATATGTGGAATATACATTTGCACTGCTCAGTACTGTATGCTACACTTGAAAAACGGTCATACTTACTCTCTAATTTCTGCTGTTTCCTGTTGACTTGGTGGTATTCCTCAGAAACTAAGGTTCAGAGATAGTGTCATGAGAAAATTCTGATCACCTCCTCATGATATCAGTGTTTGGATACAGGCATTCTGCAAATCCATTTCTTTGTGCTCTCATTATTGGCAAAATACAATTCTGCACTGTGCGGGTTTTTTGTTTGGTTTTTTCCTTTTTTTTTCCCTTTTCATTGAGTGGAAGCCTTATAATCCTCTTTCACTGAAATTTAATCTCAAGTATTTTGTGAAACTGTTCCCCACAGAGAACAAGGAGATCCCTTTGGGTGCATGCAACATAATTTGGTGTGACAGACATTGCAAAAAAAGAAGGTAAAAGACATTGACCTTAGCTCCAAGTCTGTAGATTTTTCCTCAACAACTGAAGGATGGTAACTCCTCTGTTTTATATGACACAGAGCCACTAGAGCTAGAAGGACAATAGACTGATCAGCTGCAGCAATGTTCAGAACACAGAACAGAAATGGAAAGAACTAGCAAAATGATGCACAGTCCAGGTGCCTTCAAATCAGTCTTAAGGCACAGTAACTGAACATACAACCGAATTTATCAAACGCTTTAAAATACTAGAACAGTACATGCATTTTCTCTCCAGTTATTCATGTCAGTAACTGTGTTTGCTGAAAAGTTATTAACTTTACTACAAAATATTCACTCTATCCTCTGCAGATAAAATATCATCTGCAAGTCAATATGGCAAAGGAAACTTATTTAACTTCATGTTACTCTGGATATAAGAGTTTAGACAAATCACACAGTCAACCAGTTATTTATATTTCTGCTATCAAAAAGGCAAACACCTTTTCTAAATTGCTTCATAATTTTGCAGGTATGTACACATGTAACTGGGCCAGGACGCTAAATCTATGATGGTATTAACATAATTTTTTCTTAATCTAGTACCATAAACCACAAGCAGAATATGCAGTGATTTTCCATGTGTATACAAGCATTCAGCCTGGAGCTTGAATTACAGCCCTGCTGTTAAATCCCTGATGACATGAACCTGTATCACTTGATTTGATCTTGAAGGAGTCATTCCCAACGCAGTCATGTTTTTAGATTATAGTCTGAAATTGTACGTTGGTTATGGTCCTGAACCAATCAAGTTTATCAGGATCAGTATCTACCCAATCTGACTACAAAGATGGCCATAATGCTGTGTGACAGAAACCCGTTTGACAGTAGCTCCCCTTCTGGAGCTTGTGGAAGGGATGGAGATCATAATCACCTCCAGTATTTCTTTAAAATGATGCTTGTGCTCTGTCCACTCTTCTCATCTGTGCCAAATTTCTCGCAAATCTCTCACATTGTTCAAACATATCACAAGATCAATTTTATTTTCTCTCTTCCAGGAGGCTTCCTGAAGTCCAGGGAGGATTACAAGACAAGTGAGCTCCAAGTGATGTATACCAGTTTGGAATGAGGCAAACTACAGATCTTGTTTGCCCTCATCTAGCTGCAGGCAGTACATGAACCTCAGGTGATCTGAAATCCCATTTTTACATTCCCTGTGCCATTTCTTTAGCCTCAGAAGCTTCCATTGCATAGTTGAAACCTTGAATGTTTTTGATTACATGAACTTACCTCTGCTTTTACACTTTTTTTTTTTGCCTTTGCAAATATAACAAAGTAGTCTAAAAGAAGGAATTTGTCAGGGTTTTACAGTTTACCTGTGTTCAGAACTAGTCAGAATGGATTCCCCCCTCCCTTCCATTCTCAACCATGTTCTTTCAAATCCCTTGTGTTTCATATACAGCATTTTCATCTTGGAAAGAAAGTTCAATTTCTTTCAATGTGGCAGCTCTTTCTTCTTGAATTGCTGAGTCTTTGTTTTTTTGACAGACATTTAAAATGTATTACTATATTATTAAACTTCATCAGGATAACATCTTAGGCAACAATTTGAAGTCTATTAAAAGAAAATTAATTTTTACAGTAACATGTTAAGGTGCAAGTTACAATAAACATAATGGTTTAACCCTTTTTAATCAGGATTAATGTATGTAAGTCTGAGTCTTATTCTGACTCTGGGCAATACACAGATGTGTTAGGAGTCTACATATTTGTGTTTGTTCCCTCTGAAAATACTTTTTTCCTGTCTTCATTTACCTAAATTCTCACCACGTGTAAGATTCAAAAGTTTTGGTTATTTACTCAGCTCCATTTTTGTGCTTACCACCTCTTAAAGCATTGAGAAAGAATTTATGATTAGTGTAGTATGACAGTATAGATAATCTGAGTCAAGGTTTTATGATTGTTTCCTTTGACATTTAGTTTTTATTTGTGGATTTTTCAACATTCTCTTCAGTAATCATCATAGGACACCAACTGCGAAGTACATCAGCTGACGCCCTGTGTAAGGGGCAATTGCTCAGCACAGATCTCAGGGGAAAAAGCTTGTTTTTTGTTTGCATTTGTTTTAGCATACTACATACAGGCTAGATGAAAAGGTTTTGGTAAGATCAGCATATCTCCTCTGATTCCAGGGTTTTGCAGTGACTAAACAGCTCAAGTACTTGTTCAATTAATTTTTATATTCATTTCAAACTGTATCATATCTGATTTAGAACTGATCAGGTAACCAAAGATATAAAAATAAAAGAAGTTTGTTCTATGAAAGAATACAAAGTATATGACAGACCTGCAGCCTCACTTCTTGGTGATCCTGATTTGAAAGCCCATGAAGACTGCCAGGTGAGGTGGCTGCTCACCACTTGCTCTCAATTCAGTGCTTCTCTGGGGCCCCAGTGCAGTCTGAGCACTCAGAGATAGGAACATACAGTGTAAGCCATCAGAATTTAAATTTGTTGTTACAGATATTAATGTTGTTATTATTTTTCTCTTATCTAAGTGTTGCATGAAAATTATTAGTGTTGTAAGAGATGACAAGTGGAGATTGGTCGTGATACAAAATCAGACAAGAGATTAAAAAGTCAATTGACTCCTACCAACAGATGCTTAGTAGAAGGAATGTAAACAGCAAAAGCAGAACCATTCAAACAGGTTGAAAGCATCTGATAGCAAAGATTTCTCACTGAATTCAATCAATGCTTGAGTCTTTTGTAAGGCTTGGGGTGCTTTCTTTTATAACAATCTTTGCTCTTGTCATAACACTGCTCTAGCTGTGATGGGTTAAGGATATTTGTAAGCAATGTTTGTGACAAAGATAATATCAGTTCATCTAATAGAAAATAGTTGGAGTTAGAAACAGGCAACCTTCCAGGCAAACAGACTGTTCTTTTATGTGTTCAAGGGCTTGTTCTTTTTTCTCCACTATAGCAGTTGTTACAATGACAGATTACATCTCCCTGCAAATCTTGCCCATTTCAGATCATTGTCCAGTGTAAAAAGTTTTTGAAGTTGCTTCATACAAAGGAAGTTAAATATTTTGGGGAGTTTGGGGGTTTTTTGGTTTGGTTTTTTTTTTTTAATTATTACAATTCTATATGTTTGGATTTTTGAAGGACTGTCCAAGTGGATCAGTATTTTGGCAATTCAGATATATCTCAAGCATCCTCTTTCATTTACTACACAGTACTTCTTATCTATGTAACATACCACTGCTGTGGTATGTACTGGTTTGTTATTGCTTGAGATAGGAAAAGAGTTGTATAAAAAAAACCCAATACATTTTTGTTTATATTCCGGGCATAAAAGATTTCCAAATGATGAACTTAGAGTAGCATTTGTTTAGTCTGACAGACATGGAATTTACACCTAAAAAGTAAAGTTCCTAACGAGAAAAATCCCTAAACTTCAACTCTGTATGTCATCAGTGGCAAATGAATCTGTCCTCAAAAACATATCCAGAGAGTTCAAAGTAATTTTCAAACTACAATTCAAATTTTAAAAAAAACAAAATAATTTCAAGAAAAAAATCAGCTCATTAACAGAGAAAAGGGTCCAATTTATTATAAGCACACTGAATAAAATAATGAAACATACGTTAATTTATTTTTTAAATAGCATTTTAATACAATATTAAGTTATAGAGTTGGGTGTAGAATAATGTGTGTGATATTGGCTGAAAGCAGCAGAATTATCCCAATTTGTATCAGCTCAGAATTTGGTGTGAATTTTGGCCTTCTGGGCCACCTGGGCACACTGTTGGCTTATATTCATTATATTCATATTGTCAACAAACACCCCCAGGTCCTTTTCGCCAGGCAGCTCTCCAGCCACTCTTCCCAAGTGTGTAGAATTGCCTGGGATTGTTGTGACCCAAGTGCAAGACCCGGCATTTGGGCTAGCAATTGTGAGTTCTCCTGGACGCTAATAGAATACTGTGTCAGTCTCTATATTTTCCTTGGGTGGTTTATAATAGACTCCCACCATGATATCTGCCGTGCTGGCCTTTACCCTGATTCCTACCCATAAAAACCAACCCCATCAACCCCGTCTTCATCAATGACATAGACAGCATCATCAAGTGCACCCTCAGCAAGTTTGCAGATGTCACCAAGCTGAGTGGTGCAGCTGACATGCCTGAGGGACAGGATGACATCCAGAGGGGCCTGGACAAGCTGGAGAAGTGTGCCCATGTGAATCTCATGAGGTGCAACAAGGCCAATACAAGGTCCTGCACGTGGGTTGGAGCGATCCCCGTTATTAACACAGTCTGGGGGATGATGTGATTGAGAGCAGTCCTGTGGAGAAGGTCTTGAGTGTACTGGTGGATGACAAGCTGGACATGAGGCAACAACGGACACTCACAGTGCAGAAGGCCAACAATATCCTGGGTTGCATCATAAGTGTGACCAGCAGATCAAGGGAGGTGATTCTGTCCCTCTGTTCCTCTCTGGTGAGACGTTACCTGAAGTAGTGTCCACGTCTGGAGTCCTCAGCACAGGAAAGACATGGACCTGTTGGAGTGGGTCCAGAGAAGAGCCACAAAAGTGATCAGAAAGATCGAGCACCTCTGCTATAAGGACAGGCTGAGAGAGTTGGGGTTGTTCTGCCTGAAGAAGAGAAGGCTCTGTAGAGACCTTATTGCTGCCTTCCAGTACTTAAAGGGGGCCTGTAAGAAGGATGGGGACAGTCTTTTTAGCAAGTCCTGTTGTGACAGTACAAGGGGTGATGTTTTAAACTAAAAGAGGGGAGTTTTAGACTCGATAGAAGGAAGAAATTTTTTATGACGTGCATGGTGAAACACTGGCACTGGTTTCCCAGAAGGGTGGTAGATGGACCATCCCTGGAAATATTCCAGGTCAGGTTGGACGGGGATCTGAGCAACCTGATCTAGTTGAAGCTGACCCTGCTTACTGCAGGAGGTGGGGTGGGTTGGACTATATGACCTACAAAGGACCCTTCCAACCCAAAATATTTTACGATTCTATAATTGTTTCCCTTTGAGAAAAAGGTTATTGAGCTTTTCACTACTACTTGAAATATGCCATTAAGTGTTTGTATGTAAAAAGATGTTGCTGATAAAATACAGAGAAATCTGATATTCATAACAAATACTAAACAAAGCTTCAAGACGTATTATGTAAAGTTGATAAGGTATTTTATGGTAGAATATAAGTTTTCAGACATTGACAGGAAAAAGGGACATGACTTAAGAATGCCAGTGAAACTGAGCCTGGGCCTGAATGAGAGGAGAAAGTCAGCTCAGGAAAACAATTTTGATTACAACTTTTCATTGGTCTTTACAAGTTTTATCTCTTATAAGTTTACAGAACGTGATTCATACAAGTCATTAAAGTAATATATTTGGAGGGATATGGTGCAAGATAACGTTGTTAATATGGAGATACTTTAAGTAAAAATTGCAACCATAGGTCACACAAAGTTATTGTCAGTAATGACTCAGACTTTCTAATACTTGGCAATACTCATTACGATATTTTACAGCTGCTATTAGGAATAAATTGATATTTCCAGATGATTTAAATAATTTTACTGCTAGTGTAGTACTGAAGACAGAAGCAAATAAATAAATGGGTGTGCAAACAAAATAAGTTTGCCAAGCATTACTGCTGAGTTGCTATTGTCTTATCACTGAGCAATGGCTGACCACATCATTATGTAAATGACTATAAAATATTTAAGCAGGCTTTGGGAATTTCAAGGTTTTCTGTAGATGCAGATCCAAATCCAGTTCCACAACTTCATTGCAGACTTTCTATGACTTATTTTCCTGATAGTGTAAAGAGGTAGTGATAGGAGATTTTTGTCTTTTTCCCTGTCAGTGACTGAACTGTAGCATGAAAAAATCAGCTCAGTTCTGCCTCAACTCCCCTGGGCATGATTTTCCAGAGAAAGGATCAGTGGATCTAGCTATAAATGGGAGAGAATTTTAATTTGCTTATTAGTTTAACCTAAAAATCCCCAGAACTGAAGATACATGAAGGGTTTTTTAAAACTGCTTGTGCACTTGCCCTTACTGTCTTCTGCTTGTAGAGACAAATAAAGGTAACATTAACCAAGAGGCTCAATCAGTTACAAACGGGAGAGTTTTCTTAGTGCAGTGCAGTCTTCAGAGTCCAGAAAATAGCCTCTAGGCCCATTTCTACTGCCTCCCAACCCCCGCCCGACATTAATGTTGGAAGGCCCAGTTCTCCTACCTTGTCAGTGATACATTACCAAGGAAGTATTTCTCACTTTTCACCCATATTTTAAATAAATTACTGGAAATATATGTTCTCCTTTTTTTTTTTTTTTTTTTTTTTTTTGTTTAGGTACCTAATTGATAACATTTAAATAACAAGACCCGCAGTGTTAGGGTGCCCTGATTGTTTTCTTCTTCTATGGATTTACATGTGTTTTCTGGACAAGCAAAGAAAATCTCACCTGATTTCTGCTCCAAAGGATGTGAAAGAAGGTTGATATTGCTGCCATTTGGCATATAAGTGAAGATTACTTTCCTGTTTGATTTGTTTACATGGTGTGCTAAATCCTTCTGAAATGCTATTCCAGCTTTTTTTATGGTTGTGGAAGCAGTGACATCCTAATTGTGCTCAGTTCTAAGAAGAAAATATCTTCTTACAAATATGTTATCAATCTATACATGTAAGTTTCTATAATGCCTTCTGAACACAGAATGGTAACAAACTTTACCAAACCTAGATATATAGAGCCTGCTGGCGACAGACAGGTTACACCTGTCTCAAAAGGGGAAAAGGATTCTTGCACAAGAGTTGGCAAGGCTCATCGAAAGAGCTTTAAGCTGGGTTTGAAGGGGAAAAAGGATACAACCAGGCTCGCTGGAGCTAAGCCTGGGGATGGCACATCAATGTTTGTGGCACTGCGTGCTAGTGTGGTCCTTCTGTCTGACATCCCAGTAGGGGTAAGAGGATGGAGTGCCATGCAATAGAAAAGACACAAGGAATATTGATGGGTTAGAAATCACGGAATTGCCTGGGAACGGTCAGGCAGGAATTAGGGCTTCCCCCCTAAAAGGTGACAAGGTCAATAGCCCAACTGAAGTGCATCTACAACAATGCTCACAGCATGGGCAACTAACAGGAGGAGCCGGAAGCCAATGTACAGCAGGAAAACTATGATATAGTTGCCTTCACAGAAACATGGTGGGATGACTCACACAACTGGAGTGCTGCATTGGATGGCTGTAAACTTCGGAAGGGATAGGCCAGGAATGAGAGATGATAGGGTAGCCCTGTATGTTAGGGAGTGTTTTGGTTGTCTAGAGCTTAATGATAGTGAAGATAGGGTTGATTTTTTATGGGTAAGAATTAGATGGATGGCCAGCAAGGTAGATATCATGGTGGGAGTCTATTTTAAACAACCTAACCAGGATGAAGATGCAGATGAAATATTCCATAAGCAGCCAAGAGAAGTCTCACAATCACTACAAGTTGTTCTCATGGGGGACTTCAATTTACCAGATGTCTGCTGGAAATACAATACAGCAAAGAGGAAACAGTCTAGGATGTTCCTGGAGTGTGTGAAGACAATTTCCTGACATAGCTGGTGAGTGAGCCAATTAGGGAAGTCTCCCTGCTAGACCTGTTGTTCACAAACAGAAAAGGACCTGCTGGTGATGTAAAGGTTGGAAGCCATCTTGGGCATAGAGATCATGAGATGGTAGAATTTTCAATTCTTGAGGAATTAAGAAGGGGGTCAGTAGAACTGCTACCTTGGATTTCTGGAGAGCAGACTTCGGCTTGTTTAGGAGACTGGTTGGCAAAGTCCCTTGGGAGGCAGCCCTGAAGGGCACAGGAGTCCAGAAAGGCTGGACATGCCTTAAGAGGGAAATCTTTAAGGTCCAAGAACAAGCCATCCCTGTGTGCTGTAAAGATGAGCCGGCGGGGAGAAAACTGGCCTGGTTGAACAGAGAACTTTGGCTGGAACTCAGGAAGAAAAGGAAAGTCTATGGCCTATGGAAGAAGGGGCAGGCCACTCAGGAAGACTACAAGGATTTTGTGAGGCTGTGCAGGGAGAAAATTAGAAGGGCCAAAGCCCAACTAGAACTTAATCTGGCCATTTCCTGTAGGTACAGAACTTGTATTTTATGAAAAAATTTGCATTGCTAAGAGTGAAATCTCTTTATCACTCAACACTGTGATTTTTTATTTTTTTTTTTAGCTCTTCTGAGTCAACGTTGACATTTTGGATTACCAGGAAGCTTTTTGTGGTTCAGTATTTATCATATTTTACAGCTCGTGCACAGATAAACACACTCTCATATGATCCAGAAAAAGCAAGAATATGGAAAAGTTAGTTTCTCTGTTGGCTTAAAAACCAAAATAAAAAGAATAAAAAAGATGTTTTATACTAGATAAAAATCATTTTCATTTTATTTTCTTCAGTGATTTCTGACATGAAAACTTCTTCCGAGAAACCCCAAAGAGTTGCAAAGAGAGGTTGAAATAAATTTTTAAAAAAATATATGTAATTTAGCCCTTTGCAACTTTTGTTACTTGTGGCAAATTTGACTGGCATATTACTTTCAGCTGAGGAAATGCTGAAAAACTGGGAAGATGGGAATATAGTACAAAACCAGAAAAATTCTGGCTTTAAAAGATATTCTAAGAGGTTCTTCGATGCAAATTAAACAGGTGGTGCACAGGATTCCGATTCTTTAAGAAAAAAACAGCAGAAGTGAATGTGTAAGAAGGAATATTTATTGCTAAATTGCAAAAGATTTAGAAGAAACAGCTGGATACAGGTCTATAAATTTAAATTATTAACTGTCCTAAAAGCTACAATATTTCACTTTGAATTAGTTGATAATCTTTATACATCTTCATTTGACACCTATCCAATTCTCCTGCTGTAGGCAAACTTGTTGCATAACCGTAAGTCAGGAAGCAAGACATGCATTTGCTGTACCTTGGCATAGAAAAATTCACAAGCTAATGACATATCTTTCTTATAGTTAGTTATTTTTGCAAGGAGAATGATGGATATTTACAAATAACAATGAGGAATACCTTTTATTTATCAAACATTTTTTAGAAATAATATCCTTGTTACTTGTTTCTGTTTTAACAAAATTTGCCAATAAAAGTTATTTATGTGATCACTAAGGCAGGTATTCATCCTGAGGACCCATAACCCATTTACAGATAGATAAAATCATTGCACTCTAAGCACTACTAGAACGACTTGCTTTTTCCAAAAAGAAATCGTTCTGTGTTCCTGATGTTAAGACAGGCCAAGTTAAGACAATACCTGCATTGACTCTTCTTTAAGAATGTAAGATGAATATACAGACATATTCGCCAAGAGGAGCTGCCCGGATCTGCATGGCTTGAGAACAGAGCGACAGATCTAGGTAAGTCCGTGGGAATTTGACGGCTTTCCTTTGCAGGGGGAGCCATGTGGGTGCAGAGAGACCGCCCGGAGCCGGCACCTCTCGCGAGAGGAGGGGACGAAGCGAGCGCGCTGCCACGGTAATGGCGACCACACCCAGAACTATAAAAGAAACCCCTAGGAAGCGCAGCAACCAGGAGCGCTGCGAACAGAGTGTAGCACGTCAGCCAGAGCGTGGCACGGCAGTTTGCGCGGCAGTTCCGGCGGAAGGGCGCTGAAGCGCTGAAGTGCTGCTGCTCAAATCAGTGAGGAATGGCATCCACTCGACAGAGACCCACGGCCTCTCCAACAGCTGCACCCACCATGACTGATGTAGCTGCACAGACAGAGCTACAGTGGGGACATGCAGCCACCCAGGCATCAGGCCGCAGGGTGTGCCCTGCTGTGACACCAGTATGGGAGGGCAGTGGTGAGCAACCCCGTGGGAGCTGTGCCCAGGTAGAGGAACTGCTCCGCCTAGTGACAGAGCTCCTGGAGGAGGTAGACAGACTGAGGAACATCAGGGAGCGTGAGAGGGAGATCGATTATTGGGATAGCATCCTGCCTTCACTGGGACAGACCCAGCTAACCACTGACTCACAAGATACTGAGGACTTCCTGTCCCACCTTCACCGGAGTGACCATCACGACCAGAATGACGGGGGGAATGGCAACAAGTTCCTGCCCGATGTAGCAGGCGTGCTGCCTCAACAAGCGCCCCACCTTCCCAGCTGCCCTTAAGTAATAGATTTGAGGGCCTGCAAGTTGAGTCAACTAATTACAAGAAAGATGACTCATCAAGAGTGGAAACATTGATGAGGATTAGTCAAAACAAGCCTGATTTGAAAACCTCTTCCACAAAGAAAAACAGGCAGGTCGTTGTCATAGGTGACTCTTCTGAAGGGAGCAGAAGGCCCAATATGCAGACCTGACCCACTGCACAGGGAAGTCTGCTGCCTGCCTAGGGTCCGAGTTAGAGATGTGGTGAGGAAGCTTCCCACTCTTATACAACCTACGGATTATTATCCACTTTTAACATTTCAGCTAGGCAGTGATGAAATTCTACACGCAAGAAGCCTGAGAAGAATCAAAAAAGATTTCAGGGCCCTTGGGCGACTGGTCAAGGGATCAGGAGCACAAGTGGTGTTCTCCTCATCCCCTTAGTAGCAGGAACTGAGGAGGGAAGAAACAGTAAGACCTACCAGGTCGATACCTGGCTCCAAGCCTGGTGTCACCAGCAGGACTTTGGGTTCTTTGATCATGGGCTGATTTATGCCACACTAGGTTTACTGGCATCTAATGGGGTACACCTATCTCAAAAGGGGAGAAGGATCCTTGCACAGGAGTTGTCTGGGCTCATTGATAGGGCTTTAAACTAAATTTGAGGGGGGAAAGGGATAGACTCTGGCATGCTGGGACTAAACCTAAGAGCTGCACACCAGCGCTAATCGGACAACGTTCCAGAGAGCTACTTGAGTATGCTGCACCAGCGGGGATTGAGGACAATGAGTTTGGTGATAGGATAGCCACAATGGTCACTGGTGTGCCAGGAGTCAAGGTAGCGACAGGGAAAGTTCAGGCAGGAGTCAGGCCTTCTCCCTGTAAGGAAAAGGCAAAGCGATCACTAGCCCGGTTGAAGTGCTTCTACACCAATGCATGCAGCATGGGCAACAAACAGGAAGAGCTGGAAGCCATTGTGCATAAGGAAAACTATGATATAGTTGCCATCACGGAGACCTGGTGGGATGATACGTACAACTGGAGTGCTGCAGTGGATAGCTACAAGCTCTTCAGGAGAGATAGGCCAGGCAGGAGAGGAGGGGGAGTGGTTCTGTATGTTAGGGAGGGTTTTGATTGTCTGGAGATTAACAACAGTGATGAAAGGGTAGGGTGCTTATGGATCAAAATTAGGGGGAAGACCAACAAGGCAGACGTCACAGTAGGAGTCTGCTATAGACCGCCCACCCAGGAAGAAGATGTAGACGAAATATTCTACAAACAATTAGGAGAAGTCTCAAGATCACAGCCGCTTGCTCTTGTGGGTGACTTCACTCTACCAGATATCTGCTGGAAATTCAATACAGAGGTGAGGAAGCAGTCCAGGAGGTTCCTGGAGTGTGTGGAGGACAACTTCCTTACACAGCTGGTGAGGGAACCAACCAGGGAAGACTCCCTGCTGGATCTGTTGTTTGCCAATAGAGAAGGACTTGTGGACGATGTGAAGGTTGTAGGCTGTCTTGGACGTAGTGACCATGATGTAATAGAATTTTCAGTTCTAGGAGCAGGAGGGAAGGGGGTCAGCAGAAGTGCTGCCTTGGACTTTCGGAGGGCAAACTTTAACCTTTTTAGGAGACTGGTAGGCAGAGTCCCTTGGGAGGCAGTCTTGAAGGGCAAAGGGGTCGAGGAAGGCTGGACAATTCTCAAGAAGGAAATCTTCAAACCCCAGGAACAGGCTATCCCGGTGAGCCGCAAGATGAGCAGGAAGGGCAGAAGACCGGCCTGGCTGAACAGAGAGCTCTGGCTAGAGCTCAAGAAGAAAAAGAGAGTCTATGACCTATTGAAGAAACGGCAAGTCACTCACGAAAACTACAAGGATTCTGTGAGATTATGCAGGGAGAAGATTAGAAAGGCAAAAGCCCAGCTAGAGCTTAATCTGGCCGCTAACATAAAAGACAATAAAAAAACTTTCTATAAATACCTTAATAGCATAAGGAGGGTTAAGGAGACTCCCCATCCCTTGCTAAATGCAGTGGGAGAAATAGTGACTAAAGATGAAGAGAAGGCTGAGTACTCAATGCCTTCTTTGCCTCAGTCTTTAATGGTCAGACCAACTCACTGGGTGCACGGCCTCTAGTGCCAGACGGTGGGGATGGAGAGCATTATCAAGGTTCCATCCAAGAGGAAACAGTAAGTGAACTGCTACAAAGCTTAAATGTGCAGAAGTCTGTGGGGCCGGGTGAGATCCACCCAAGAGTTCTGAGGGAGCTGGCAGGGGTGATCGCCAAGCCACTTTCTATCATTTACCAACAATCTTGGCTAACAGGAGAGGTACCAGCTGACTGGAGATTGGCAAATGTGACGCCGATCTACAAGAAAGGCCGGAAGGAGGACCCAGGGAACTACAGGCCTGTCAGTCTGACCTCAGTGCTGGGGAAACTCATGGAGCAGATCATCCTGAGTGTCATCATGCGGCATGTACAGGATGGTCAGGTGATCAGGCCCAGTCAACATGGATTCATGAAGGGAAGGTCCTGTTTGACCAACCTGATCTCCTTCTACAACAAAGTGACCTGTCTAGTAGATGAGAGAAGAGCTGTGGATGTTGTTTACCTGGATTTTAGCACGGCCTTTGACACTGTTTCACACAACATTCTTCTGCAGAAACTGGCTGCCCGTGACCTGGACGGGTATACGTTTCACTGTATCAAAAACTGGTTGAATGGCCAGCCCCAGAGAGTGGTGGTGAATGGAGCTAAATCCAGCTGGCGGCCGGTCACTAGTGGTGTTCCCCAGAGCTCTGTATTGGGGCCTATTCTCTTCAACATCTTTCTCAATGATCTGGATGAGGGGATTGAGTGCACCCTCAGCAAGTTCACAGATGACACTAAGTTGGGAGGAAGTGTTGATCTGCCTGAGGGTCGGGAGGCTTTACAGAGAGATCTGGACAGGCTGGATCGATGGGCTGAAGCCAACTGTATGAAATTCAACAAGACCAATTGCCGGCTCCTGCACTTGGGCCACAACAACCCCCTGCAACGTTACAAACCTGGGGAAGAGTGGCTGGAGAGCTGCACAGTGGAAAAGGACCTGGGGGTGCTGGTCGACAACCAATTGAACGTGAGCCAGCAGTGTGCCCAAGCAGCCAAGAAAGCTAATGGCATCCTGGCTTGTATCAGCAATAGTGTGGCCAGCAGGAGCAGGGAAGTGATTGTTCCCCTGTACTTGGCACTGGTGAGGCCACACCTTGAATACTGTGTCCAGTTTTGGGCCCCTCACTTCAAGAAGGATGTTGAGGTGCTGGAGCGTATTCAGAGAAGGGCAACGAAACTAGTGAAGGGTTTAGAGAACTTATCTTATGAGGAGCGGCTGAGGGAACTGGGAATGTTTAGTCTGGAGAAGAGGAGGCTGAGGGGAGACCTTATCGCTCTCTACAACTACCTTAAAGGAGGTTGTAGGGAGGTGGAGGTCGATCTCTTCTCCCATATTATGAATGACAGGACAAGAGGAAATGGCTTTAAGTTGCGGCAGGGGAAATTTAGGTTAGATATCAGGAAAATTTCTTTACGCAGAGGGTCATTAAGCATTGGAACAGGCTGCCCAGGGAGGTGGTAGAGTCCCCATCCCTGGAGGTGTTTAAAAGCTGTGTGGATGTGACGCTGAGGGACATGGTTTAGGGACCCTGGCAGTGCAGGCTGAAAGGTTGGACTCGATGATCTTAAAGGTCTTTTCCAACCAGATGATTCTATGATTCTATGATTCTATGGATGTGTACATATATATATACAAAAACCTCTCCAGAAAATGTAAAGATAAGTTATGGCTGGAAAAGGTTTATAAAGACAGGCATTTTGGCTAGTGAAAAGCTACCCTTTTCCTATCTGAAAGGCTAAGTGTGCTCTAAGAGTAATCGCAGGATAGTGGCAGCACAGGGGAAAAGGAAAGGCGATCAAGAACACCTTTTACTATCACTCCACAGATGTGAAACGTATCTATGTTACTTCATAAACTGTCTGGTTAACTGACTTTCTACATGCTACAAGAACAATCTACAGACATCACAGAGAGTACTTAATAAGACAAGGTGCAAATAAGGTTAAACACTGCAACAACACTGAGCAAGATGAACAGTCTTCCTGGTATTATGAGTATGTATTAAACAGTCATGCAGCATCTAAACTTGAAACTTCGGCTACTCTGTGTTTGCCTGAAGTTTCTGGTACTGTATTTTGAAAGGAAATAAAATTACAAAACACTGAAGTGTTTACCATCATGTTATCCTGAACCTATAACTTTAGGAGCCCCGAAAGTTATGCTTTCGATAACGTCTCCCTTTTTGACAGTGATCAATATCTGCTATTTTTGGGTATATTTCCCCCTAGCTGTGCACTTTTCAATGCATAGTTATAGGCTAAAGCCCTAAAATATTAGATATCAAAGTCACATTTTTTGGATCTCATTCTTCAGCTTCAATCTAATTTGTTACAAGCCATTTATCCTGCATCTTTAGCATCATCCATCATGTTTTGTGGGAGAGTGTAGGACTTCAACAATTTCTTACTGAATCCATGAGTGATAAGTTTACCTTCTTAAGACTTCAAAAACATTGTTGTCATGCTGTGTCTAGCTTTAAGTATTTATAGAAAATATGTCTACTCACACCCTTTTCTGAAATTTTTCTGTACAAGTGGAAACTTCTGTCTTTAATAAATATCTGAAAAAACCCAACATCCTTTACTACATTATCATTTACTAATAATTAATTGTTTTTCAGCAGCAGATATTAGATATGCTGTTGCATTGGTTGTGCCTTTAGAATCTAATCTTACGGACAAATATTTTCTTCCTCAGTGATTTATTGTTTTAAAGAATTCAATGTCACAACTCACACAAAATGTAGATGATCTTTATTCCAGCCATAGAAATTACTGCGTGATTTCACTTTTACGTTAAAATAGGGATGGACTGAAGAAAAATGGCAGGAAAACAACAGTCCATTAATGGGAGCTGCACAAAATCAGTCCATTATAGTCCTATAGTTTACTCAAGAAAAGTGTTTTGTGTTATATATTCCTACATTCATACTCAATCAGTTTCTTTTAACTGATATACAGAGTTCCTGCACTGAAATACTGGAGATGATTATGATATCCATCCCTTCCACAAGCTCCAGAAGGGATGCTACTGTCAAACGGGTTTCTGTCACATAGCATTATGGCCATCTTTGTAGTCAGATTGGGTAGATACTGATCCTGATAAACTTGATTGGTTCAGGACCATGACCAACGTACAATTTCAGACTATAATCTAAAAACATGACTGCGTTGGGAATGACTCCTTCAAGATCAAATCAAGTGATACAGGTTCATGTCATCAGGTATTTAACAGCAGGGCTGTAATTCAAGCACCAGGCTGAATGCTTGTATACATATATAAAATCACTGCATATTTGAAGCTCCTTGGCAGAGAAAATGCTAGTCAAACCTGATTTTAATCTTTAAGCAATAACAGTAATTACATAATTGTTAGTTTTGTAAAATGCAAACTTGTCGCTCAGTTAGAATTTTAAAAAACAAGTTTTTATTTAAAGAAAAAAATAAATTGTGTACATGAGCAGTAATGTTACAAAAGAGATAAAGCAGAAAGCCTGAAAGTACAAAATTATTTGCTTTAATATATTCATTTATAGTGGCCAAAACAGCCTTGAAGTTACAGCTGATTCCCAAACACAGAAGAAAAAAATACATGACTACTCTGTTAACTTCAAGTAAAATAAAAGGCACAGCAGTATTAAATAATTTTGTAATCTATCTTACTTATTTGATTTTTCAGGTAATGATGTGATTTTCAAACTCTTTGGAAAAAGCTTATATATTTAGTTCTTGATCAAAATATTAGCTTCTACATTCACAGAATCACTGAATGGTTGAAGTCTGACGGTATGTCTGCAGATTTTTCAGTCAGAACATTACTCATCTGAATCAAAATTGTGCAGTAAGAAACCCAGACTACTCAATATTCTTAAAGTGATATGTCTGTTACTTCATGTTTGTAGGGGAAATGGCTTTCTGCCAAATCTTATACCTGTCTGGTATCTCCATTTCTACTAGCCAAGAGTTGAAACTTTTTGCCTTCCTCTTTAGGGTTCGTGACCTCTGAGTCAAAGCACGTCACCTACTAGGTGAATGTACATCATATCAAGTAGTAATTATGACAGTCAATTTGTCCTTAGAAATATGAAAAGTCAGAAATGAGCTCTTGGAGGGGAACATTTTGTTAGATTTTAGCTAGTATACTGGACATCTTTGTCTTTTACTGAGATATGGAAGAATACTTTAAAATCAAGAACAATCCAAGAAATGTACACACACACATATGTATATGTATGTGTGCATTAAGTACATTAACATTGTTTATTTCTTCTTTACACTTCAAATTCCCCAAGCCAAATATGTCTGGATTTCATGGGATTTCACTGAATTTGAATTGGCATTCAAATATCAACAAATGTGGTTGGTATAAGTGATATCTTATGCAGTTAGAGATTATTTCAATTTTCAAACCCCGAAGTTCTTTCGGCTAATAATTTCCTCCTCCACTGTATTTCAGTGTAGGAACTCTGTATGAAAACCTTATCGGTAAGTCGTTCTTTCTGTGTTCTAAATTGGCTAATTCCTGAGGAGCTTAATTGCTGTATCATCAGAAAATAGTGAGTACAAAGGGATCTTAGGGTGCGCAGTGAGGAAACAGTCAGTCTAACAACTTCTTCTGCTGAGCAAAGTTTTAATGTAAGTTAGATTTAGCTTTTTTCCCATGTGTTGGGTTTACATGGCAAGACTTTGGTAGCAAAGGGGCTGCAGGTGTGGCTTCTGTGAAAAGATGCCAGAAACTGCCCCCATGTCTGACAGAGCCAGTGCCTGCCATCTCCAAGGACTTGCCACTGGCCAAAGCTGAGCTAATCAGTGATGGTGTTAGTGCCTTTGTGATAACATATTTAAGAAAGGGCAAAAAAAGCTGTGCAAATGCTATGGGAGAGAAAGTATGTGAAAGAAACAACTGCGCAGGCACTAAGGTCAGTGAAGAAGGAGGGGAAGGAGCAGCCCCATGCACCAAAGCACAGGTTTCTCTGCAGTCCATGAAAAGACCATGGTGACACAGGCTGTTTCCCAGCAGCGCCAGAACAGGTGGATATACCCTGAAGGCAGCTGTAGCCCATGGAAAGCCCAAGCAGGAGCTGGTTTTCTGGCAGGTCTTGTGCCCTATATTGAACCCTTGTTGGAGCAGTGTGTTCCTAAAGGACTGCACCCTATGTGAAGGACTCATGCTTAAACAGTTCATGAAGAACTGCAACCTGTGGGACAGACCAACACTGGAGCAGTTCATGAAAGACTGTCTCCCATGAGTGGGACCCCTTGCTGTAACAGGGGAAGAGCAAGAGTAGAATGGAGCAGGCAAAGACAAGACATAATGAACTGACTGCCACTGCCATTCCCCATCTCCCTGTGCAGCTTAGGAGAAGGAAGTTAGAAGAGTCAGGGGTGGAGTTGAACCTGGGAACTTGGGTGGGAGGAAGGTAGTTTTAGATTTGTTCTTATTTCTTGTTATCCTGCTCTTTTTAATTGGCAATAAATTAAATTACTTTCCCTAAGTTGAGGCTGTTTTGCCTGTGACAGTAATTGCTGAGTGATCTCCCTGGCCTTACCTCAACCCACAAACTTTTTGTTGTATTTCTTCCCTGTCCTGCTGAGGAGTGGGAGTGATAGACTGGCTTGGTACGCACCTGACAGCCAGACAAGGTTAACCCACCATATACTAATTCATTGTTTTCTTGGTAAAATGCATTTTGTTTTATTATTGTAGTAAATAATAAATATGTATTATTTGCTTATTACAATAACTTCCTACATTTTAAAGGCAAGTGTGGTCACTCTTTCACTTACATGTAGGAAAACTGGAAGATGCTTTTCCTATAAAATATAAAAATAATAGAATCTTATTTTGAAGTACTTCAACTTTCTCCACTTATACATGCTTATCTTTCTTAATAATATCCCACAAAACTTAACTAATGTTCAGAAAAAAAGTAATTTATAACCTTTCATTGTAAAATCCTGTAGATGTTAGACACCTTGGGTTAACCAACTGATTAGGTGTTATTGTAAGGATCTTGTTTATTAATTTGTTTATTATCAAGGCATCTAGGTCTTATTTTACTTGGACCTCTGTATCTTTTTAATCTCTAAACTTACTCAAAAACTAATTAAAGGAAGAAAAAATGAAGTAGTGCAGCCAGAATTGTATCTCCTGGTACATTTCTGTATTCACTGAGCAATGCTTTGAGTAGTTTAAATAATTGCATTAAGCTATAAGAATTCTCTTTAATAAAGATGTTGGCAAAAACCCTCTTATTGTCTTTTTAATCCATTTAATAATTCCCTACTAAATAGCACACTCATTACAAATAGTATATTTTTGTGAAAAAGATAAGTAATTCATACTCCTGCATCAAGTACCTTACCATTCAGACAAGCAAGTTCTTCTAGAGTACAAGAATATCTTTTTCACAGGTATCTTGAACACATGTATGAACAAACAGGATAGTCTACGCATATGTTTTAATTGGAGGAAAACATAATTAGTTTATCTGAGAATTAAAATAATCTTAGAGCACATGTCACCATTCTGCCCTCAGCTATCCTTCTCTAGTGAAGAGTTAGTTGCTATAGGTCTCTCAAGCTTGTTTTCTACCCATTGCTGATAACCCACAAATGAGCATTTAAATTATAATTAATTGAACATGCTGAAGATTAAAAACTATATGGAATATTTAATAAAGCAACAGGCAAACTAAGAAACATTAGGTCAGAATGGGTCTTGTGAGGGTGAAAAAGGGATCTGCAAGTCCTACACAGACTGTTCACCACCAAAGTCTATAAAGAAATGGTTTAAAAAATAATGTCTCAGTTTTTATGCATTTTGTCCGAAGTCTCTTAGGGACCACTTAGCCTACCAGTCATGGCTTTGTATTATTTTTATAGTTAAGTAAATAATTTAGGAAATTCTTTGCTCTGCCTTCTCAGTCTGTGTGGGTTTTGAAGAATAACTGCCTGAGATTTATTACTAGTCCTGTGTTAAACATGGGGATAACACTATAAAAATAGCGATCTGATTATGAGATAGAGCTAAAGCTAAAAAATGATGTTCATCTTTTCTCTTCTGGTGGACAGAAGTAAAAGGGGAACTACTATCCTCAAATGTGGGTAAAAAAATAAAAAAACTGGGACTCCATCAAGATTATATTTCTAGTGATCACCTCAAAGCAGAAATATTTCACAGTTAATACATACAGACTACTTCTCCTGAGACAGTAAAACACCTGATTTTTCTTCAATCAAATGGTGTGACTATGTTCAAATAGTTTTGTACAATGTTATGAAAATGTGAATGTTAAACAAATCCCCCTGCAGTTAGGATCACAGCATTTCTTAAATTGAATGAAACTCTGGAGTTCATCTTATTTAAGCTCTTGCTCAAAGCAGAGCTAACTTCAAAGTTGGATCGGGTTGTTCAGGGTCTTGTCTAAGTGTTGATTATCTCCAAGAATGAAGCTTCAAGTTTTTCTGAGTGCCTCATTACACAGCTGTGCCAGGTTGACCTTGGATGGCTGCCAGACACTCACCCAGCCTCTCTCTTATGCCCCCTCTGCAACAGGACAAGGGAAGAAAATAGTTGGAAAAGCTCATGAATAGAAATAAAGACATGGAGATCACTTAACATCGCTCTACCATCAAGGACAATACAATCTAGACCTCATGAAAATAGGATCCCTTCTTCAGGATAAACCTGCTGCAATGTGGGTCCTCCATAGGCTGCAGTCCTTCAGGAATATCTGGTCCAGCATGGATTCTTCATGGGCTTCAATTCCTATAGGAAATATCCACCTGCTTCGGTGTGGGGACCGCTATGGGCTACAATGTCAGCTGCTCTGGTATGGTCCTCACCACGAGCTGCAGGGGAACATCTGCTCTAATGTTTAGAGCACCTTCTCCTGTCCTTCTTCTCTGATCTTGGTGTTCACAGGATCATTTCTCATGGTTTTTTTTTTCCCCTCCCTCAGCTCTCTCTGTTCTCTGGCATTTTTGTCTTTTAAAAATAAGTTACCACAAGGGCACCACCAGCTTGGCTGAAAGGCTCAGATGTGTTGTCATGGGTTCATTGTGGAGCTGTCTGGGACCAGCTGCATCCTGCTAAGGGCAGCACCTGCCCTCTCCTCATAGAGGAAGATTGCCTATCTTTCTAGTTTAACTATCTTCCAGTTAAATTTAAGATAAACTTCCTTTTCTTCCATACAGATTGTACATACCCTTCAAGTCTAATACTGAATTTAAAACAACCAATGAAAGAATTACTCCTTAGGAACCTAAAGTTAGGCTGGTGAATATGTATTAAGTACTGTTTATCCACAGTTGAACACCTGGTTATCTAAGAAATAAAATAGTTTGTGTTTGGTTTTTTTTTCCAGTCTGTCAAAATCCCTATCCTTCTCCTTCCACTTCCCACACCAGTTCGAATAGAAAATTCTTGGGTACAAAGGCTGTTCCTGGCAGTAGCTGAGTTTCAGTGAGCACAGACACCAAGAGCTACATGTTCAAAAGAACAAAACAAAACAAACCCCAAACAAACAAAAACTCAACAACAAACCATCCTCCCACACACAAACTTATTTTTCTCCATCACTCTTGTAAAGGCTTGAACACTCATACTTACTGGAGAAGTTATTCCATGATACTCGGACTTAACCTTTCTGACGGGTTAAGTCACTTTCAATTTATTTTTGCATTGGTACTGGTATGCAAGAAAGCTTTTTCATGCTCTATCTAAATGTGTTCTTCCTACATAAAATTTCAGCTAGATTAATTTAATGTCAGCCCACAACAACATTGTCATGACACTATTTATTCAGATTGCTGCATTTAGGTCATGTTTTAGTGAACTCAGTCCTGAAATTCTTATTCATGGGTAGTGTTCATCTTTCGTTCCAGAGAATCTGCCCTCATGAGTAAGACCTATGATAGCTGAAGATGTAAATCAGTTCTTGTGGGAGTCTATGAAAAGAGTCACATCAGATTTCGGGGAAGCTGAATCAGGCTTTTACTATTATGATAAGCATATATGGTCTTCATATTGCAAGGATAGCCTCTTTACAAGTTGTCTGCCCACACTCTGAATTCATGCTACAGTCACTATCTGGTCTCTAAAGTATCTAGTGCAGTATCAAAACCTACTGCAAGGGACAAAAGCTCAAAAGATATATTTGGCCTTTAAGAATAATGAACATTCTGCATCATGTCTTCCTTAATTATATATGTTACATAGGTCAAGCCCTAACAGAGATTTAAATTTTAAAATACTTAGTGGATACAATTGGTAGAAGCAAAAAGTTAATAACTGGAGAGTCTGACGTGCAACAGGAAATGCTACAAAACACAAATATCTTTTATATCGAAAAACAGTCTTTAATCTCAGCCTTGTAGTAAACATACTTACAGCTAGTAGGAAACAGGTTTTTTATTCTCCAAAGTACATCTAGGGGTGGGAGGGAAGCAAAAATGCATATCTTAGTGTGCTGGTTTTGGCTGGCATAGAGTTAATTTTCTTCATAGTAGCTAGCATGGGGCCATGTTTTGGTTTTGTGATAAAAACAGTGCTGATAATTCAGGTTGTTTTTGTTATTGCGGAGCAGTGCTTACAGAGTGCCAAGGCCTTTTTTGTTTCTCATACCACCCCATCAGTGAGGAGGCTTGGAGTGCACAAAAGCTGGGAAGGGGTTGCAGCTGGGATAGCTGACCCCAAATGACCAATGGGATACTCCATACTGTATGATGTCATGCTCAGCATATAAAGCTGAGAGAAGAAGAAGGAAGAGGGAGAACATTTGGAGTGATGGTGCTTGTCTTCCCAAGTGGAGCCCTGCTTTCCTGGAGATGGCTGAACAACTTCCTGCCAATGGGAAGTGGTGAACAAAATCCTTGGCTTGCACACACAAATCTGCTATAAACTGCCTTTATCTCAACCCAAGTGTTTTTGCACTTTTATTTGCACTTTTACTGTTCCAATAGTCTCTTCCATCCCACTGCAGGGCACTGAGAAAGTGGCTGTGTGGGACTGAGCTGCCTACCAGGGTTAAAACAGGCCACCTAGAAAATGAAGTACAAGTGAAAATGTCAACAAATTTCAATGTGTTTGTGATATATTTATGTACTCTAATACTAACTTATAAAACTTCTAATTATGATATATGTTTTTGACCACAGATCCATGACTATAATGGGTAAGGAAAAAATGAATAAACAACCATCTCACCCTTCTAATACCCTCCACCTCAGGAAGTTTTCCAAAGAGTATGCTAGCTTAACAGCACAGAGTAAAACAGTATTTGAAGACAGACTTTAAAAAAATATGTTCTTAGACCATATGCTATAAAGCTGGCTTATATCACCAAGAATGAGAGGTTTTGCTAAAATAAAAAGGTGACTGGACCATGATTATGCCCTAAATCTAAGGTTTGAATTGCCTCTGGAAGTCATAGATATACTTCTGCCTTTTCCACATGGAATTAATGATGAGCAGGACATCCCACTGCATCTTGTTATCCTGGAAGGAGTTCTTTCCTACAGCTGAAATAAATGTTCATTTCATCATGAAATGTATTTGAATGTTGATTGAATATGAATACAGTGCACTTCATCAGTATTTTCCTCATATATTTTGTCCCAGGGTATAGATTTTCCTTCCAAGTAAGGGAACGGTTCTACAATTGATACCTTTGACAGATAAATACGTTCTTCATTCCCAGGATACCATCGGATACAGGTTGTAGATGATGTGAAACACATGCTGTGTCATTGAATATCTCAGATAAAATGGTGTTTTCATTAACTTACTCCTCATGTTTCCAGGATGTTTACATTTAATCTCTTCATTCATCCTTGTCAGTTCTGCCAAGCAACTAATTTAAATGGTAGCTCCAGATTGCACTTTATAGCTCTTAGTATGAAGTTTGGCTCCCACCTAACGAGATTTATTATACTCATCAAGAACACCACTCATGAACAAGGAGAGTCAAGTTGAGTTTTGGAACAAAAGATATTTATTCTAACCATTTTTTTCCTGATGTCCTGATATAAGTTTCATCATAATTTATGATACATCTTTTAAAATGTTTATTCCTTTCTAAAGTTATGGTTCTCTAATAGTTTATCTACCTGCAAATAGGCAGTTTCAATGTATATAGGAGTTTTGAATTACATAAGGACTCAAAATGCACTGTTTTCATCCCTGAGAATGAAGAAATACATTATTTTCTCTTTAGTTAGAAGAACTGAGTAGTTTTTAATTTCCTAGAAGTCATGCTAGGAAAGCAATTGCTCACCATCAATGGACTGATGCCTAGCCAGTCCCTGACAAGTGGTCCCCCCAGCCAACCATCCTCCCATAGTTTTACTGCAGAACATGACTCCGTATGGTATGGAATATCCCTTTGGTCAGTTGGCGTCAGCTGTCCCATCTGAGTCTTCTCCCAACTTTTTGTGCTCCTCCATCTTACTTGATGGCAGGGTAGTTTGAGCAGAAAAGGCTCTGTACGCACTGCTCAGCAGTAATGAAAACATCCTTGTGCTATCAACACTGTTTCCAGCACAAATCCAAAACATAAACCCTTACTAGCTACTATGAAGAAAATTAACTCTACCCCAGCCAAACCCATCACATTCTCCACCCCTTATTCCATACAGTTTACGTCATGCTCAGGTCTTACACTATCTAATACACTCTCATTACCCACCATGCCTCTTCCCATATATTTATATCATACACAGATATCATTCCCTTATTCTACAAACTACTCTGTGAAATATGTGTGAAATGTCTTTGAAATGACCACAAATCTCCGCAAAAAGTCCATTAAGTTAATCTAGCCTGTGACTTTGGACTCCATCTGTTATAGTTGTCAGGCAGGACAGGTGAGGTGGTATTGCATGGACTCATTGGGCACCAAAGCCTGCTCAGGTCTAGTCACTGCTGCACTTGCGATGCTTCTTGTAAATCTTGTCATCCATTGGTTCAGGTGGTTCCTGCCATCATTCTTTATACCAAAAAGGCTTTAACCACTTGGCTTCTTTCATTATGGTGCATGTTTGACATTATGGATAACCTGTGCTATGGCATCAATAGTCAAGTCCACCCCTCAGTCACGAGCCCATATTTATGTTACATCCCTTCCCAAATGTCCTGCAGTGTCATGGGCCCATTGAGCTACAATTGGCACTTGCTGTTTTTTAACCACAGCAACCCCACCGCAGACAGATCATTGGAGAGATCATCTGATTAATCTTCTCTGTGTTCAAGGCAGCTATACCCAAAGCCCACCAGTACCCTTCTGGGTCTTTGAAGTGCCCTCTCCTGAGGTAGTCTATGCCAAAGATACATGGAGCCTCTGGACCAGTCACAATAGGATGTTTTTGCCACTCATTCCCATTTAGGCTTACCTCATCTCTAACACAGACAGTTCTTGGGATCCTCCTGTCACTTCAGAAATACAAATGGATTCTGACCCTTTGTTTCATGGCTTGGCTTCGCAGACGAAGATTTGGGAAGGGCTTTGCCCACGCTTATTGCAAGCGCGTTGATGGCTGAAAAGGCCAATGCGGGATAGGCAAGACCGGTCGCAAAGAGCACACCGGAGGGTCTCCTTGGGTGGTATTGCCATTTCGTCCCTTGCCTGTCGCTACAGGGCTTTGCAAACGTGAGTACACCCTTCAAGCCTGCGCAGTGGATTTTTTAGGTGAGGCGCAGCATGCGCGAGACTGGCCCCACCCTTTACACCTGAGGTTCATCTGCCAGGGCCTAGCGAGCTTGGACGGTGACAGCGAAGTCCTCAGGTCGTAGGTTTGGTTAGAGTATCCTTCTCTTAGATGGATGGCCTTACAGGG
This sequence comes from Bucorvus abyssinicus, assembly GCA_009769605.1. Taxonomy (NCBI): domain Eukaryota; kingdom Metazoa; phylum Chordata; class Aves; order Bucerotiformes; family Bucorvidae; genus Bucorvus; species Bucorvus abyssinicus. Next base: position 17,615,219 of record CM020033.1, read on the forward strand.
CTAAACGAGCTCCATCTGCCCGGGTTTGGAGTTAGAGTTGTCCTTCTCCTAGGATGGTTGCCCGAAGGCTAGTGAGCCCATCCTGCCCGTGGACACACTTTGTCTGACCCTTCAGTTGAGACCTGTCTGGCTTGGGAGACCCTACCGGAGGCATATGCCACCACCAGCATAGCTCTCAACTTCACAAGGGCACGCAAGCTCTTTCCCCATGGCAAGGGGGTGCCCATGAAAGAGTGACCCTTTGTAATCTGATGGTATTAGGCTACACCGTGCACTGATGTACACTAGAGCGTTATAGTCCAGTGGGGCTGGTATGCCAGGCCACTGAATCCATACATTCCAACGAACCGAGCACTCCCTTTCCTCCGCTCGGCCAAATGCACGGTCCCTCTATTCCTGGTCCAAGTCTTCATTTCATGGTTTTTATAACTGCAAAACAGAAGTCCCTTTATCAAGGTCAAAAGTACAATTTACGCTGCCCATCAGACACTGGAGTAGTAATTTTCCTGAATAGATAGGAACTTTTTGGCCGTTGTTTTTCCTTACAGTTCCTGTACTGGAGCTTCTAGTCTCCAGGTAGCTTCACCATCCCACTTCCTCATATCCTTCCCGTGGTCATGCAGCAAGAACTAGAGTTTCAGGTGGTGTGCGCTATCGGTACCCTTTCCCTTGAACAGAAGAGGCTGACTTTTAATAGCTGATGTCTTGGTTGGAGCGTGTGAGAAAGACCTATCCTTCTTGGCTTGCTCGGACATTTGTTGCGTCAGTCTGTCTACTGCCAAGACACAAGCACACATGGAAGAAGTGAGATTATCTTCATATTCTTGGAGTTGTCTGGCCAATTTGTCTATAGTTGGTGTCTTCATGTCTGTCCAGCACATTATTGCCAGGTGTGAGTATATAATGTTGGTGCATTCCGTACAAACTTTTGCCACATGGACCTTGTGCACTGGATTTCATCCAGGTCTTTGGATGCCTGGGCAACATCCAGTTTGTTATAGTTCACCTCCCACAAGGCTAATTCCCTCAGATACTGGATACCTCCCTCAATGTTTGTCCATTTGCTCTGGGAATTTGGAGGTCCTTTCTTGAAGGGGTATCTGTTCTTCACACTTAATATGAGTCACCACCAAAGACTGAGGACTCCTGCCTTTTTCCCAATCCATTATTCTTAGCAAGGGATCCCAGATGACAGGCTTCCTTATGCTCTAATTCCTGACTACCAAACCCAATATTCCAGCATAGGAGTAACCATCTAAGACTTAACTCACCTGGTTCACAGCTAAAAATCTTTTTTACTATCTCACACCTCACTTAGGGATAGAGATCAGATGGTTTAATGAGTTTTTTTTCTTTTACCCTTCCAATTCTTTTCCCTCATCCTGCTGGGGCAGGGACTAAGCAAGCAGCTTTGTTGTGCTTAATTGCCAGCTGGGTTTAAACCATGACAGTCCTTTTTGATACTCCATGTGATGAGCAGAAAAGGCCTTGACTCTGTGTAAGCACCGTTCAGCAATATGTAAAACAATCCTTTTATCATCATCACTGTTTCCAGCACAAATCCAAAACATAGCCCTGTACTAGCTACTATGAAGAAAATTATCTGTACCCCAGCCAAAACCAGCACAAATACTCATCAAAAGTCCCTTTCCTTTGGTATGTATATAGTGTTCAGAAGACCGCTTTAGCTTTTCTCTTGGAACACTTGATTTTCTTTAATGCCTCACCATAAAGTTTTCATACTTTTTTCCCGACCACTTCTCATTTTTGCAATACATTTTTGTTGAAGAATTGACCAGACATGTATATAGTGCTCCTGCAATAGCCCAACAGTTCTTGGAGTCAAGGGCAGAATCCCTACTGTCCCTACCTTGTTGCAATCCTCCATTGTTTAGATAGTCAACAATTGCATAACATCATTTCACTGCAGCACCACCATTTCACCATTGCAGCAATGTGAGCAATCACATTCAGTAAGTCATCATAAAAGCATGAGATAAAAGTACAGTCTTACTGGGTAAAGGTCCAGCTAGCACTGAATTTGCATTTGACAATGGCCAAAAATGAATATGTACACAATGATATAAGAACAGCATAAGCACATAAAAATTATCTTGAAAACTCTCCCGGCTTTTAATCTGTTGCAGTTAAGGCATTCTTGACTGAGACCTGGTTTCTGTGTACCATCATAAAATTGCTCAGCCCTTCCTTCAAACAGAGACAATTCTACAGCATCTGACAGCAGGAGATCCACACCTCAGTCGCCTGATATCTCACCTCCTTTGGCTTCTTGTGGGTGTGCTTTCTATTATGTTTTGTGCCTCCTGTATCCACTCTCTATACTGGAAAAGAGAAACAATGATAATTCCCTACACGACCTTCTCATGACACACATGATTTTGGTAGACCTCCCTTATGTTACTCCACATTTATCTTTTTTTCCAGAGTGAAGTTTACTTCTTGGCACCTAATACAGATGCCAATACACCCTTGCTGCCCTTGTCTGGCGTCTTTTACATTACAGGATATCACCTTTGAGATGGTAGTGCAGTTTACAAACAGGATTAATATAGTGAAATTGATGTTTTATCCAATATTAGGAATATTTCTCTAATATTAGGAAAGGAATAAGAAAATTCATTACTTTTTTCTTTAACTGCTGTTATACACTGCAATGTTGTTTTCACAAAACTCTCTGTTATAACCCCAGTATTTTACTCATAGTAGTAATGGAAATTTTGGATCCACTGTTTTCTGTCTTAGTTTAGGAATGATTTTTTTTCTCCCCATATATATCAGCTGGAATTTATCTTCACTCAGTTTCTCATACTATTTCATTTTTCAGCCACTGAACGGTGTGAGGTACTTCTGCATTTTTTTTATGGTCAGTTCAATCTTCATTACCTTGATTGATGAGGCTTTATAACCCTTTTCAACGCTATTGTTTTCAAAATGAAGTTCCTAGTCTGAAGATCTGGCCTGTGTTCTACGTCCTGATGTGTTGGATTTATTTGCATTTGATTTTATTGAAAGACAGCCTGTGGAAAGCTTGGAGCTGATTTTAATGATGCCAAATACAATCTCTGAAAGTAAAATACTTAATATAATTTTAGAAAATACTACAGCACATATAATATAGTGACCTCAACAAGTCCAAAGAGGTTAAACACATTGATGTATCCTGACTCACTATTTTGCCTTATAACAATTTAGGGATCTTCTTTAAATCTTTGTTGCAAAATATTTTTATGTTTGCTTTGGGGGGTTTTTTTTCATTTGTTTGTTTGGTTGGTTTTTTCCAAAGTATTGAGAAACCTTTTGCTTGATTATGTCTTGATGAAAGATCCTTGTAAATCATTCTTAATGGTGATTTAATGAAACTTCTTTTATCATTGTTCAATTCAGAGTAGTTTTACATAGCAATGGTATAGTCCCCACATGTATCTAAAGGACTATAAGGAGCTTGATATTGCAGCCCACATATTCCAAATCATGAACAGTGACAAATAAGAAAGGTTAGACTATTGGTCTGATGCCAAGTGATTTTTCAATCTTTATTTTGGTGTTGGTACAGAGAAGAGGATAACTGAGTCTGTCTTCCATACTGCCAAAGCTGCTTATGATGTTTAGAAATAGTCTGAAAACTTGTAGAGTCCATTTAACATAGTATTTTTTTCTTCCCTTTGCCCACTGATTTCTTTCATTCCTGGCTGCAAATATCTTAACCTTCCGATGTTCAAGCCTTGGATAAAAACAGGGTGTCAGGGATCAGATTCATTTCTGAGCATACGTAGTGAACTGCAGGAAACCTGCAGGCTTAGTAATCAGATAATGCAGGTTTTTAAAGAAATAAGCAGACAAGAGAAGTAGGTGAACTGGGTTAAGCTAAGAGGCCATAAGGGTTTGAGGCATATGCAAGTATCTTAGGTAAATATTATAAGTAAGATTTCTCCACTCCCAAGATCCCAATGATCATAAAATGAAAACTGTGCTAAATGAGAAGAATGAAGTCAATACGAAGGTCTTTTAGACTTGTTTTTCTTTGCAACATAAAGTCAGAATCCCTGATCATGTCATTTTCCACTTCTAACAAAATTGCTTCTTGGAAAGCACCAATCCACATGCACAATAATGTGATAGAACACACAGAATTTTCTAACATCACACAATTTTTAAACACTGATATAGTGAGATGTTATTATCAAAGTAAATAACAAGTATTGGTATGCAGAAGCTTTTGATGTCTTTTGATTAAGAGTGGTAAATAAATCTAGACAGGAAAATTAGGGAAAAAAGCCCTGTATGCTTGTGTCGATGTACCAACCAGCAATAAATCAATGGATGTGCTTTGCAGGAGTCCTAGGTATTACATTGTAATGAAAAATTGTCTGCAAAACAGCTATAGAACACATGTGAGAAAAAAGTACATGAAAATAAAGGGACTGAACAAATATATAATGAACAAATATGAACTGTACTCTTCATAAGAACAAATATTCCTGAACAAATAAGCAGCCAAGACTGTAAAGGAAGAGCTGATGAACTGAATCTCCTGAAGGTTGGGATGAGGATGTTGATTTTAAAGCATGATTTCTACAAAGCCAGCATTTCATACTAAATGATGCAAGTTTCATGCTAACAAACTAAAAATAAAAACCTGAAACCTCTTTCAGGGCATGCAGATTGAAATGAAGAATTATTTGTGTTTTCATTTTATGATCGATCTGACGTATCACAGAGTAACAGAATCACAGAATGGTTTAGGTTGATAGCCACCTCTGAAGATCATATTTTCCAACCTCTCTGTTCAAGCAGGGCCACCTGGAGCCAGCTGTCCAGAACCACATTCAGACAGCTTTTGAATATCTCCAAGAATGGAGACTCCACGACTTCCCTGGGCATCCTATACCGCTGCTTGATCACACTCACGGTATAAGGGTTTCCTGACGTTAAGAGGGAACCTCCTGTGTCGTAGTTAGTTTAGAACAGAATAGGCTATTTCGCTTGGAAGGGACCTACAACGATCGTCTAGTCCAACTACCTGACCAATTCAGGGCTGCCAAAACTTAAAGCATGCCCAAATGCCTCTTAAAAACTGACAGACTTGCGGCATTGACCACCTCTCTAGAAGACTGTTCCAGTGTTTGATCATCCTCTCGGTAAAGAATGTTTCCTAATGTCCAGTCAGAACCTTCCCTGATGCAGCTTTGAACCATTTCCACGCATCCTATCACTGGATATCAGGGAGAAGAGATCAGCACCTCCCTCTCCATGTCCCCTCCTCAGGAAGCTGTAGAGAGAAATGAGGCTGCCCGTGCTCGAGGCTACCTGCCACAGCCATTAACTGGTAGTTTGCCCACGGTTTAACCCTCGCCTCACCAGATCCCCAAGCCTTGTATATATTTTTTAATCCCTTGTTGTTGTTTATTGTTCTTGTAATATTTTTCTGTCGTTATTAAAATAGTTTTAGTTTCCAAAACTCAGCTGAGGCCTTGCCCACTTACTTTATCTTTTGCCTTTTATCTCTCTCCTAACCCCTTCCTCCTGGAATGGAGAAGGGGCTAATCGGAGAGAGAGAATTTGTCCCGTGGTTTGGCTCTGCCTCAGCCAAACTGGTGACATGTAGGTAAATCACTGGTCTGGTGCCTATAAACACGAGGCAGAATAGAGTATGCTTTCATCACAGATCTGATGAGGTTTTTGATATAAGGATACAGTCAATGTCAGAACAATGGAGTAGTTTTTTTATTTTAGTTGGAGAATCATAACAACCTGGGGGAGGGTGTGCTTATCAAAGACCATTCCATTTGCTGATTTACAAGACATGCAATTAAACACTATGGGCTTGATCTATTTGCTTAATTGAAAACATTTATTATTCTTGGAGATATCTTAGCTATCTTGTCTATACTTTGAAATGATGTGAGTTTCCCATATTTGACTGCCCCATACAAATATCTCTGATATTTAGCACAATTCAAACAGAGTAGAAACCTACCTTTAGGTAATTGAACTGATCCCTTACTGTGACAGATCTTGATGAAGTTAGATCTATTGCAGTTTTAGAATATACTCTTCCCTTTTCACTCCAGAAAGCTGGACAGGACGTGACACACTTTCTAGAAGTTTGACCATTTCACCTTTGTGATTTAATTTCTTTCCAAGAGAACTGGAGATGTACTGGCTTCCAGGATCATGTGAGAGCCAGAGGTTCTGTTTTGCTGAAGCAGTAAATCACAGTGTCCTCATTGCCTCTCCTCTTCCAATTACTAATAATGTACTCCCAAACCTAGCCACATTTTTCCCCATATCCATCGCTGGCATGAATGAGACCGATGTAATCTGCCAAAGAGGTAACACAAAAATAGAGACAGAAAAAAGGAAGAGAGCACATCCTTATTTCCACTTCTATAACCCATGGGGAAGGCAAGTAGAAAGAAAGGGAGATTTTACCTTTCCCTACCTAATTATTATTCTTTCTTCATTCATTTAATTCTTCCTTTTCTGGCCCATTCAAAATTGTGGTCTGGAAAGAGAATGTCCCTATTTTAGCCATCTCAGATCACGAGTTTTCTGGAGGCACTGATTGCATTTGGTGCTACCAGGGACTGAACACTAGCTTGTGTCTATCAAGGGACCTAAGCACAAACAGTACTACTTATGTACATAAGCATAGTTCAAGATCCTATGCTTGCAATTATATAGAAATTATATTAATCAACATATTTTAATTTCATATTATTTGTAGGAAACATGTGAACTTATTTTGTAGCAAAGGGTATAGCACTACAACTTAGAGTTGTGTTTTACTATTACTTTAAAGATTGGGTAAAAATAGGGGTTTTTTTTTCAGAATAAGAGAAATATAATGGTCATGATCAAGATGTGTTATTGGTTTGGGATTCTATATCAGCATGTGCGTACATGCAGTGCAGTGATAAAAAAATTAAGAAAACCACAGTATTTTCCATAAAAATCCAATATGTTCAGTAGTAGCTCTTTCAGAATTTAATAATAAAGTGGTTGCTGTTATTGTATAAAAGTTATGAACCTGTTTCATGTAATGAGATGTTTCTTTTTATCTTTTTCAATTATTTTTCCTTTTTTTCCCCTTTTTTTAAAAGGTGAATTGAGTGTCCCGGAAAACTAGGATAACATTGATTAGTCGCTCTGGAGACTGAAATCCTGTAATTATTTTCACAGAAGTGAAAGAGCTTCTGTGCATTCCCTGGAGGGGAGCATTCCCAGGAGGCAGCATTGTAACAGCAGGACAAGGTATAGGGTCAGGAAGATAAATCACTGGAAAAGCTGGATGCCTAGCTAAAGGCATGGTAAATGAAAGAGCAGGTTAAATATCAGCAGTTCATTTTCAAGTGGAGTTTGGCTATGTGTGATGCATAGAAATACTTGAGAGTCCATAGGCCTTACTTTTTGAGTAATGTTTTATTTTGCTAAGCAAGTAAGAAGTCATGCAAGTGGTACTAGTAACTCCTTGCTTTTAATGCACTATATTACTCTATATTCAGCTTTTCTGTCTATAGGCAATATTAACTCAATTAGCACAGCTTTGCAACTAACAGTTTGTCAATATATAAATTTACTCTTCTGCACTTTAAGTACTGGTTTTCTATTAAGATGGCTTCTTTCATTCTTCTGTTGCTTTGAACACAAGGAAAAGAGAAAACCCAAGAAATTCAGAAAACATTTCAGGATTGTTAACAGCAGTTTTAAAGTTTAAGAGATTTTATATTTGAGGGCCAAATCTAATGTAGATTTCTTTCTCGTCTAGCTTACCCTTTTTTGGAAAGTAATTATGTATGTTAACTGGCTTTCATTGAAATTGCTGCCACCCTCTTGAGTCAGTAATCACTTAAGTTTCGCAGAATTTGCCTTTGCCTAAAACTAATATCCCTATGATATTTTTGTATATTTTTCAAAACACTAACAAAATTACAATATTCAATTTTCTTTGAATATAAACACTGAGATTTTAAAACTTATTATGGAATATTTTCTTTATATTTTAATAGTGCTTTTATATAATGTAGGCAATGTTGTTTTAATTTCCTTTTTCTCTCCCTTACCTTGTGCTACAGACATACTTTAACACTTAGGTTGAATGCAGGCAAGAGCCCTTTTCTTGCCCCGCAGCTCATCTCTTGATACATCTTCCAGAAGAAGTGAGTGGTATGCAGAACTGAGGCCAGTTAAAGAATATTTCAAATTTATAACTACACGGATGAGTGCATCACATTTGGTAAGAATCTATAGCATACATTATTTAAAAACAAACAAGCAAAGAAAAAAATGCCACACTTACATGTTCTGATAACTTTAGCTGTACACAGGCTATATACATTGTCTACAAGACTCACTATGACAGGGTGGTGAACTTGGGGATCACACCTTCCTGGTAGGTGTAAGGTAAAGAATATGTAAACCATGAATGATTGTCTTACCTTTTCTTACATTGGTAAACAGCTGCCCCTACTTCCTAAAGAGACTTCCTATTTTCTGAAATTAATTTCTTTATTGGTCATAAACTCTTTTTACAGTCATCTGTGAAACAACATGACTGTTAAATGTAGAGGCTTCTTCTGCCCTCCCAGAGCTACAAGACTTATCAGCCATGCTGGTTCAATGTTCAATATTCAAAAAGTCCATAAAAATTATCTTTAAAAAGCAAAACCTTTCCAGGGGTTACATAATGATGCAGCCAATTATCCTTTCATGCAGAATACTGTATTGGATTATTTGTTTAGGCTTATTCAGTTTAGTTGCATTACTGTTTATTTTAATCTTTTTCCAGTGCATAGAATGGAGTAGAATTTAAAGATACTTTTCCCTTGAAAACCATGATATGTTGATCACATTGCTTGACTTCCTTGATGGCTAAAATTGCCTTTAATTCTAGTAAATTAAATAGCCTTTAATTCAGATAAATCCAACTTTTAAAAAATAGTAATGTTTTTTGAACTATTGCTTGAGTAAAATGTTTAGAACACATACATTATCTTTCAGTCTTAGAAGAATATGATTTACTGAACATATAAATGTTGCACTCATCCAGGTAAGAAAGCCAACTCAGGTTCACCAGAAGGACGGGCAGCACTTCTTGCTGATGTCAAAATGTGAGATTTAAGAATTAACACTCTCTCGGATTTCCTGGAGCATTTGCAGTCACTGCATCAAATTTCTAGCAGACTGTCAGAAGGATACAGGGTAGCAGCAGACACATCATTCAATACATATTCAGCCATGGAGTGTCTACCCTTAGAGATGCTATGGTTTGTGGTACTACAGATTGCCTTTGAGAGAAAATGTTGATAAATGTAGTGCCTGCCTTTAGAAATGCTCTGCACAAGCTTCCTATTTGAATTTCAACATGCTTATTTTCATTTCCACACCAATACTTACACAGTTCCTGAAACTATTGACAGGATCCTGCATTATGGTAGTCCTCTATAACACTGTTTTGATGATTCAGCAAAGTAATCTAATTCTGCACAGGCTGGCAGAAATCAATCTGCATAGAAGCTATACAGAAACTAAAAAAAAAAACCAAACAGAAGACAGCAGATGGGAATCAAATGAGAAAGTATGGGGTCATTAATAAATGAGATCAAGGAGAATTGAGGAGTTATAAAGAAGGGGGGGGGGGGGAATCTAAGCACAAGAGAGTAATGCAAAAATAAATAAACACAAAGATGGGAAGACGACTCTGGTAATTGCTGACCAGACCTCCATGGCAGTCAAAGCAAGTAGAATTATTCCACTCATAAAATTGAATTGGAAGAAATAGTACTATTAATAATACCCATAACAATTAATAAAGCCTTGTATATACACAGTCATAAACAAGTGACCTATTGAAATAATGGGATAGAGGAGATAATCTTAAATCATTATATGCATATCAATTAAATTGTTCCACAGAATCATTTTAGAAAATTTTCACACACAAAGTAAACCTCGCATTCAAGTCTAACTTACCTGTAAGCACTGGGAATTGCTTTCAAGACAAATTGCTATTACCCTTTTTGTTTATGAGGAAGAGTTAAAATCACCCTCTCTGAGAACAAGAACCAAGAACAGAGCCAATTTATTTTAACATAAAGAATTAAATTAAATGTTAGCAATTAAAAATCCTGTTGCAACTTCTACTCCTATAGTCTATTTGAGTAAGAAAAACTGAATTATTATATAAAGCTTGTGCATTGTATTTTGGTAAGACCTGTGAAAAGTTTTAGAACATTTAGCTTGTGTATTTTACATATATGTCATCTGAGATATATATATCTATATGTATGTATAAACTGTGGGGATATCCCAATGTATCTTTTAATGTGAAAACTGTGAAAACACCACAAAGGATGTGAAGGAAGTTTCTGACCACGCTGAAGGAAATTAGTAGACCCTCACTGATATCAAACATTAAATGTAAAATTAAACTAGGATCTTCAGTGCACAGACTGGTTAATTTATTGAACTATGGGTTTCTTTAACGAGAAATATTCAGGTCAGTACCATTGAGAGTAATTAGATATACAATTGCAATCAAATTTAGTTTTATTGCAAGATAACCTTTGAAAGTATGAACAGTAGGTTGATTTGCCTTATACTAAATAATATAGAATGCAGAAACCTCTTTTGACCAAAACAATGGGCTTCTCATGTTGTCTTTAAAACTGGTAAGTACAGAAAAAAACAAGTTTTCAATAGGTATACTCCTTCTATCCAAGTGGCTACCTAATCTAATTTCTTCTAATTAATCTAAGCAGATACTCTATCAAAAAAGTCTTGATACTAAACATGACATTTATTTTAGCATACAAATTTAATTGTGAATAGAAGGTAAACTTGCTGTTGTTTGAACTTTGATATGGACATTTCTTGTCTTTTTATATCAAGTTTCTTCTCTGCTTTTTTCTTGCACTGTTTTTTTTTCTTAAAACTTCTTTTGGACATAATATTCCCTGAGAGACTGGAATTTCTGTGAATCTCTGAAAGTGTTTAGACAAAATCTTGTTATCAAAATTTATTGATTTTGTAAAATTGGAGGTTTTTTAATATTTGTGCATATTATATTAATAACAAATCATTATAATAGAACATATCAGTGTGATGAAAATTATACAGAAGTCCAAGAAAAAATATACTAAATGTAGTTTACAGATATAATTTTAAATGTATACACAAAAGAAATATTGATGGCATGTTACTAAGAACTTCAAGTACATTCTGTTGCTTAACCCTTTAAACCTTTTCAAATTCCAGAGTAATGATTCTTAAAGTCTTAAAGTTCTACTGCTGAACCAGTACCTACTCTTGTGTAGCTTAAACAGCTTCAGCTGGTAAGTGTATCTCAAATACAGTCAACCAATCAATGCACTGAAAATGTAGTTTCTATTAGCTCTATAAAAATGGGGCTCGTAAAGGTATTAGTGCACTTGCACGGAGACATTGGTTTCAGTTATATCTTTGCCTGAAAATATTTAATAAAATCCAACAAAACTGTTACAGTGACCTATTCTGCATTATTCCCAAACAAACTAGCAACCTTCTGTCCCTGAGTACATATTGTTCTTCCCATCAACATTTTATATGGAAGAGCTAAATGGCCCATAGTCCAATCAGAGTGGTTCTGTATACATGGACTGTTATATAGAAGATATGGATTTGAATCTCTGGAGATCTCCCACATCATGAGTAAATGCTTTTACTTTTGAGCTGAGCTGCAGATGGATGATGGTGGTGTAGTGGCAACCTATTCTACTAAAGTCTGAAAATAATTATAACATTTATTATTTAAAGGATGAAATCATTTATTATTTAAAGGAGGAAGTTTGAGTCTGGGAATTCGAAGGCAGAGGAAGATGTGTCCTGGTAGTACACATCAGAGCCCGAGCTTGGAGAGGGAAAGGGTAATAGCATTTCTACCATAGAGATCTACATAGACTCCAGACCAATGCATGCAGCATAGGCAACAATCAGGAGGAGTTTGAAGCTGCCATGCTGTTAGAATGGCTGATTGCCATTACTGAAACTTGGTGGGACGAATCCCATGACAGGAGTATGACTATTGATGGCCACAGGCTGTTCAGAAGGGATAGGCGAGGAAGGAGGGACAGAGGCATTGGCTTCTGGGTCAAGAAATGAATAGAATGTGAAAAGCTCTCCCTGAAGTATAGCCATGAGCGGGTCGAAAGCTTATGGCTAAGAATTAGAGACTGAGGCAATGAAGGGAACCTTGTGGTTAGTGTCTACTACAGGCAACCTGATCAAGGGGGAGCCTATTGACAAAGCCTTCTTATTCCAGCTACAGAAGTTCAACTACCCCAATGTGTGCTGGTAAAGAAGCATGGTGAGCTATAGGCAATCCAGGAGACTCCTGGAGTGCAGTGAGGATAACTTCTTAAGCCAGGTAATAGACAGCCCCACCAGAAGGGATGCGATACTGGACCATTTTGTGTTACATACCTATTACTAGATACTTATTACTATTATTACTAGAGGCAGCAAGAAAGTAATGGATTTTGAAATTATTATGCCCTAATTTGAAAAAGTCACCTAAGAAAGAACTGCAACCCCAGTGTTTTTATTTCATTCCTGATCAGCCATAAATAATGTGAGTGGCTGCTGACAGTTGGATTCAGCATTTAAAGCAGTCCTTGGGTGGGATGTGAAGTTATGTTATCTGTTCCTTTAGACTGCTGTCAGGCAAATGACAATTTTATGATTTTCTCTCCATCCAAATTTCTCTTAAAAAACTCATTTTCAAGGGACATACACACACATTTGACATCCATGTTTCTAATAGGCAGAACTGGCATAGCAACCTTTTTTACTTTGGTTGTCTAAAATGTATTATAAAGGCTTACTGTCATGTAAGTGAGGTAAAAAATGGGCCAGTGACACTATTGACCCAGTTTTCACTCTGAGGTCATTACATGTAGTAATGCCTTTTTGGTTGCCTAAGAGTGGGACAGCTGCATTATATGCTCTCTGACTACCCCCGACACAGCAAATCATGCTACAGACCCATTCTCACTTTGAGATTACTAGATTTCTTCCTGGTTTAGATAATATTTGGTCTCAAAATTTAAGTAGCAGCAGTAATGAGTCCAACTTGAGTTTTTAGGTACCTAACAAATTATTTTCTCAGTGAGGTCTCTCTTTCCCTCATCCGCTAACCATCTGTTTTCTCAAAACATGGGAAATTCAAATTTGTGACATCACAGCTCTTCTTAGAAACTGGATTTGATTTGAAATTTCCAAAGACTAAGAAAATTAGAAGTGAAAACTGAATGCAGAGATGCTCAGACAACACACATACGTAATACACACCACATCTGCATAAATGTTGTTTCTGTAAGAATCCTGAATGAAAAGGGCTTTTTCTCCATTTATACATTATGTACATTGTACAATATACAACAAATGTATATTAATTATTTTAAATATATCAATTAATAAAGTTGGACAAACAAAGGGGGGAAGCAATATATTCATCTTCATGTTCACATCAAATATAAGATTAAAAAAGATATAGATTTAGCTTAGCACTCAGGCTTTTCAAATCCCGTAATTGCTGTACAGGCCTCTCTTATTTCAAAGTAAATTTAGCTTCCAAACATGAGTCAGATATATCCACTGCATCTACACAAGTGTGAGTCTTCAGAGAGTCTAAAATTAATTTTGAGAGTTGAGCATTGCTCACAATCCTAGTAGATGATATTGTCAGGGTTCCCTTGCTCCTTTTGAAATATTTCTCAGCAAAATTTGTCTCCCAGAAAACAGACCGTGAGAATGTGTCAAAAGTAGAATATTTGGTTAATTAATCAAGAAGTTATAGTCTGGCTCTCTTAGATAGGAGGTTTCTGGTTGCACTGAGGGCAAAGGGAATCACCACTGATTTACAGTTTTCTTGTCTGAGGATTTACCAGGCAGCTATTGCTTCATTTTGTGTTACTGTCCTAGCAAGAATAGCTGACGTAAGATCAAATTGTGTCCTTTTAGTGTTTGAAGGCCCTAATCAGACCTTCGGTTGTCAGATTCTGGGGCTATATTTGTCCTTTTAGGCCAAGATAAATGGGGTTTTCAAAGTATCACAGATGAGAGAGAGGACATTTCTCTTAGAATTGTCAGAATTTTTTTACCAATGGTCACTATCAGGTAAAATACAGAAACAATAAGGAATTTGGGGAAAACACCACCACTGTTCATTATAACCATTTTCTATGGCATGTTCTGTCCAGATGTAATTTTGTCAGATATCTCAATATCTAAAATGTTTAGACAGAAGGGTGACTATTAATTTTCCTGGTTTGCTTCCTATTGAATCCAAATTCAAGAAGCCAAGTCATTTTTGAATAGGAAATGGTTGAAGTATTGGCTTAATCTAAAGATGCCGTTACTGAACAAATGTTAGGCTACTCCAGTATCGTGCATAATAAAAACTAACATCAACTTAAAGAAAGTGGAAACCCTGCATAACTGTCATTTCTCCATCTGCAGTTAAGGCTAACTGCTAATCTGGATTTATCAAACATTTATGAATTCTTTGATTTGTGCACTTTTTCTTATTATATCTTAGTTTATAAACATAATTTTCGCATCTTTGACTTTAGCTCTTACTTCCTGAAATAGCAGTTAGAAGAATTTCATTCTAGACTGCAACAAACATGTTAGGTTATATAAACATGCATTTACTTTAAAAGATAGACAAGCTGACAAAATAATTTTCAAGACCTGTTTTATCATACTGTTTAATTATAAGGAATTGCTCTTAGAGCCTAGAAGAGTCACAGATTACAGACTTGAGTAGTGAAAAAGACATATCACTTTATTATATTCTTAAGAAACACAAGCTTTACCTTGAAGGATATTGTTTTACAACACATATTATTTCTTATTGCTAGACTATTCAAGATATCGTTAAATGAACATAGACAGAAAATGGATAGTTCATGTATTATTTTCCCATGCTGTTTCCTTAAGCTACAGCTGAACCCAAAGCTCTGGAAGGGTTTTTTAGGAAGCAGGTCAGAGAGTGTTTATCTTTATGAAAATAAAAAAAAAGCAAAACATTTTAGATATTTAGGGCTACAACAAAAAAGAAGGGCTTTGGAAGAAATAGATGGCTTTTTTTACTCATAAAAGAAATTGCATGCAGAGTTATACAAATATTTATCTCCTATGTGCTTAAAGTTCAGACCATGAAACTACATTTATACATTTAAATATAACTTTCCTAAAGCAAGTGATGTTTCCATTGGCCTTAGAAAGACTTTGAGTTTCTCCGCTCCTCTTTGAATAAGATCAGCTATAGATCGAGTCATCTGATGCCAGTAGCAGCAGAGTCACAGAGACAGTCTTGATATCAGGAAAGGAAAAGCGCATTGGGAAGAGAAGTAAACATGTGACACAGCACAAAAGGAAGAAACCAACACTTAGTGAAGATTCACAGGTCTTTAAGGAAACCCAGACCATCTCTAAGGCTTCAATATGTTCAAAATTTCCTGGAGTTCAGAATGAAAAGAATAATATTTTGTTATTTCTCCTGTATGGAAACTGAATGAAACCAATTCAAAACAGTTTTAATAACATTGCAAAAATGGTATCCTTATGTTTGTAACTAGTTATTCAATACATACAGTCTCTCATTTAGTATAAGGGTGCTTTTAGTAAAAGCATTGCATTATTTATATATTGCTTTAAGGAGGAAAAGAATTCTAAATGATCTCTTTTGAAAAGCAAATCAAATTTATTCTCTAAGCTAAAGAAATGTTATGCCAGACTGGAAGAGGGGATCTCAAATTATTTTAGCTCTGCAACAGAACTAATATGGAAATTTTGTAGGTAACTGACTCAGAAGCAGATTATCTGTAGAAAATACCTGTAGTGTTACACGAAGAACAATTTTAAATAGAGACATGACAAAATACAGCATCTAAAGGATGTGTTGAATGACTGAAAAACGTGGTGCTGATAATGTTGAGAATATCAATGCATGTTTAGTGTATGCATAAGCAAATAAAATGGAATGTAGGATGCATGATAGAGGACAATAAACAATAGAAGATTGTGTGATACAATACATAAATAACTTACTGAGCAGAATTGTGGTTGATAACTTTGGAAGTGGGCAGCTGGGTGCCACAGCTCGTTTTGTCAGCAGCTGCCGAGAGCCATGCCACCAAACTGTCACACTGCCTTGATAGCCAAGTGAGGAGAATGCCCCCAAGGTCAGGCCTAGTTTTTTCACAGGCAGTGACAAGTGAACATGGTACCTGCTGGAGGTGTGAGAGGGAACAAACCATGATGGGGCATGTGTAGCTCTCCACTGAGCAGCTGCACCCTTGAGTCTCATTGGGGGCTTGGAAGGATTGGAGCAGGGAGCAGAGTAGAGAGCAAGAAAGGACAACTGTGGAAAGAGTAATCAATGCAAATTAATTAGGGGGGAGGAGAGTTGCATCTGTGACTTCTGAATTTTAAAATATTCTTACATATTTAAATCAGGAGATGCTGCAATGCTACTTGTTGAGTTTGCCCAACTCTTCTATTATAATACCTTTCTACTTCAGAAATTTTTTAAGTTACTAGAAATAGTGATTTATCTGCTTGCTATGTTACTATTCTGCAGTGAAACTCCATACCTGAACAAGCTTATAACTGAGCAGTGTCTATAAGTCTAAAGCAAGACTCTCATTTGTTGTCATACATCAGTAATATTTTGTCATATTTATGGTAAGAAAATTGATGCTAGGATGTAAAAGCTTTATCATCCAGTTGCTGCTTTAAATTAGCCTGAAGCTGTGCTTGAAAGTCCATTATTCTGCACTACCTAGTCTCAGACTATGCCAGAGACCTACATACATTGTCTGTACATCAGATTATAGTGTTCAATGGCAGTTTTGAACAAGACATGCAAAAAAAATCAAGCTTTCTCTGGATGTAACTGACCTAACTTCTCATGTGTAGTCCCTTGTTAATGGAGATCCATTAGATGAACAGCATGCAGAAATCTATGCTGTATCTACACAACCACTTTCTGCCTTGTGAAATAAAACTACAGTTTTAAATTCATCTACTTGCAACTCCCCTGAGCCATAACTTCACAGTTTGTTTTCTTTCAACTTAAAACACAAAAAGTACTCATATTGTCTCAGAAGGTACATGATAGACTCTCTCCCCCTCAGTTTTCCCAGATGAAATAGCTTTTCAAGGCATGTTAAAATGTGACAAATAAGTACTTCTTTCCTAATTGCATATTTTTGCAATTATTCTAATTTTGGTTTCTGTAGTAGGGAACATATAACACATTGGGTTTGTTGACCTCATGAACATATCCACACTAATGTCAGTGAGACCTTTTTTTGAATGATTTTCAAGGTTTAGCTCCACGTCCTTGCTAAACAGATCCAGAAAATACTGGAGCTTGGAAATCTCTGAGTTGACACTATTTTGTACTCTTTGCACTGTTATACAAAATATGACTGGTGGAGGTGTTGAACACAGTACTTCTCAGTGAGATCCTCAGCTAGATAAAAAAGAAGCTGTTACATTTGAGGAGTCAAACCAATCTTCCTTAGCCTAATCTAGAATAACATTTTCAGCTTTCCCTTAAAGTATTACATTATCATTCAATGCACCTCAGGTGAAACAACAGAATTTGCCAGTTATATTTTAAACACACCATCTGCGAAATTTCTGTTGTGAATGTTGGCAGTATACTGACACCACATTACTAAAATGAATGAGACCTGACACATGGAGAAGTCCCAGGTTTCTGTTTCAACTAATATATACGTATTTATACATATATATATTATACATATATATATACATAAATTGGCTCATTCAATTTTTTTTTTCCTTTGGGGAAGGTGACTGCTGCTATTATTAGCAATGTTGTAGTCTGCATTAGTATCTTAATACCTGTTTAAGCTCTTCTGATCTTGTCAGAAATTAATGGAAGAGATTTTGCTACGCGATGTTACTTGGCATGGTGGAGTAAAACAGCTACATCCTTTCCTGACTCTTGTGTTGTCAGTGGCAAAAATTTAATGTGGTCAGATTTTTATTACACTAAACTGCTGATGTTTGATTCCCTGGAAAGCTGAAACAAAATGCTTGGAGATGAAGGATTCTGCCTTAAAAATTTGTGCATGAATGTGATGTGGGCAAGCAAGGTAACCTCTTAAATGCTGAATTTTTGTAATCCGATACCTTACATTATCTGATAATTAATACAACTCAGAATTAAATATACAGCTCCTTTTCCTCTTTACTAATATAACTGATTATATTAAGGCCAAACCACAATTTCATTGAAAATTTAGATAGAAGTTTACAAGTTTGCAGATTTTCCGAACATTTTTTGCATGTTAATGCACCTTTCGAGCTTACCTTTTTCGTAAATTAAATGTTTCTATTCATCTTACTGAATAAAGGCAATGAGATATCTCAGAGAAAGAACATTTCTCAGCATTCTTGAAAACCAGGCTAAATTATTTCAGAGCCCAAATATAGTGCTAGCAATTTATTTTTGGGTATTTAGCTATATAGCCAAATAGTGCAGTATATGACCAGCATTAGCTCTCTCACAGTAGTCTACTGTTCTTTCTAGAAAAACTCCTGTCACAGTTTATAGATGTCTCCTACAGTTCTCTGGTCTTTAAAGGAGAGGAGTGCTCCAGGACAAAGGTCATGTGTGCAACAGCAGGGTTGGAGAAGCAGTTTAAATATCCATGGCAAAAAGTTCATTCAGGTCCTAAAATCATAGGATCATTTAGGTAGGAAAAGACCTTCAAGATCTTAGAGTCCAACCACTAAGCCTAAGCATAACACCTACAAATCTTTTGAATACCTCCAGGAACAGTGACTCAACCACTTCCCTGGGCAGTCTGTTCCAATGTTTTAGAACCCTTTCAGTGAAGAAATTTTTCTTAATACCCAACCTAAACCTCCCCTGGTGCAACTTGAGTCCATTTCCTCTCGTTCTATCAGTTGGGAGAAGAGACCGATGTCCACCTCACCACAACCTTCTTTCAGGTAGTTGTAGAGAGTGGTAAGGTCTTCTCTCAGCCTCCTTTTCTCCAGATTAAACAACCCCAGTTCCCTCAGTCTCTCCTTATAAGACTTGTCTTGGTCCTGACCTCCCACATGCAACTCTTTCATCTGTTACTCCCTTCTGCTGCTGCTCTTACTCAGACAGGTGGACTCACGTGCAAAGGCAAAGGACTGGGCTGAGAGAGGTGGGTATGGGGCTGTTGCAGGAGAGTTTCCAGGTCTGTGTGTGCTGGTTGGCTTTGAGCCAATTGTTCTTCATCCATTCCCCAGACCAAGGAGACAACATGTCGTTCTTGATATGAATGCTGAATCAGGCATTATTTCTATTTTTTTTGCTAGATCTTTTTACTAGCTCTATATACCTATCTTCTGACATGGAATGGGGTTTCTACTATTCTATTTTTCTAATAGACTGAACATGATGTACATCCCAGGTCTTTTCATTAAGTCTCAGTAATTTCCTATCACCTTTCATTCCCCACTGCTATGCTGGCTGGTAGCTTTGCTAAGTGTGAGTGCTTGCTTACTGACTCAGTAAGTTAAGAAGTACAGAGCCTATGTCTCAGATTAATGTCAAAATATTCATGTCTGTTATGTTCTAGTTGCTATGACAATCAGTGCTGTAATCACCTCTTTATATTTTCAAGGAGCACACAACTCAGCTCCTTGCTCTTTAGTGCAGTTTGTTTCATCTCCATATCTAGATGTAATACGAAAGAAATAACACAAATATTTTGACATTAGGTGTGCACCAACTTTTAACCGATTAAATGTTTGATTTTTAAAACATGTCTGCGCTAGACCAACCTTTTTTTGTTTTCATGCATTGTAGATTTTAACAAGTTTCCTTTCAAATTACCATAAAATTGCAGGGAAAATGCAAAATAATTTCTTAAAAAAATATGCCTACCAGAATCCTTGTTCAGTCCCTGCAATTGTCTCTATTTTTAAATGTTTGAATGTGTTCAGCTCATTGACATTAGGCAATTTGATGAGAAGTTTAGAAGTCACAGTGTGTTTGGGAACAGTGTGTGTGTGACTTTATATAATTATATTTGCAATAAATGTAATTTATCATATAACTTCTTGTATTGGATGTAAGTGACAAGGTTTTGGTAGTGGTAGGAGCTGCAGAGGTGGCCTCTGTGAGCAGAATCCAGGGCCTGCCCTGCACTGGACACAGACAGTTCCATCTGGCTCCAAAATTGACTCCCTGCAGGACGCGGCTGAGCTTGTCAGAGGAGTCTGAGGTGTCGCTAGGAGAACGTATTCAAGAAATGGTAAAAAGCGCTTGCACAGCAGTGAAAGGGAGTGAAGTGTGAGAAGCAATCCTGCAACCACTAAGGTTAGAGAAGAAGGAGGAGGTGCTCCAGGCAGTAGACAGAGATTCCTCTGCTGTCCATGGAAGAGACCACAGTGGAGTAGGTATACACACTATGACCCCTGGAGGACCCCACACTTGAAGCAGGTGGATATGCCCTGCAGGAAGCTGCAGCCTGGGAGTTCCCATGTTGGAGCAGACATGGGCTCTGCCCTGAGTGAGTGAAGTTCATGGAGATGATGCACACTGGAGTAGAGAAGAAGTCTGAGAAGGAAGTGGCTGAGAGGAACCATTACAGACTGACTGTAGCCCCCCACTTCCGTGCCACTCAGGTGGAAGGGAGAACATGTTGTTTTAACTTGTCTTTATTCCTCACCATCCAACTCTGGAACATGTAGGCAATGGTATTGCAGCTAAAGGTGAACGGATGCAGCCTAAGATGACAGTAGTAATATGCGTCCTGGAAAAAACACCACTGCTGCAATCACCTTACACGTACCTGTGAAGGCAGCTTATATTTATGTGAGATTTCTGTAAAGGTTAGCAGAGAACACAAATATCTCCTGAGACTTTTAACACTCTGTAAATTTTTATAGTAAGGAATTACACACACAGAATTTTTGAAAGAATATAATCTTCCATGTAAGGGAAATGGTATTTCAGTAAATGTACGGTGTTTCAATCTTGTTAAATCCTGTGGTCTTTTCCATAAAGTTATCTGGTCTGCAAGCAAGAACTCTGTATTGAGGTAGTGAATGGAAGAATAACCTTAGAGTATCTTTAGCTACTACCCATATATTCATATATATATATATATTTAAAATCCGTGTGTTTGTCTGGTATTATAGCAGCACCAGCAGATCCGATAGTCTCGATAGTTTGTACCTCTTACAAGACATAATAACTTTCAGCTGTGCAGAGAAAACCAGTACCTGCATAGCATGTCACCGTCATCGTAATGGCTCACTACACAGTTTGAAAAAGCTTCATCTTTCCCATTTCATCAAGTTGCTTCCAACAATTGATCAGCACCACTTTCACCTTCTCTGAATTGAATTTTTTTTAATCTATATTCTACCAAGAGTTGCAGTGATGGGAAAAATTGCTGAATGCATCTTGTTTGTGTTTGTTCTAAAAGATGGATCACTAAGAGTGATTATAAAGTGGAAAGGGTAAACAAGAGGTCTACACTGTCTATGGGAAAAATCCAGATTTTTTTTCTCTATCAGTTACAGAGGAAATTATTAAGGAACTAAAAAAAATAAAAATAGCTTGTGATTTGAAAGGTTTCAAATGTAATTTAGAGGGGCTACAACAGTATACAGCAATGCAGCATCAATATATTCTTGATTTGTCATCCTGGAGCAGAGAGGCCAAACAAAAATTAAAAATATTTCTTGAGTTGTTTTGGGACCTTTCAAGCCAAATTCTTATGAAGCTTGTGAAAGAAATCTGACTTTTTCTCTTTTTTTCTTGTTAAAGGTTATATATACATGATATATGAAGCGTATGTTATACTATTTTTTCAAATTCAAATGTTCTGCCTTACCATTCTCCAATTAAGGAGAAAAATAGTAAGTTTAAAAACCCTGTATTATTTCCTCTGAAGGTTTTTTCTCCCAGAGATTTTTGCTTTCTTTGACAAAATGCATTTTTGCTTCCTCTGATTAAATGTTTTATTATTTTGCTGACTGTTAAACGTAGTTTTGTAATATGTCTTCGTAGTACAAATGTGAGCATTCACATGACCACTTCTGCACTTACTGTATAGTCTACAAATGCCCTGAGGTGGGGGGAAGTGGACTCAGTGACCTTCAGTCAACTGAGTTTTTGAATGGTCACTTCAGTCCTGGGTTTTTAATTTTGTTTGTTCCAGTTCTGAAAAAACAAAACAAAGCCAAAAGTAGAGCTAATGTTACTGTACATACATTTTTGTTGAAAGTAGTAACTGGCACAATCAGGTCAAAGAGTGAATCAGAAATGCTGATAGACTGACCTCAGCAGCCAGCAGAGGAGGAATGGGACTGGGAATGCTCCTGCACAGTGACAGTGACAGAGCTAGGACTGAAGCAGCAGAAGCAGAGCACCAGCGGGGCATTAGAAAGGCAGGGAGAGGGTAAGAATCAAGTTGAAAGGGTGCCGCGTTATCAGTCTCTGTCCATGCTGCAGTGTTGACCCATGCCTGCAATCCCTCACACATCCAGGGAACTTGCAAGCAGTTGCAAGTTATCATGTTAAGGGCAATTTGTTGAGCTAATAGCCCTTAACAAGGTACCGGGATGCAGAGGTTCCCCATATAAACACAGGATGACTGCGTTATGCTAAGAAATACAGCTGAAAAATAACCTTCTCAGTTAGAATACTTTATTGTCTCATCAGCATTCAGTACGACAGTGGCAGCTCAGAATAGCTGAAATCCAAACAGAGGAGCAGAGAGGTTTAGAAGAGTAGATAAAAGGAGAGCAATGAAAGGAAAAACATGGCACTTAATGTGCTCAGGGAAAGGTAGAGGGCAGTGGCAGAGCCTGAGGCTTTGTACTCATGGGATCCTCCTTCTAGCTTCGTACGTGTTACAGATGAGAATATAATGTGGAGATCAATTTTTTATTGATAGTGGATGAATACAGAGGTCTTTTTCTGTCTCTGATATCCTAAGTGCTATAATCATGCTGTAACAGGTGTAACAGAGCTTTCTTGAAAAGTCATGTTTCTTCCTTGTTTAAGATATTTAAGGAAATGGGATGATGTAATATAACCAGAACTCAGTTGCTTTATTTGGACTTCATTGAATAACTGGCCAAGAAATTAGAGTATAACAGAATTTGTACTTAAGTATGATGACTGTCTCTCACATATCTGACCAGGGGAAGATTGGGACCTCCCTTATTTGAGCTTTTGGCGGAGGCATGCAAAGAAAAGGAAAAAACTGTATAAAAGAGTGGTGCTTTCTGGAAAAAGATTTTGTGTGTCATATTTTATGGGAAAGAAAATCTCACACTTACTAACCTTTTTAACAAACTGAATTTGATAGTTAAATAATTTAGGTCTGTTTACAAGAAGATGAGGAAAACCACTTGCCCTTCATGGGACAAAGGCTTCTATATTAGACTTCATAATGTGTCTGAAAGCTTGATCAGAGGTCTACTTTGGAGACCAGTTTTCTACATGTCTGAACTGACATATCTGCATACAGCAGTGTGATATACACCCTCTGCAAGTTGTATGTCTTACCTTTCCATATTTAATAGGGAAGCAGGGTACCAGTGGACTTGATGGTGAAACTTGAAGACATCAAGGCTTTCAGGGCCTCTCATGGGTCACTGACCAGCATCAGTGCCTCCATGAGACAGTCTGAATACTGAGCTTTTCCTTGCGTTATGCTTAGAAACAGTAAAAAAAAAAAAGGTGTGTTCGATTCTAAGAGGAGAGAAAATACATCGGAAACAATAATAGGCTGCATGAAAGTGAGTTCATGGCACCGACAGTGTGCCTTGGCCCACAGGTCCATGATTGTAATATCCTGGCACAGCAAATCTCATTAACATAACTGGCAAAAACATAATAAACAACCATACAAGCTGATGATAAAAGCCTGCAAAGAAACTCAAAATCAGGATGAATGAAGTAAAATATGGTGGAGAGGATTGTGGCAGGAAGGGTCATAGGTCAGGGTTTGCATAAGAAAGAAATGAGCTCTTACACTTTGTGATTGAAAAATGTAAGAGGGATGTAAAAGATCTTGTTTGATGGATTGCTCAGGGATCTTTCTCTAGAATAACTTTTTCCCCTTGCTAAATCATTTGCTCCTCAGTTTTACGTATCTCTCTCTTTTTTAGAAAGTGTGAAGATGAGATCTTGATCAAAAGATTTGACTTAAATCTTGTAGATTTCTTTCCATAAGCTCCCAAAGCAAATATTCAGTCCAATTATCTAAAACGGTTTATCTATCCATAACTTTTAAACACCATGTATAGGACTTAACTGTACCAAATAATATGGAAATCGAGGAAAAGCATTTTAATTACAAGACTTCTTATTTAAATGTTCAAATTTATAAAGCATAAAAGGCAAACCAGTGGTCCATATAGTCTTACAAGATAATGCTGCAAGTTCCGAAGCAGATGGCTATGGAAAAAACTTCTTGACAGGGCAAGGAAAAAAGAGTTTTCATCTGTATGCAAATAAAAGTTGACAATTAGGTTGGTTTATGTTCATCTAGTGAAAGATGTCCCTGTTCGTGGCAGGAGAGCTGGGCTAAATATTCTTTAAAGGTCTCTTCCAACTCAAACCACTCTGTGATTGTGTATCTATATGAGCAGAGCACCATATCGACCACCATATACACTTCAAGGATAATGATAACTACTTGTCTCTTTTTGGTGTAATTTTTTTTTTAGGTATAACTGTTATTTTCTAGGAGTTAACGAAAATTGAAACCAAAAACTTCAGCATTCTTGCAGAGCAAGATCTTCCTTAGTAGCCAATTTAGATGGACAAAATCTTTGGAGGGAAAAAAAAAGGTAAATTGCTTTTAATGATGCAGTTAAGTTCCTACAAGTTTAACTGTTAAGTGAAAGAATAGTAAGTAATACATTAATATTAATACAACATAACTTATAGCTAAAATGAGCAGTAAAGGTGGGAAGAGGTAGACTTTAACAGGGCAAAAAGTGTACCCCAAAATAGTATGCAACCATGATTTAATTCTACCTAGAGGCCATAATACACTAATTTAAAAGAAAAAGAAGAACTTGAGAAGAGAAAATCAGCCAGCAGCTCTCAGACTCTCATTTGCTATTATGTTTATCTCTTTTTAAGAACACAGAAGATAGTTCGAAACTAATTTTTTTCCTTCCCTCTAAAATCTCAGATATTGATTTTTGTCTCTTGAATCTTTAAGGGTTTAATGATTTCTGACATTGCAGACATCAAAACTTTCAAAAATTTAGACCCTTAGTTCCTTAGGAGAAAACCTGGCACCTCTGAAAATGTTGGATAAGTTGTAAGGATCAAATATTGAAATTTAAGAAATTCCAAATATGTTTCTTTGTTGTAACTTGAGTCTTATATGTACTGATTAATGTTTCAGTCCCTTGACTGTATCAGAATGTAAAGTTACAAATGAGTATGGCATATCCTGACTTTAAACAAACTAATCTTGGCACTGTTAGAGAAAATCTTATGTGTCTATGCAGATGTGTATGCAGACTAAGTCTGAGCTTATCCTCACACACTGAACAGAACACGGCTGGGACGCATTCACTTGAGCCAGAGGGAAAATGGCACAATCTGACTTACATCCATGTGGCTAAATTCTCTTCCTCTCCAAAACAGAACGGCTTGCAAATATTGTCTGTTGGGCTGGTCCTTGGATCAGGTTACCCCTCATAACCAGGGTCTCCAATAATAACCAGGGATTGTCTGCATCAGTGCAAGCTGGTACAGACCAAAACTCTTGCTGGAAGCAGAAAAATCATTAAGCAGCATGGATGATCATGTACCATTGTGAAAAAACAAGGCTCAGTCTTCTTTTATTTATTAATGTAAGTATAGCTTTTTTGACCAGGAGTGGACAGTCCCATCCAGCCTTGCCATCATCTCCATCTCCCCACCACAGAACCTGCTGCTGCTGTTGTCCTTCTGTAAGACCCAAAATATTTAGGTTCAACTTCTACTACTGTGCGATGTTACACTTTTCTTGAGAAATGAGAGAAGGGAAATAATGTCTTCATATTTCAAATCACAGCTAAACTAGAATAAAATTAATGAGACAAAGGAAGCGCATGGCTTTATCCTGAGGTCTTTTTCAGTGCAAAATGGGAAAGGCTTAAACCAGTGAATGGATGGGACAGAGCTTCTTAAATGAAGGTCACTAAAACAGTTTGTAGCACAGAGTAGCAATTAACCAAAGAACTGGAACAGATCATGTCCTACTAAAATATCTGGCAAATAATAAAAACTTTTTTTTTAATTAAGTATAATGTAGCTGGTAATCTAGAATGTGTTATTTCATAAGACAGAGAATGTACATTCTTGTGCAGTAATGGAATTTATTACAAGATAATAATGATAAATGAAGTGGGTGATACATTGATAACTGTGGCATAATAATGCATATAATTCTAATCTTCAAACTATCAATATCATGAAAAAGGCAAAACAAGATAAATGCTTACCTTCTATATTGTAGCTTTTTAAATGTAAAGACCATGTTAAACTCATGCATATATTATAAAGTCTCAAAGTATTGCAAGTTTTGCTTCCTAGTTCCAAAGAATAGGAGAGCTGAAGAATGTGACAAAGTCTTTCTCTCAATTTGCTTTACATTTTACCTGACACTGTTCACACCACATGCTATGTCAGTATGTGCTACAAATCCTTGTACACATCAGGGGAAATTGGCTTCATTTCCATAATCTGTAATCCGTATGCATTTGTGAGAAAACCCTTTTGCCCATTTGTCATATCTTTACCCTTTGGTGGTCATCCGGATTCTTTGACTTACTGCTAATCCAGCCCATTCTCTGCTCTAGGGGCTTCTCACTGCTGCTGTCTGCCTCCTTCTCTCACCCCAACCCTCTGCCTGCATCTCTTCCCTTTCCTCAGCTGCTTCTATCACATTTACTAGTCCCAGTCTCGATGTCTAACCTATTACAACTTCTCTTTCCTTCTGTTGTGATTTCTTTTCCATGCAGTTAGAGACCTCTTTCTCATCCAGTCGTAGATCCTGTGCTCCCTCTTTCAGCAGACTTCATGTCCCAATCTAATGTTTTTTTTCTTCCACTCTGAATTTTGCTGTTTTTCTCTATCGAACTATTATGTGGTCACCAAGAACAGAGGAAAAACGGGGTTCCAGAGCCATACTTTACCCACAAAGAGTTTGATGAAGTTCCAGCAAAGGTCTCCGGGTTTTTCTTCTTTCAGTGGGCTCCTGTCAGGTTGTTGTCTATGAATGATGCATGTCTTGTGCTTTTGTTCAGCAGTAGAAATGGAAAGAAACTCAAACGTGCTGCACAAGAAGAGTTGTTATGCTCTAGTTAGGTCTTACTGATCAGGTGCACATTGTGATTATTCAGATATTTATGAAGTGAGCTAATTAACATTGGTTTTTGCAAGTTCAGTAAAGACCATTCACAAGAACAATGAAACCATCAAAACAAAGAGTTGCAAAAACATTAGAATTTAATTTCTCCCATTATTTTTTTCCTTATTTTACCTTATTACTGGAAATAAAGAAACATTTGACTGAAATAATAAATTAGAAAAATCAATTAAAAATATTAACAGAGATGCTGTAACGGTAACTATTATTTCAGTCCTATGTAAACTGACAAAACTCCCACCACCTTCTCCAAACACTTCCTTCATGCGGTAAGAAATCCTTCATCTGAGTTCCTTGTAAGTTATTATGGATTTATTTGTAAATAAATGTTTCTGTCGAGCTTTTTTTAAAATCATGTTATTTCTTGTTATTTCTTCTTTTTTTTTTCCCCCTCCTAAAAGAATTACATTGTCAAAGTAATTTCTTAATAAAGATAATAATTGGGAACCTCAAAGAAGTAAGATCAGCAAGCTGTTCTTGTTTCAAACAAGATAGTCACCCTTACCCCTTTCTTCCAGTACATTTTTTCATTAATTGTCAATATGATTTCAGGTTATAGAAGGGGACTTGAACAAAATAGAAAAATATGAGAGAAAGAAGGTAACCGAGAGTGACAGAGCAGTAAAATGATCTGATCTAAAATTTTGAGAAGTGCCACCAACT
Organism: Bucorvus abyssinicus; assembly: GCA_009769605.1. NCBI lineage: Eukaryota > Metazoa > Chordata > Aves > Bucerotiformes > Bucorvidae > Bucorvus > Bucorvus abyssinicus. The sequence goes on from CM020033.1 coordinate 17,643,379, forward strand.
TAGAGACTATGTTTTGAATACTTTCCTCCATTAAGAAAAGAAACATTGCTGCAACCTGTAGGGTCCAAAGTTGTCCCTACTGATTTCAACTGGAGGCTTCATATTTTCTTTAAGGGCACTAGGATTCAGTTAAAGTTAAGATTAAATACATATCCATACAAAAATATATTTATATATTTAAAAGTACATTTTGTTGATTATAGGAATTGCTCTTATTTTGAGTGTGACCTAATGCAGCGTAACACCTAAACTGACTCATTGCAGTTTTTTGTAATTTGACTATAAATAGAAAATTATTGATTTCCTAACTTAAGAATGTGTTGGACTTACTTTTATGAAGTACAGGTACATAAAATGTGTATTTCACCATCAAAGCTGATCTTAAATGGCACTGTTTTTCCATCCTGAATATCTCTTTATTTTTCTTCTTTGCATAACAAAGACTTCTAAAAGTAAGGAAAAAAAAAGTTTTTTTCTTATATTAATAGAAAAACCCAAACGTCCAGTGCTATCAAGGATTTCTAAATATTATAAGATTTTAGTAAATGTATTTGAAAGCCTATGTAGTTTCAGTTCCTATATGCCTATCAAAGTTAAATAACTTGCAAAATGCTAATTTTGAACTGAAGGACAAGCAAGCAACAAAATTCACTGTTATTCTTACCAGACTTCACATCTATCAAATAAAATATAATTTGATATTCCAAGAAGCAGGTCTTCAAAATGGTGTACAGGGAGATACACAAACAAATCTTTTTAATGTAAACGTGACTTGAGCACATAACTTCCCAAAAGGGACCTATGAAAGGTACCCCTCATCATCTCTAAATATGTTTGAGTCAAAAGGAGATCCCGGAAGGATATAAGTACTTTTTGTTATGTTAATTAAATACTTGTAGCTCTAGCAATTTGTTTTTAACTACTAATCTACCAAAACAAGAGGAGACGTTGTAAGAACAAATGAAGGAAGCTGTTATTTCACTGAGGACAAAGGAAAGATATTTCCTAACTATCTAAAAAGGCAATGACCTTTACATAACAAGTCTTGAAAATATCTTATTGTGATAAGCTGGTGATATTCTTTTTTCTCTGTATGAAACAATCTTTAAAATTTTTGAATGCTATATTGTCAGTTTTATATAGAGCTTATTTAAAACACAGGCTTTATGTGTTAAGAGAAGAGTTAGTCTGGTTTTATGCTTATATTTCAGGATGGAGAAGATCTGCATTCAATTATTAGTGGAGAGGCTGAAACATTTGAAACACTGTATTTTCTGTTGCAGAATGGGAGGAGGAGATTTGCTGTGGCTTCTGTTCCAGGACACTGTTTAGAAATAAGAAAATTAAATAGGAAATAACATTAGTGAAGAGACTGAAAAAGTCGTTCCATATTAAAAAAAAAAAAAAAAAGTAGATTTTAAAGAAGTATTTCAAAATAAAAAACAAAAAGGAATGATAAATACTCAGAATCAGTCTTAGACTAATAAACATGATGATAAAGGTGTAGATAATAAGAAAATGCAAAATCCATCACATACATGACTTGCTCAGGATAGTGGAGTGAGCCACAATTAGAAACAGGGAAAGAACACATGATGAAATGACTGCTTGTGGTGGTTGCATGGAGAGCAATGGATACTATTCATTTTTATTTTAGTGAAGCTTCCATCACAGTCTTCTAAAATATTAGATCAGATTGCTTGCTATGAAAAACAAATTCAACACACATATTCAGTCTGAGCAGATGCTACAAACAGTGCATGTATTTTAAAGCAAAGTTGTAACAGTACGTGTGGGCCATTCTTTCCTCACTGCTGCTTCTTAAGTTAATGCAGTAAGGTAAGTAGTTGATTAAAAAGACTTCTAAGAAGAAAGCATTACTGCCTAACCTCACTAGGAATTGCCAGAATGGTATGTTTGTTGCTGGATCATTTTAATGTGGCTAAGTCTTACTGTTTCCAAGCATATGCTGTTAACGCAGGTGTATGTACCTGTGTATACTTGTGAGTTCAAGTACTGTAAAACTGTTTGTATTCAGACTACAGCCTTTTAGTTTTTCTTCACTGACACACCCTGATATGCTGTAAGTATCCCTGCACAGCAATGGTGTCACCATTCTTTTTTCAGAAAAACCCCTGGATGTTAATCCCATTACACAGTCCTACTGACCTAGGAAGATGGAGACAGTAGTAGCGTGTCACTCCATGCAGGCGAAACGTAGTGGTAGTTGTGCTTACAATGGAGGAAATAGGTGAATACAAATCTCTGCTATTTTGTCTGTGCAAACTGAGATATCTCCACAGATAATTTGGACAGTCTTTAATGAACTCCATTATCTGTTCTTTTTAATTTATTGATTGGCTATAATATGTTACTGTATGTTAGCTGAATTTTATATAGGCCAGTTGGATAACCATTTTAAGTGTAACAGAATCAAGATGACATTCACTAGACCACAGCATAAATTGCAGTTGGCCTGGAATTTAATATATATAACACAATCACAATAAGATAAAGTTTCTCAATGGATGAGATGAAGTGAATGACGACACTTTTATCTGTCATAAATACACATTCAATTCTTATTTAAGTTATCTCAGGCTGGCAGAATAGGTGTGAAATATCAGGCAGGCTGATAAAATAAAGCTCTGGAGATCAAGGGTTAAATAAACAAATACATAAAATGGCTATGCTTCTTTGTTCCTGTGATTGAATGCTCTGGTTTGAAATACCATGGGACTAAACAATTTTCTTTATTTAGAATGTGCATCATATAATTAAATTTGTACTATACTGTAGAATCAAACCCCATCACTTTTCCATTGCTAGAAATCTTATTTAGTTTATAAGCAAAACATAAGAGAAAATATTGCAACTTTGTGACAAGTTTATAAGCCGTAATGTTTTGCTGGTGTAATGAACCATCATCTTGAAAGCCTCAGCCCCACTTTTTACTGAAAAGTAGTAAACGTAGCTGCATAGTAACTGTCAGCAAAGACTGTGCATAGACCCATGATATACGTATGTTTGTGTCCCTGAATATACCAAAAATTACAATTGAAAGGTATTTAAAACTGTCTCTCGGAATATCAGCAAAACATTCAGAATTCATTTTATGAACAAAAGAAATTTGTTTTAATAGTATACCTTACATATTACTGAAAATATATTGTATGGCAGGTGCGTCACTGTATGGATGTCTAATTTAAATAGGTATCAATTGTTATGTAAGCATAATCTCATTTTAACACAACTGAAGCAGTATTTTCTTTCATTTCTGAAGCTATTGTGTGAGATACCATCACATATATACATAATATTTTATCATTGGCTGATGACAAAAGATTATGCAACAATGACTTGTAAAGACTGATGAATCCCATTATATAACATCAAGAATATTCTTGACTAGATTTAGCAGCTTATTTTTCTAATTTAGAAGGTAGTTGCATTTATTGCATTGCAAGTATTATTTTGTCGTTGTGTGCTAGTGTTTTGAGTCAGCTGTAGCAGAACTATGTTTTCAGTGGACTTGTTATAAGGAGGAAACTTTTATTCAGTGTTTTGCTTCCTGAGAAAGGATATTACACACTGGATAATATCCAGTAGCTGAACCAAGCTACCATAGGAGGCATTCTTCCATTCCCTCAAATTTGTATTGAGTCACTGGTAAACATAGTAATCTAAGTCCTGAAACAGCCTGTGTCTGCTGCTTCACAGAAAGCCATTTTTCACAGAGAAAAGCAGTACATCCAATTGCAGTGCTCCTTCCGGTGAAGAGATTATTTTTTCCATTGACATATGTGAAAATCGGAAACTATTTTTTTTTGTGTGTGTGTAATGTTAGAAAAGGATCTGGCCTCTGTCATTATTTTGGTGGCTACTTTTTCAGGTGCTTTCCCTTCTACTTTCATGTGTTATATGACCACTGAAAAATTAAATATTTCAAATAGTACTGGTTTAGATAAGCATTTAACTTTGCTAATTAAATAGTATTTTACAACAAATCACAAATTTAAAGCTAAAATAGTCAGAAATATTTCCAAATGTGAGCACTTAGAGTGGTTTAAACCCAGCTGGCAACTAAGCACCATGTAGCCACTTGCTCACTACCTACCCCAAGGAAGGGAAAGAGAACCAAAGGTAAATCTGGGTGGGTTAACATAAGAAGAGTTTACTTGAACAACAGAGAGAGATGGGAAACAATACTAATAATGATAATAAAGTGAGTGGTTTACAACGCACTGCTCGTTGCCACCACTACGCTGAGCTGCTCCACACCACGCCATGGTGAGCCAAGCCATGCCAAGCCACGCTGTGCCACGCCACCGCTTGCAACAGCATGCCAGAGCTAGCCCTCTCGCCTTATATATATACTGGGCATGACATCAGTATCTTATTGAATACCCCATTGGCTGGTTTGGTGCGGCTATCCCAGCTGTGGAAATTAATCCTGTCCTAGCTGAACCCGGGACTCGTGCTTATTCCAAATGTGTTTATGCATGTGTATAATCATGACCTTAGGCTGTGAGTCATGACATTAACTGGTTTTGCTGTGTCTTTTGTGTTGTTTCTTATAGAGTCATGCCTTCAATATGGAAAAGAAAAAAGTTCCTGAAATAATCTGAGACATTTCCTGTTGTTTCTAAATTGTTTACTTTGCAGCTAACTTTAAAAAAGCTCAAATACTCTGCATATAATCACCACTGTTTAAAAATCTGAAATTTATGGCAAGAAAAATCTGAAGAACTAGATATTATGAACTTTTATGATGATGACACTTATTCTTTTTCAGGTAGAAAGTTTATTTTATGAATTTCAGACTAAATTGAGACTCAGATGGGACACAATTTAATTGTTTTTCATGTAAGCAGCCACAGATTTTTTTAAACTTTATTACATTTTCTTTGCAGTTCGTGTATTTATTTTAATTTTTTTTTAATACTGTTTTTGTAACAAATTCAGCAAAAATTTGCTGTGATAGGACTTCTGCCATTAATCATCTTTACTTAGCACTCTGGTTAAAGGACCAATTCCAATCTCATAAACAAAATTTCTTCATATATATAAATTATTTCCTGATTTTTTTTTCCTGGTTGAGGCACGGTTCAGTCCACTGTCTCAGGTCCTTCTGGCTCTTTCTCACTTTCCATTCCATGCATCCTTGAAAGATTTTCTTCCTGTCCTGGATTGACTTGGCTGGCTGCCAGACCCCCACCCAGCTTCTTTGTCACTCCAGTCTTCCACAGGAGAGAAGGAGACAATGAGATGAAAAACTCCCAGGTCGAGATAAGGACAGGGAGATGGGTTAGTAACTGCTGTCACAGACAAAACAAATTTGACTCAGGGAATTAAATTTAATTTATTTCCAATTAAAAATAGAGATGGTGAGAAAGAGAGACAAAACTAAAAACAACTTCCCCTCAGCCCTCCGTTCTTCCCAGGCTCAACTTCACTTCTCATTCTACTACCTCCTCCCCCTAAGTGGCACAGGGGAATGGGGAATAGGACTTGTGGTCAGTCCGTAACACTGTGTTTCTGCCACTGATTTCTCTTCATGCTGTGGGGTCCCTCCCACAGCACACAGTTGTTCATGAACTGCTCCAGCATGGGTCCCCCTTGGGCCACAGGTCCTGCCAGAAAACCTTCTCCTTTATAAGCTAAGCTACTCTTCACAGACCACAGCTCTTTACAGGATCCTGCTCCCTCATGAGGTCTTCCATGGGCTGAGAGTGGATATCTGCTCTGGTGTGGTCTCTCATGGGCTGCAGGAGGACAGCCTATTTCCCAATGATCATTAGCACAGGATGCAGGGGAATCTCTGCTCCGGCACCTGGAGCACCTCCTCCCCCTTCTTTTCACTGACCTTGGTGTCTGCAGGGCTCTTTCTCTCACGTTTTTCTTACTGTAGAGCAGTTTTTACCCTTTTATACATAGGCATCACCAGCCTATATGATGATCCTGTGTTGGGTCCATTTTGGAGTCGGCTGGAACTAGCTGTGTCTGACAGCCTCTGGCCTGTCTTCACACCCCTGCAGCCTCACACCACTATCAGAACTTTGTCATGTAAACTCAATATACTTCCATAGTCAGCCCTTCTCTAACTAAAAGTGATCAAAACATTTCTCTTAATTTTCTGAGATGATTTGGCATGATTCTATGCTTGACATATTTTCTCCACATCCAGTTATTAGACTTTACTAAACTGTATTGTACGGATTTTTTTTTTCACTTGGAGTAGCTACTGAAGTACTTACATTTTTATTATAAATATAAAATGTCACAGGGTCTTTTTATTGGGACCTGGATATTCCTGAGCCTTGGGAATTCCATAATCACCAGGCTATAATGCCATTCTTTCTTAGCCTTTGCCTATTAATAATTCATTTAAATCTCACATAGTTTCAGCAATGGAGGTGGATGTACAAGAACAACAGCCAAAATAAGGTTTTCCTGAATGAAAAGGCAACATGGATTTTAGGTTCCTCCAGAAAGAATACTCTTTGATCTTTTCTCCAATGACTTTCTCGTGACAGTTTGCTTCACTGAACTCTGAAAAAGTTTGAAGCCTAACATCCCCATGGAGCATGAACATGGTGAGTGCTTTGCTTTATGTTTAATCACTGAAACACTTGATTACAAGGCTCAGACATCCTTTCAGCCTCATAGACATCTCGTGTACTCTAAGTCTCTTCTTCTGTCCCACCCCACTGGGCAATAACTCTGTTTAATCAATGGTTGCCCTATGAGGTCTACCTAAATCCTTTCACCATTTAAGGAAATTTCATAATAAATGTAGTCAGGTGGTAATAATGCCCAAAATAAAAGTATATAGAAGAGCTCTTCTATATATTGGTGTACGGTGATGAAAACAATACACTGACATATTAAGTGATAAACAACTAAAATGATGGATAAATTCTGCTATGTATACTTTATGGGTTTCATGTAAATTATACATCATTCACATGTGTGTAAACTTTAATTAGGTTTTCTCATTTTTCCAAGCAAGAAGGGCACATGCTTGCATATTCATGTATGCTTTCACACTGTTATATCTCTGGAAAGCTACAGAAAATATGGTCTCTCTCCCCCCATCTCTCTCTGACTGTTCTTCACTTTTATATAATACCACTAAACAGTGTTACTTTACTGCATGCAGAGCTTCTCTTTTGGGGCAATATACCTGACAAATACTGGTCACACTGGGTAATGCCCCTTTATAAGAAAGTTGGGTACCACGTTGTTGAGAGTGATGTAAGTAAGTACACTTAAAGTACGCTTGTTACTCAGTGCTGAGATGCCCACTAAGATGAACTTTACATAATATTTAATTAACAGGTTTCATATCTGGGTGACTGCATGTTGCTTCCTCTCTCCAGTGAGCCAGGGGCAGTCTGCCTAGATAAAGAAACCACAAAAAAAATTTTGCCATTGTTGCAGCATCCTTTGTGTATTTAATAATGCTTATACCATCAGGCACCAATGTATATGGATATTTTTATGCATAAATGTGTATATAAGGATTTAGGTTGCATTTGGACAACTACAGCAAAAATTATTTATGTTCACCTCAGGTTTGTGTCTGATTTATAGAAGTACTTAAACAGTAATATTCTAAATGAGGGAGTTAGATAAAGCATTTTTTGCTGTATGTCAAGAAATAAAATTTCTCCTAGAGAGGAAAACAGCAGCACAAATCAAAGAAAGAGAGTGAGAACTGTGAATATATTCTTCTCGACTCTAACTTATTCCACTTCAGGCACCTATTTCCCATTTTGTGTGCAGATTTTGTTGAAAATACAGGTCCTGCAATTTTACATTTTTTATGTTTCAAGCCTGAGGTAGTAGTGGTGGCAAACCTGTGGCAAGCTGTAAAAATATTTGTGAAATTTTGAACATCACTGTCACAGCTGTCTAATCTAATTAGTTGTTAAGCTCTTCAGGGCAAGGAAGGCACTTAACAATGCACGCAGTACAATGGGATTTCCAATCTTAGCTTAGGTTCATAGACAATGCTATAATAAAAATGATTAAGAGGGGTAGAAGTTTAAATAATGCTGATGACATGGCTTTGATGACTTCCCTGGGGAGATTATTCATCACAGTCTAATGAGATCATTAGGAGGAAAACTTTCCTTCTTCGGTATACAGCCAACATATTTTTGGCTTAATCAATGCAAAGTCCAAGTGGCAGTAAACCATGATGGTGCTGATGTACTGACTGTGGGGTAAGAAGATTCATAAAAGAAGCTGGATCTTCATGACTTGTTTAAATAAATCTTCCAGTTAACTGAAGCATAAAAGCAGGACAGACTGGGAGATGGGCTATGTTAAATAAATCAAAAAATAAAGACCCAGCTCTAAGACTCAGAAAAAAATAGACCCCACAGAAGTACCTTTGAGAGTGTAATAGTACTCTGTCAAACATTATTTTGGGTTGTGACCTCAATGGGTGACTCAAGCTGATAACCATAGCCTAGGAGAGATATTTCCTGTGAAATTTCTATGTAAGTGTTCTTTGCAGTGGTCATTGCTCAGTGAGTGATGGTTTTCCTTGTGAGGCACTATTAAATGGACACTTAAGTTCGGTGAGAGGAAGACACAGATCTGGTCCAAATAACTTCACACAGATAAAATTATAAAATTAATATCCTATTGATCTCCTATGCTCATTAGAACTGTCAACATTTCTTTATTGCTAAAAAGATGATTGTATACTCTACCCAAACCAAAGTTAGTTTTTCACAACTTATATTGTTTTTCTGTCTGGTCTGAATGCAGTTAAAATATTTTTCTTTTTTTTTTTAATAGAAATTTTCTTTGAGTAATGGCTGAGTAATGATTGTGCAGCTGGCCTTGATGCTTATCTAAAAAAAATAACATAATACTCAGTAGCAGTTAAAAGAAATAAAAAGACAGATAGAGAGAGAAAGATAAAATTATTCCATTTCATGTGTTAGTCAGGCTGTGAACATTAAGTTTAATTACATCAATTTTCCTTCTAATCTTTAGATTCTAGTAATAGACATATTAAAACTGCATGGATTTCGAAGTATTTCTTGTCTTTTTTCAATTCAGATGTCTTAATCTTTATTATGAAAACCAATCTTACAGATTTTAAAGCAAGAAATCACAGGAAGAGACATTCTTGCTTTATGGAAAAACATTGTATAATAAAGTATATAGTATTAAGAATGACTTTTCTTTTCTTTCAGTGGTATAACTTGATTCCTGAAAGGAAGGACCCAAAGTTCACGGGACTGTTTTGGTAGCATGTGAGGTATTACATTTCTATACACAGAACAATAATTACTTGCATCTAGAACCTTTCTTTTAGAAACAAAAATTCAGGAAACACTATAATAAGTTCTTCTGTCTTTTCTGCAAGAAGTGGAATGTAAAATGGCATCTTCTGGTGCATCAAGAAGGGAGTCTTTCTTTGTTTGAAAGGTTGGTAAATAAAAAATTGATCATTCTAAAAAAAATTGCATATGCAGAAATAAACTTTGTAAAATTCAGCAGCCAACAGCTACAAGAAAATGTAATCAGTAGATTTCACAGAGGGGGAAAATTCAGCCTAGATGAGTATCCAAAGAATTAAATCTAATCTAATGTGTGTCTAGCTGGTGGCCTGTATGATTATGGCTCCACAGAAGAGTCATTCCTGTTTGATAGGCAGAGCAGTTGTTGTGTACAGAAATTGGATGTAAAAGAAAAAGGAAAGAGTGACTGCAGGAATTATTTGATTCTAACTGAGTAATTTGTAAAGCAGAAAGTCAGAAATGTATCCAGATCATATTTGTTCAAGAACTGTGCTAACAGTCTTGCATGAATATTAAGATTGTTAAAGAGCTTTCTGAAAATAGTCAGTTCTTTTCAGGACTGAAAATGTGACTATTTCACACCAATGGTGGGATAGCCAAAAAAGTCTAATAAATAAGGAAAGTGATGTTTTTAGGTTGAATCATCTATAACATACTTCTGTATATTTAATTGGGTTTAAATCACGTTTCATTAATAGATTATGACTATATTAATATTTTCACATGTGGTTTATATGAAGGCTTTCAGCATAATGGGTACAAACAGCTACAAAATTGTAAACCACTTATATATTCAATTACTTACCTAAGTCCTAATAGTTTCTTATTGCAGAAACAAATGTATGACCTTGGACAGAAATGTAAGTTACATCTGAAATGAAAGAAGGTTTATGTTTTTGACCTATAGACTCAGTTACCCTGTTCATTTGAAATGTCTGTTGAGAAGATAACAATGAAGTATTAATACCAAAGTTCATTTTAAGGATGTTGCTCGGTGAGGCTGTGTTAACATTAACAACATTTAAGATAAATACTCGCTAGCCAATACAGTTTTAAGCATGGTGATACTGTAAAATAGAGTGACAGCAAAATGTTTATTGACAGAATCAAATTTTAAAATATACTGCATTATAATAAATAAAAATTACAAATAAATATGTGAGCTAGATAGTTTCAGAAGATCAAAAGAACTAGTTGAGGAACATTTGAAGAGTAATCTGTCCCCACAAAGTTATATCATTAGTGTCTGTTATATATCTTATTCTTGACCAGCTGGAGAATCTGTGAATGTAATTACTATTAGAAGTGCTTTTGATAATGTAAGTAAAATATTTGACACTAGTAATAAAATCTGAGATTAATGTATTCCTGTTTGGAATGACAAAAGAAGTTAAAGAAAAGCAACTTTAATTGATCTACTTTCATTTAGCAGTCAACAAGGAGGGAGCGTTTCTGTTTGTGCTTGTACAATTCACCCCCCCGACTCATAGGCTGCTCAATATAGGGTGCAACTCCCCTCTCTGGGTCATGCAACTATACATTGGAAAAGTCAAAAGCAAATTGCGAAAGGTAGTGTACCAGAGCATTCATTCATTCATTCATGGCTTGGCTTCGCGGACGAAGATTTGGGAAGGGCTTTGCCCACGCTTATTGCAAGCGCGTTGATGGCTGAAAAGGCCAATGCGGGATAGGCAAGACCGGTTGCAAAGAGCACACCGGAGGGTCTCCTTGGGTGGTATAGTCAAGGCACGGTTCTTTCTGCACTGTCTTTTCTCCTCGAGACTTAAGGCACTCCTTAATGCTCCTGGCTCCTGCCTCCCCTATTCTCTGGGAACAATAATAATTGCCTTATGCAATAGAGCAGAATGTTGAGGTGTCCTTGTGCCACACCTGGATCCTACCCCCCTCCTTATTGTCTTGGATGATCAGTCAACCTTCTTATGACCTGGTACACTTGTACCTGGTCATGGCCCAAAGGTGGGATGCTAGGACCCCAAGATCCAGCAAGTTCTGGGCATGCACAATTCATGGAAAAAACCCGAAGTCTTAAAATCTAGCAAGTTCTGGACACGTGCAAACTGATACAAAACATTATGTCACTCCAGTTAGGCTGAAATGGAAAAATACCTGACAAAAGTCAATTGTCCTGGACTCTATAAATAGTGATCCAAAGTGAGACCCCTTTGAGCTGTTCTGGATTTCAGTGGGTTCCAGGCAGCATTTTCCCTGAGTTGGGACACCTCTCAGGATCTTCTCCACAGCAAGGCTGACACAAGGCCTGGGTGAGGACCAGCTCCTCAAGATTCAACTATTGCCCATTGAGTAATGCCAATGCATTGTGAGTATTTGCTCTAAACTTGAAGAGGGAAATTTTAACTGTAGTCTAGCCTCTTTCTCCCATCTCTCTACCTATTCAGGTGTTTGGCTTTATGCATTTACTTTGAGAGTGAGTATATTTCACTGGATCTGAGTATTTCAGGTTGTCTGTATGTGTGTCTGTATGTTTTGTGTTTATACATATACACATACCTTGATTAAAGGTATCTTGTAGTAAGCTAGCATGAAACTTGTCGTTCTGGAATATGTAATTAAGTCTCTGTTTTACTTTGCTAGATGACTTGTTAGTTCTTAAATTCATTAATCATTAAAAGCTGCTAAAATTCAACATTTTGATTATTTATAGTAGCAATAATTATATTCCATCAGCATCTTTCTCAGAATAAAGAGAAATATCTTATATTTTTTTAAAACTCACTAGAATTTAATGAAACCACCAAATTTTAATGCCAGTTCATATGACAGGAATCCTTTGTCTGAACCCAGTTGACATTGGCTCCTGCCTCTTGAGTACCCAAGAAAATATATCCACTAGAAAATAATGTATATTATGAGATAATTAGTTCTTTTCACCCTGAAGTTAATTTGCTCTTCTTTGAAGTGAAACTTAGATACAATAAGTGAAACACATTTAGTCTATTTTTTATATATATATTAAACGTTATATGTGTTCTTTTTCACTATGGAATAAGATTGCCTTATATGTAACAAGGTATATTTCCTACAACCAGTTTAGGCTATGAATATGAAATGTTCAAACAGCAGGTCCTGATTCTCTGAAACAGTTTCCCAAGAAGTAGTAGATTTAAAAAGATATCCCCAACTCCCTTGATATGAAGTTTTATTTCATTGCAGTTCATTTCATGGAAGGAGTGATTTATCATAATTGCCTCTAGAGACAGGGAACCTGCTGACCAAGGGATCTCTTCAACTATTAAATTCCTGAGGAAAATGAGAATTTTGAATTTCTGGAGGAGGTTTAAACACATGCTAACCCAGTAGTGAATCAAATGAGGGTTTGACCTTTACCACCATTTTGGCTGAAACACCTTTCTGAAAAAGTATATTAGAAATTATACTTTTCAGAACTGACAAAGAGCATGGAGTAAAAAGCGCAAAGGCTTTAGTAGTAGTGGAGAGCAAATGTATGTGTCCAAAAAGTATGAATATAGCAAACCACCAGAATGTACCACCAGGTATCCAGAGCTATAAAATATTTCAGAAAACTGTTTATGGGCCTTGATTTTAATAGGTAACTTTATCAGTCAGCCACTGAAATATGGAAATCTCAGGAAAGTAAAACTGATGTGAATAATTACTGGGTGCACATATATGTTTATGAGGATAGTTTCATTAATTTCAGCATATTGCAAACTCAAATGATTCAAATACTGTTATAACATCCTGAGGTGGTATTAGGTACTGACTGAGATTTCACATTCATACAAAAATATATAGATATAAAAACTGTAATTATTCCCTGTTTTTCTGACAGTAAGAAATTCACATGCATAGAAGAATCAAATCAGTATTTCTTAAGGTACTCAAAACTTCAAATATTATCAAAATAAAAGGATTCTCTTCTTGATTATTAATAGATATTAAAATAATATTATTTAAGTTTTATAATAGGCATGAAAATGCTGCTCGTAAACTTGATACAGAAGTTTAACTTTTCCAATTTTATAAACATTTTAAACTTCTCACTTAAAGATTTACAATAGAGTTGACTCAGGACTAAATGGAAAAACTGTTTTATGAATTATTTATAACTAAAAAGCTAGCTTGGGGATAAAAACCCAAGCTGAACAAATGTTGTGTTGAGAGTCACTTTCTCCCTCAATATCAAAGTGATAGTTCAACTAGCTGTTAATTTTCACATTCAGTGAATCTTTCACATTTTTGTAGCAGCATTTTCAGGACAGATATTTTTGAGGAATGTTGTTTTTCTAGGGTCTTGAGTGCTCCTGGATATGGATATAGTCACACTGTTTCTTCCTCTGCCTTTGTCTTACATGACACATAAAAAGTGAAATAAATACATCAGATTTTTATTCAATTACATTCAAAACAAAGACTATAAATCCGAGTAGTTCAAGCTGAATACTATGTTCTGAAGAATTAAGTTAAAAAGAAGAAGTAGACAAGGTGTTCAGGCAACTACCTTGATTATACTCTCTACAGAAATGTTACAAAACGCTTTAGCCAGGATTAAGTCATTATTGAATGTTATCAGATGAAATTGATAGTTAAGAGCAGTTTTGTTTGTTGTTTTTTTCTGTTTCCTCAAGGGACTTAAGTGAATAAAGGGTAAGACACCATGCTTGGCAATCTCCAAATCTGAAAGAATGACCAAAAAAGCTCAGGTAAGGGATCTTAACCAACCGAGAATTCAGTAGTTGGAATTGTGTACAGTCATTTACGCATTTTATTGTCACGTAAGAAATCCAACGAGTTTTCAAATGGACAAGCTTAAACTATGAGTTTGTTTTGTCTTCATGTTTCGTGACATGTTTGTGATTTTGCAAGACCATTATCAAATCATTTTTGGGAAGAATGGCTCTAATATATCTGTGCATTTCATTTATGCATTTGTCTGAAATATCTTACACAATCAATTTCCAAACTGGATCATATACTTTATAGACAAGTATTTAGTTTTATTTTGCGTATGGTGCTTGATTCTTTTATTCAGTGCTCTCTTTTAAGTTCTTGTTATAAGAAATAATAAATAATTTTTTTTTTAATTCATTGTTCTCATTTATAACTTTACAGCACACTGTCATACTCCATTTGATGATCTCATTCTTGAGCTGAAGATTCCTGGTTTTCCATACATGCAAAACATTCTGGACTACTGAAAATCCTTGCTTTATCTTTTGTACATTTTGAGGAGCTACCACGGCTTTAGACAGTGGCATGTATCCTTTTCTATATCCTACCTAACAAATATGAAATTACACCTGCCTTTTAGTCAACCATGTAAAGAATTAATATTTTATGAGAACTTCAAATATCTCTTTCCGGAGTGGTAATAACTAAACTCAGCTTATTGTTGAAGAGTTAAAGCTTTTCTTTATTTCTTTCATGCACATTATTCTTAGTATATCAACGATGAAGTTTACCTTCTATTTTATTGTTGTTATTCAAAATCATGCCATCTTTTTACAACGGTTTTTGTTGTCTTCTTTCATTATCTGAAACTGTCAATATTTTATATTGTCGCAAACTTTTCACGTTACAACTCACTCTTTTCCACATTATGTATTTAAAAGTATACAGTACAAAATGGTTCACAACACAAACTTTTCCACCGTGTTAATACTTTATTCTACCACTAACACAGAAGAACTTCCATTTTATCTCAAACATACTTAGCTTCTTTAATGTTTCTTATGTGGGTACCTCACTGTATTTTTTTTCTGATTTTTTAAAATAAAATTATACTTAATCATGTTAATTGTTTATTTACATTCTTACTGAATGTGTCAAAAATCTGGAATAGGTTTTGAAACTTACTTTCTTAACAAAAGCTTTGTCTTTATATTAAAGATTTATGCATTCTAAAGATTCTATTCTATGTATCTGCCATAGATATTATATATTTTTATTTATTATATATTTTTCTTATTGTCCTACTGAAACTCAGACTTCCTTTCCTATAGTTTCTCAGTTCTTCTCCAGAAAAATTTTTAGAATTTGCGTTTGTACGCATGACCATCCATCCCTGTCATCTGTAATCTCTATTAAATAGAAGTAAATATGCAGATTGTTTATATTCTAAATAGTACTTGGTCCTAATATCTTTCTATTTTTCAGTTTATCCATTTCTTACTGTCTTCAGCTTCAGGAATAAACCATTCCTTACAGTGATACTACAAATAAAGCATTTGGAAAGAAATTTTCTTTGACTCATTTATGTTAAAAACCAAGGTGAAGAACTAGTTAGAGTTTCTTTCACCTATTTCCTTGAATTACCCTTTTGACCAATCACCCACTAGCCCTCAGCTTCTCCCATATATTCCTTACAAAGCTGTGAAATAATTTTATTGGTAGTTTTCACATTCCTCCTACATGTCTTCTCGCTTCACTTTTTACAGTTTTATTGTTATCTTGTTAGAATTCTTGTTCTTTTGTGCATTATTTGGGCATGACTTCCACTTTTTGAAGGATGTATCATATTCTTTATTCTTCAATGTAGTCTTCATTCTTCGATGTATTCTTCAATACGAGCTTTTTATGTCCCTGTACTTTTCCTCTGAACTTCTAATATGGTGTATCTAAAAAGATCCTCTATCACTTGAAAGCGTGTTAGCCATTCTACTGCTTGTAATTTTGCCTGTACAGCATTCATATCTTTAACCAAGTTCCATTTCTGAATTAAAATTGAATGCAGGTATTACCTGAGGTAGTACTAAGTCACTACGGTCTCACCTTACTACAAATGTTGACTAGTCTATATACCTCTCAAATCCTAAAAAAGATACAAAATTAAATAGAGTACCTATACATTGTAAATTACTTTCCATTACAATAGCCCAGAGTCAATTCATTTTATATGTATGAAAAAGCTGAAGTATATGCTATTTTTTTTTTAATTAAAGTCATTCAGGAGAAAAGGCAAAGGCAAGAGTGGGAAGGGAAGGGAAGCAGAAATTCAAAGCAGAGTTTTTTCTATTTTGAATCACTGTCATATTCTCTAACATTCATCACTTATTTTTTGTAGCAAAGACAAACAAATTTTCTCACTGTCTTTTCCTGAGAAGCTCTTTATCCTAATAAGAAAAGGCAGGAAAAAATGTTGGAGGAGGCTGAACAGGTTTTTTTTGCTTTCCCATGCAGCTCACCGATGTGCTTGCTTACCACCCCAGCTCAGGAGACTGCTGTCAATCTATGCCTGTCCTCTATGCTTGCCCTTTCCCCATATCACCTCAGCTTTTTCTCTATATCCTTCTTTCTGACAGATTAAGAAGCATCAAGCTCCATTTTGCACAGCTTGACTCACACAGGACTATCCATTACCCATTCTTGCATGTATGCTCCCCTTATTTATTCTCTCTTCTCAGGAAACTTCAGAGAAAATGACTCATGCACAGAAGGGGGCACCCATCCAGTTATTCTGGAGGGAACTGGTAGACTCACTACCTGTTAAAAGATCAGCTCTGTAGTAGTTTCTCCCATTCTATAGTACAGTCACAACGTGTGGGAAGAATCCTGAATCAGAAATTATTAATTTCAGAGGTATTACTAAGAATAATGTTGTCACCTCAATGCAGGAGTTGTCATTCTAGTGCTGCTCTCAACATGCAGAAACAGAGAGTGGACTGTATTAATT
Source organism: Bucorvus abyssinicus (assembly GCA_009769605.1). Taxonomy (NCBI): domain Eukaryota; kingdom Metazoa; phylum Chordata; class Aves; order Bucerotiformes; family Bucorvidae; genus Bucorvus; species Bucorvus abyssinicus. The sequence continues at coordinate 17,660,377 of CM020033.1, forward strand.
TAGGAAAAAAAAAAACCAAAAACAAAGCCCAACCCTTTGCAGACTGTGATTTTCATATATATCATAGACCAATAGGTGCCACCATTGCACTGTGACAGTCACAGAAAGACTGAAAGAGTAAATAAGAGGAACTGTTTTGTTTTATAGTTCAGAAATGCATTTTCTGGAGAAAAAAGCAAGGGGTTTTTTCCCCTTGGAAAAAGCAATTTGGGGGATGTAATTTGGTTGTTGGACTTCTTATTCTTTTTTGTTTCCTTTCCCTTCTTTCTAATATTTTTTCCCTGTTTGATTCATTCTAGCCGGAATGTTGCAACCTTGACATTTCTTCGTAATTATTTGAAACCTTTGATCACAAGTATCCAAATGAATTAAACTTTAGTAAACTATGTGGATGTGCCTTTGTGTCGTCTTACTGCTGAACAAACACTACCACAGAATGACTTCATTTGATTAATTTCTCATTCCTTTGGTGACCTAAATAGGGCTGCTCTCACAGTTCTTTATTGGATTTTTTATAGACGAAAGTCACACTAGATATAAGTTGCAAGTTACGGGGTACCATGGAAAAATCTGTTGAACACAGAATGTTTCGGATGTTGGTATTCCTTTGTTCCCAATGTATTGAATGGAAGTATATTTTCTGGATGTCTTACTGACTTCTCCGCCCATATTTTTGTATGTTTCAAAGCCTCTGAGTACCACTGTTTAACAGGAAAAAATTTAAGAGAACTGCACCCTGCACAGTTGGATATTCTGGAACTTAATTATTGATCCATTTAGATGACTTTAAAAAGTACTATGTTAGATGCAATTTATTTTCCTATTTGTAGGCAACTGTAATATCGTGTCAATGAGAAATGGCAGATATACAAATACTTGCAAAGCCAATTTAGATGATAATAAGGGAAGGTTCCTATACTGTCCAACTTACGTGTCTGAACCCCAGTTTATTTTGAATCTCCAAGATGAGAAGCAAAATCTATATCAATACCTTTTCAGTTCTTATCTTGCTGCTTAGACTTCTAAATAAGTCAGTGATTATTGAAATTTTGTGTATAATTGAGATGGATGTAGAAAATGTGATAAAGTAACCTCACTTTGTAGTAATTATCAAATCATTTGATTGTAAATCAATACCAGTATGACCCGGATTATACCAAACAGCATACAGATGGAAGAGTTGCCCTAGTTTCTTCAGTTATTTAGTCTTACCTGCATGTGTCACTACTGTATTAAATAGTTAGAATATCCACTCAATCACTTTCACAATGCATAGATATCTAGGGAGGTTAATTCTTTCCCATTAACACCACTGGGTTTTTCATCATTTCCATAAAATCGTTGGAGGAGGAATAAAATCAGATCTGTAACATTCCATGTTTTAGTGAATTGAGTCCATTGTGGTGAGGAGTGCTAGGCAAGACCATAAAAATATCATACTTTTTTGACTAAGAGCAGTCCAGAATCAGGTCCTAGACAGATCAGTGCAGCACAATGTCGAAACCACTATTTATTATTTAATAAACAGAGTTTATTAATCAAAATACATTTGTACTAATGCAAATTAAATCCCTGTTATATGCAGACTAGACATTGCATGTGGGTTTTTTCCCGGTAAATTTACGCTAGTTGATGTGTCTCTGTATTGCTATTCCCTAGAGAAGGCTACTTGGAAATACCTGCAACAGTAAACAAGAGTGAGGGAACATGCTGATAACACCATTACTATCACCATTTGCTCAACTACAAATCGGCATGGTTTTGTCCTTTGTCAGCAACATGCTCCCAGGCACTCCCTGCCTGCAGCCTAGGGGATGGCTCAGGAGGAGGGCACCAAACCCTGGACCAAGAGATCCGAGTCCAAAGAGAAGGAAACCTGAAGTGTTTCAACACTGATGGTCAGGCTCCTTACAAAATGTCTTAGTGCCAGACATCTTTTTTTTGTTTCATATAAAATGTTTCGTGAAGTACAAACCTGCTTTTGTTCCTGTCAACTAACATTTTCGCTAAAAATATTTGTAACTTCTGCCCCTCAGAGCTGAGGAGCTTTCAGAATCTGCAGCTGCCTGTCAGTTCCTACATCAGGAACACATCCATCAGTAAATGATAGAAAAGCACAACACTGATGCAAAAGACAAGTTTAAAGGAAAAGAGGAGTCTGTGAGAACGTGCAGGAGTCAGCCAGCAAGACTATGTCATGTACCAGGCATCAGTTCTCTGTGTAGTTGACTAGATATCTCACGCCAGGAGAAGTGTGGTAATGAAAGACCCTGAGCATACTGAAATACTTATCCTGATCTGTTTTCCAGTCTGTGCTGTGGCCTGGCAAACCAATTTCTCTGCCAGCAAGCTCACCCTTTTGCCCAGTCATTCCTTCTTGCCTTGCATACAGGTAACCATTTACTTTTCTAACACACCAATCCTTTTCTAAAATGTTACAGAGGTTTGCTTTTTCTTAAGCAATGGAATGTTTTTTCTAAAAAGAGTCATGAAAGAGTAACCAGGAAAAATATACATAATATATATGTTTCCAAACTCTGCTGGCAGCAAAACCCAAAACAATCCCAAATCTTCTGTTCAGTGCACTAGAAGTGGTTATACAAAAACATACAGTATCATTCCTGTCCTCTTTCAGTATGCATAGTTAAAGCTCAGATTATTAAAATGCTTTTCTATAACTGTGTATTACACCAATTGTTATCAGTGTTGGTTCCTAAAGAGACATTAAGATTAAATTTTAAAGAGTCTCTGCTAAAGCAGATCTCCTGAAAACAAAAGAGATATCTAAAAAATAAAAATAAAAAATATTTTAAAATAAATATTAAAATTGCTGTTACTATTGGGCCATCATTTTACAGAGCTTCATGACCCACTACTTAATAAAATTATGATTTTACTAAAAGAGTTGCCATATAAGAGTAAATCAGTTTTCTGAACTTCTAAGGTATATGCCCTTCCTCTTGCAAGACTTTGTGATTACCAATATTTTGAAATAGTTCCTTGCTATTTTTCTCAACATTTTGAAGAAAAATATTTGAAACACATTTTCCTGCCCTTTTCTTCAGACTGCAGCATCATTGGAAAAATTTGCCAACTTTTTTTATTTTCCCTGGGAAAATACATTCTTAGTTAATGGAAAATGGTGTCCAATCTCTTGTCTAATTCCTTCTATATCTCTGTGCGTGTGTCTCCCTCTCTTTTTTTTTCTTGGACCAGTTACAAGAAACATTTGAGCAAATGGTCCCTGTCACCAACATGATTTAATGTCTAAACCAGCATGCATTTACAGGTTTAGATGAATAGGGATTAATTATGCCCTTAACCTAAGCAGACTGATTGAAGACTTATTTTGTGGCTATATGGCCCAGAACAGAATCTACCCTGCTTGTCCAGCGTTGTTTGTACTGGTTTATTTTATTGGTATTTTACATCATAATTCCTGTAAACCTTCCTTGTATTTGACCTCCAGGTGTGGATGTTCCTATTGACAACAGAGCATTTGATCATATGGCAAAGTCTTATGGAATATTAAGCAGACTCAGGTACTTTCATGTTAATGGGACATCAGGACATTGAGAGTTCAGTGACTGGTATTAGTACCTTTGCTTTCCAGGTGGTCTGGGAGAAACTGCAAATGAATCAATCACTAAAGATCAATGCAGATGATCAAAGCATAACATTCCTCTTTTTCACTGTAATTAAACATGAGATGAATCTTCCTGTCTGAAAAGCTCTACAAGGAGGTTTGTGTAAGGATACATTTGCCAGTTTGTTGTTTTGGGTTTGTTTTCTTTTTTTTTGTTGTTTTTGGTTTTTTTGTTTAGTTTATTTATTTTTGTTTGCTTTCAGGATAATTTGATCATCTTTAGACACCAAAAGATTTAGTACACAGGTTAATTCCAATCACAGTTCTTTCAGATAAACTACAGATAGTTTTTTCAACTGTATTGTATTGCATTTCAAGGACAGTGGAAGTTGTTTCTAAAAAAAAAATAACCATAAAGGCAAGTATTGCAATGATATGGCAAAGATACCAATGCCTGGTAACTGATAAAATGTACAGAGCATATTCTTAATTACATTATTAATGAAACCTTGTTCAGCAGGGATAACTCAGGATATTTAGGAGAGTGAGCACTCACAAATCTTCCTTGTTCTGAAGCTCTTCAAACTTCAAAACAGTTTCATGTTGAAACATATAGGAACTTCATTTTTAAGGGAACTTTCTGTAGTGCTGGTTTTTAGTTTTTGGGTTTTTTTTTTGAGGGGTGTTTTCATTTTGTTTTGGTTTTTTGTAGCTCTCACCCAGTCATTAGCCCATGTTCAAATGAAGTTCACATCTCTTTTTAGCTCCACTGCTAGCATGCAGCAGTACTACAGCACAGTGAAGCCTCCTGGCAGCCAGAGTGTCCTGCTAACCATCTGCTGAGCCAGAATAACTATTTCCAGAGAGGGCTCATGTTGTCTCCCCACATAAACTTTCAAACTCTGCAAGAAGGAGCTGGTTTTATATCATGTTTTATAGTCTTATACTGCACTAAATATTCACTAACCTTTAGGGAAAAAAAAGCTAACATTAACACGTGGCAAGCATTTTCAATTTATGTTTTTACTAACAAACTTTCTTGAGTAGAGAAGTTTTCTTCCTTCAGTTCCAATTTTAACTCGATGTTGTTGATGCAGCACATGCTGTTCTTCATGTGAAGTCACTTTCAAGTCTATTTCAGGTATGCAATTCTTTGCGATCTCAGGACAATGCCAAATGAGAGATTTTACTTCTTTCTTTCTTTCTTAGATATATCTTCCTATATTCCTCTACAGATCTTTGCCATGGAACCAACTAAATAAAACAAGCAAGACTGCAGCTATTCCTCTGTAATTAAAATTTGCACACACTGTGAAAGTTGCAGACCAGTAACAATAATGAACAATTTTGCAATGAGATGTTGCTTAGCATAGCTGAGAACACAAAGCTCCCAAACCATTTACTAAATCAGTTCATGAGTCAAAGAGAGTCCAGGTGGCATTTTTCATAACTAGTGTTGTGTAAGTACCAACAGTAGAAAATCCAGTCTGGTGTGAGCTCAGATATCTCAGAACAGTCAGCTTAAAGCAAAGAGAATGAAGTCAAAATGTTTTGACTGAGTTTTTGGTCCTAAAAAGAAAAATTTTAAATGATTCAAGAAATTCTAATCATAAATTAATTACATTTTCCTACATTAATAATTATCTTTGAGAGACTGAGACCCCCAGATTTTAAGCTATGCGAACATAATTAAAGGGTCTAGCAGATTAGTTTACCAGCACTAACACTCAAGAGAAAAACATGGAGTACATTCACATTGTTGTTGAATTCAAGGAATCTTGATTTGACTAGGAAAAAAGGGGAGAGGAGGGGAGGGCAGGGGAGGGGAGGGGAGGGGAAGTAAAATTCTGTTTGTTAGAAAGTTTGGTATCTTTATGCAAGATGGCTAAGCAGATATTCACATTTGAGGGGAAGAAGGAGTGCATCATACTATCCTACTGGGACAATGCTACCCTATAGGACAATTCTGTGCATCATTCTCTCCTATATGGAAGTTCTCATGACCCTATAAAGTATGAGAAGGAACTAGTTCCCTCATGTGAACCTGTCCCTGTGCATCCAGGTTATTCAAAATTGATCTACACGCTACATGACAAGCAGAATGTGGCAGCTGTCCTGATGTACATTCCCAGTTGCCAGACCTGAGAAAGGTAATACATGCTGTGCAAGCAGTCCTTCTGAACAGATGTTATACATGCGGGAGTTCCTTGTGTTTTCTCAAACAAGGAGTAATAAATCTTATCTCTGCTTCATTCCTGTGAACTCTCTGCCAAAGAAACACCCTACCATTGGCTTCAGGAATCTGCTTGCTGTAGTTTCTAAGCGTATAAGAAATATTACGTAAAACAATATGAAAAAAGAAATCAATAATTTTTTTTCCCTAAAAATATAGAAATGGAATGTTGGATTTCCTTACTGATTGATTTGGAGATTACCTGAAGATATTCTGCCTAATGAGTTCTTGCTTTGATTTTTTTCTTTCCCTGTGTAGCAAGTTAGGTATAGATGAGGGGATTTCATGAGGGCCTGAATGAAATTCAATAGAGGCATGGGTGTCTCAGTCTGCGCTATGACAGGATTGCCTAATTCTCCCTGTTCAAAAGTAGTAAATGTTTGCTTTCTTGTTTAATTGAACCTTGCTAAATAGAAATAGGCACTGATGGCTGAAACACTTTCAATAATAAAATCATGAGTCTCAATAAACTTTATTACTGTCAACTTTATGAATTTTACAGGAGCATCAGTTTTATGTATTTGTGTAAATATTTGTGCATTCTTTACTGCGTATAAAATTTGAAACTAATTTCTTCAATGTTCTAAAATAAAACTGAAATAATTTGATTTTTATAACAGGACTATCAAGTACATATCCAAGCAACGATGTGTTACATACAAATACATCATGTTATATATGACTGTGTCAGAAGCAAAACACTGTCTAGAAATCTAGACAAGATGACTGATAGCAAAATAAACAGGAGACTATTTTATGCCAGAACAGCATTTCCTGGATTTCAGGCAACACTTTTTTCTCCTTTCTTTGTAAATAAAAATGTCAGACAAAAGAACAAAGTCTCCAGCTCCGCTGAGATTTCATTCAGCAAGAAATAAATATAGAAAAAAAAATGGTTTTGCAGAAGAAAACCTTTTTATAAACATTTTTGCAATCACTTTTAAAAGATCTCTAAAATGCTTTCAGTGTTAGTGGAATTCTCCACATAACACATTTCAACTCTGTGCTGACCTTTCTGAATTCTGACCTGAATTCCAGAAAATGAGGTAAGACTGCCCGCACTGCAGTTTCCCCACCTTTTTTGCATTTTTTGAAGACAGGTTCAATGTTTCCTTTTTCCCAGGCATTGGGAACCTGCCTCCTTGCCATGATCTCTTGAAAGTGTTAAAGGTTGGCCTTGCAGAGGCATCAGCCAGCTACATTAGTTTTGCAATACAATTGTGTGTAATGGGCTGGTATGTGTTCAAGTGAGTTAAATGATCTTTAACTCTTCTTTCAGTTTGACTTCCAGAAAGCCTGAATGTAGGTTTAGGGGCCTGTGAGACCTAGAGGCAAAGCTTCCCAAAAAAATCCATTTGATATCTCAGCTTTCTCAATGTCCATCATCAGCAGGTCCCCTCCCCACTGAGCCCTGGGCATATAGCTCCCTCAGCCTTCCTTCTGCTACCGATGAACTTCTACAAAGATTCTTACCATTGACACTTCCCGTCAGTGCCAAATCCTGCTCAACTTTGGCTTTCTGATTTCCAACCCAGCACACCCAAGCAGTTTCTGTGGTCCTCCCAAGTGCCCCATTCTTGCCTGCACCCCCTGTGAACTTCCTTTCTGCATCTGAACTCAGTCAGGAGTTCCCTGTTCATCCGTGCTTGACTTCTCACCTGATCAACTTCCTGCAGGTCAGAATGAAACTTTCTGTGCTTTGAAAATGTTGAAAGTCAACCAGCTCTCTGGTGCCATTTTTGGTTTTCAGGCCAGTCTTCCATGGAATCTCATCAAGCAGAGCCCTAAAGAAGCTGAAATCTGCTCCAGAAGTTCATGATTGCAATTCTACTATTTTTCTTGTTCATTTCCCTCAGGATCTCAGACAGTACTGTCTCACAGCAACTAGTCAAGACTGCCCTCAATAAGCACATCACCGATCAATTCTTCCTTATTCATAAGAAACAACCCCAGCACAGCTGCTCCCATAGATTGCCCGTGCCAAAAAAATTGTCCTCAGTGCTTGTATGAAGCTCTTCTCTCAAGATTAGCAAGCCAGATGACAAAGGTGTGTTTATCTGTGTCACTTGTCTATTAACTAACCACACAAATTGGGCCCTTCTGTTTGTAAGCCACAGGACTTTACTGTAACTGATACTCTGATATTAACTTATTCGTATGATTTTCCTTCTTCCAATAAGCTTTTGCTTATCTTAAGAGTTTAAAAAAAAGAGAGAAAAAAAAGTGAATTATTTATGTTACAGAATTCATTTCTAATTCGTACACTATTTTTAACTTAAGTATATATAAAAAAAATTAAAATATCATTCTTATACCTTTCAGCCTGGGTATAATTGTTTCAGATTGAGTATGGGGAGGATACTTTGCATTTTGTTCTTTATAATGTTTCTTTTCATTATATGCTTATTGAAGTACACATACAAATGACCTCTAGCTCTAGAGTTGTATTAGTCTAATTTAAAAGCAAACAAGTCCTCACCTTTTAGATGTTAGCAGTGTCATATGAAACAAGACATTTTTGTTCTCCTCAGCTATCAAAAATATTTTTGTCTGATTTACAGTTAATAGAAAAAAAAAGAAAATATATCATGAAAGTAAAAAAAGGCTAGAATTTTACCTTTTTCATTACAAAGGAATCTTCCGATTGTATGAATTCTGTTAAAAGGAAAAAACAAAAACCTGTGACTTCCAGGGGTTTTCAGATTCATACTGCTTATTATAAGCTAAGGGCAATTTAAACAAGTGTTTCAATTGTACAATTTTTTCTACTGATGGTTTAAGGATTTTGGTTACAGTAAACAATAAATGATGGCTCAATGTCCTTCTTTTTCCTTTGGCTAAAATAGTTGGAAACTTTTCCTTCATTTCCTTTGTTCTTTAGCAATGAAGTTGCAAAATTCAGGCTTTATTTAAGTAAAAAATATTGAATTACGCAAAAGAAATTTTAAGTAACGTGTGAATTTAGACAGTTTGATAAAAAGCATTACAAGAACAGTAATTTTCCAGTCACATTCAGTGACTGAAATGTTCATGAATGAATTTGTTTTCTTTTTCTTAAAATGAAGTTCCCCAGCAAGAGAATTTGTTCATTTTTTCTCTATTTCTTCCAAAAGCTCTCTTTCAAAATGCCTCTAATGGTGGTCAAGTTTAAGCAATATTTTAATATCCCTCTCATGAAACCAGGCAGAAGTTAGGCATTTGTTTTATCCTAATATGATACTTGCAACAGACTACCTTCATTTCATGGTTTTCTTGGGCAAAGATGACTTGATATCTGTCTGATTGTTCTAAGGCTCTGCTCTGCTCTGCTCAAACTTATTAGTTTCTTGTAGAAGATCATTCAAAGAGAAAGAAACTACTACCAAATTCAGTGATGTGACTGTAATTTACCTCATTAAAAGACACTGGCCATTGGCCTTTGGAATTTCTAACCATCAAGTGATATTAAAAGACCGGTCAATTGTTTGAAATTCATTCTGAAAACATTTTTCAGATGCCATCGTTTATTGAATTTGACATTAGATGTAATTCAGGGTGAAGTAACTAAAATTTGCATGCTATTGACACTGACTAGTCACATGTATTCTAAATTTTCTTTAATACTTCTTAGAACATAAAATGAAGTGTTTAAACAATACTACAGATTTATTTAAGACAGCCACCATTTCCTATTTCACAAATATTTTTCACTGGAAGATAAACCCACAATAACTGAGCTTATAGCTTTAAACCACCTCGCTGTTAAGATACTTAAATGCAAGTTGCCTAATCTTGTTGTAGCCCCTGGGCCTAGAATTGTTGCTGTAATAAAAACAAAGAAACAAAATCAGAACGAGGAATCTGAATCTTTCTCCTTTTTAGCTCCTTCTCCAAAAAGTAAGGTCTTACTTTTACTTAGCATGAAGATTTCTTGTATTCTGAAAAATATTGCTTTAACATTAAAAATGGTCATTATCTTCTGGTTTTGTTCACAAACATAAGAAGTTTTTCCTGATATACTACTTCATATTCATTTTCATTGTCTGAGAGTGACTTCATCTATGACACTGTATAAAGGAAAAACAGTGATTTACTCTTCTTCAACCATATTTGTGGATGAGAGACCGTATCTGTTGTGGTTAGTGATAAACTGCAATGAGCACACTAAGAACCAAACAAAAAATCAGATGGGGGGAAGTCTATTGAATTACGAAAGATTTAATCCATTTAAGTACTAGTTTAGAAGTTGAAATAGGGAATCTGTATTTCATAGAATCATAGCACCTCAATGTCCTTCTTGTAGTGAGGGGCCCAAAACTGAACACAGTATTTGAAGTGCAGCCTCACCAGTTATGAGTACAGGGGAACAATCCCTTTCCTCCTGCTGGCCACACTATTGCTGATTCAAGTCCTGGCCACCTGGGCACACTGCTGGCTCATATTCAGTCAGCTGTCAATCAGCACTCCCAGGTCCTTTTCTGCTGGGCAGCTTTCCAACCCCTCTTCCCCAAGCCTGTAGAATCTCAGGGTGTTGTTTTGACAAGTGCAGGACCTGGCACTTGGCCTTGTTGAACCTTGTACAATTTGCCTCAGACCATTGATCCTGCGTCCAGAACCCTTCATAGAATCTTCCTACCCTCAAGCAGATCAAGACTTCCACCTAACTTGGTGTCATCTGTGAACTTACTGAGGGTGCACTTGATCCCCTCATCCAGATCATTGATAATGATGTTAAAGAGAACAGGCCCCAGTACTGAGCCCTGGGGATCACCACCTGTGACCAGCCACCAACTGGATTGAAATCCATTCACCACCACTCTTTGGGCCTGGCTATCAAGCCAGATTTTTTCCAGTGAAGCATACGCCCATCCAAGCCATGAGCATGAGCAGCCAATTTCTCCAGCAGAATGCTGTGGGAAACAATGACAAAGGCTTTACTAAAATCCAGGGAAACAACATCCACAGCCCTTTTCTCATCCAGTAAGAGGGTCACCTTGTCATAGAAGGAGATCAGGCTATTCAAGGAGGATCTGCTTTTCATAATCCCATGCTGACCGGGCCTGATCACCTGGCTGTGTGATGGCCCTTAATATGATCTGCTCCATAACCTTAACTCCAGTAACTTCCCGGACTGTTTCCTTTCTGATGTATTGTATCTGCATCAGATGTCTGGTAAGTTGAAGCCCCCCACACTTGCTTTGAGAGAGCAAGGATTCATCTCATTTAATTTCAGTTACATGAAAGCTGGATCCTCCTCTAGGCAGCGTGTCTTGGTTCCCTAGATCTCATTGGAGAAAGGAGAGGACAATGCTTCCTGCTTCTCATGCACAGCAGTAGAATGGGGAGCCTCATTGAAGCACAGAGACGAGAAGTGTCAATTTTCGGTGATTCCTTCCACACGACTTGTGCTGCGTCACACCGAAAGTCTGTGGGAGAAGTGGCAAATTAAGCCCATCTGTGGAACCCAAAATGAAAACTGGAAGTACTAAATACTATTTGTAAAGAATGGAGGAAACTAAACAAATGAGCAGTTGTCCATAAGAGATATCGCTCGAAAAAACCCCATAGATAAATTAGACAACATGAATCTGATATTTATTTTCATTTTCAAGATAGCATCTCTCTTCATATTGTAATATGTATATTATAGTTTATATGCAAAATGCTCTGCTCATAAATGTTAACAAAAGTCTTGCCCTGCCTTCCAAGTTTCTCTTGGAGTCATTTAAGGCAAAACTGAACTAAATGTTAAATAGTCCTATTTTTGCCTCATGATCATATTAGAAAATATCCTTTCTTGATAATCAGTTTTTAGTTTTATTTTCTGTCTTCTACAGTTATGCTGCAAGAAATCCTTTAATTTTGGTTGAAATACTCCTATTTCAATATATTTCACTTCTCTAGTTATCCTAAAAATAGTGCTCACACTTATTTTTATAGATGTCTCAATTTTCTTGCTTACCAGAATTAACTAATTATAAGATAAAGTACAGTTTTATGGAAAGATAATGTAATACAATTAGAAGTGTTGGACATTGAGATACTAATCTGCAGTAAATGGTGATGGTAAATAACTATTTACATCTCAATATAACACAAATGTGAGGAAGTGATATCTCAATTTTTTTTTGTGCAACAAATCACACACACATAATAAAAACAATCGCAATTCAATAGATTTAAGGATTACACCTTCATAAAATCACAACTGCTTATTTCCCAACCGATTAATAGGAAACAATTTTCATGTAGTGTATATAAAAGGTATTTTCTTTCCAGTTATAAATCTACAGGTAATAAGATGTCCACTGTAGAATTAAAAATAAGCATTTTCAATTCACTAGGGAGAATTTCTTCTGAAAAAAAAAAGATCTGGTTGTCTGCAACTCATGTTAGTTTTCTTGGCTACATATCGCACTTGAGATTTTTTTATCAGGAAAATGGGAAATCTTTTTTCCTGACATGTTATTAATGCCATAGTAGTTAATTTTCTATGAGTTTACATTGTAAATCTCAATTTTTATCTGTGTATTATTTGGTTCTAAGATCTTTTCTCCACTCTTAAGTCTTATCCGGCTAGGACAGACATCTGAGACATTTTTATATGTAGAAATTATAGGTAAGAATCGGTTCTGTTGTGAATGGAAATGTAATTTTTAATTTAATAGAAAGAAGTTTAATTTGTATTTTTGGAAGTGATGTAATGGAAGATGCATTTTCACAAGTTTCTTACATTAAATCCTGTTACAATGAAGTGAACATTAGTGACCACAAACATTAATACAATTTTCTATTGTAATTCTGATATTGAATCCAAAGAATTTCAGTATGAATAAAAACTTGATTACAGTCAAACTGCTTGGCAGTACATCAGAAAATTTTAAACATTTCCATGGTTCACCTTGTCTTGATTTTCTGATGACTCCTCCTGATTAAAAGATAAAATTATTTAATACCTACCAAAATTTTCACTTTGCTGACACTGACTAGCAGTTATGAAGTGGTTCATGCTCATCAGATGAGCTCTCTGAAACATTGTCTTAGGAGGAAGATATCATACTTTAAGAAAGCCTCATGCAGTGGTGGATCTGATTCAGGACTCCTTGCAGTGTTCATCTTCTCTTTTGGAGGTGATAATGGCCAGGTGTAGGTGAAGAAAAAAAGAAAACAGGTTTTGTATTATGTGTAAGAACAAATTAAACATTAATCTGAATATAAATTATATCCAGATTACTTAGACAAGCCCTCCAATGTTTTGTTCATCAAGAGTTGCTCATCCAGCCTTTAATGAATCTGATTCTCCTTTACCCTTCAGTTTAGTTCAAACTTCTGTTCGCTACCGTGACATGATCTTTAGTTACTGATTTTCTGTACACTCGTTTAATCTTTAAGCTCAAATAACTCCATTAATTACCATAAGGTCACTTCTCACTTGCACCATTGTAAACAGGAGACCAGTCAGTCTTTCTCCAGATCCCTCTGAAACACTCTCTTCTCTCACTACAGAGTGAAGAAAATAATTTAACTTATTGATCACGTGTACTAGGTAAATAATACCTTTTTTATAAAAAGCAGATTTTTAATCACTAGACATAGGGATTAAAAGTTCTATCAAAAACATTTTCCACAGTAGTATCCACCAGACAATGACAATGAATTGAGAATGCAATTCAAATGTACGATGATCGCACTCAAGAAGGAATTTTATGAAATTAGTTTTTCTAATTTGTGATCCTACTTTTAACATCAGGGAAAAAGAGGACAAAGACTGAAGTGCTTGAAGTAAGTGGAAGATTTTCCAGTTGTTTCCATGGGCCAGCATTTAAGCCAATAAAAGAAAACATGCATGATCACAGAGAAGCAAACACAAAACCCACCAACCAAAAACAAACAAACAAACAAAAAACCCCCACCTAGCCTTACCATTATTATTAGCCTTTAAGGAAAACTTGGCTCACTAAGCATAAATTTTTTGGACCTCTGTCTATGATTTACCTAATCAAACATTGCACTGGGAAAGATCAGGATTGACTGTCAAGTGGAAAATCCAAGTGCCTTAACTGGAGATTTAATACTTTTATTCTTCGTGAGTGCCAGGACACCATCAATCTAGATCATCAGCTTTACCTTTGCAATGCAAAATTCTGCTGTTGTGGCCCTTTCCTGGGAAGACCAGTGAACAGATCCTGAGCTCTGTAGCAAGCTGAAGCTCATCTTCTCTACTTTAAAAAAGCTCTGTGGCAGAGTTATTGAATAATCTCTGGAAGCTATATGCGCTTCCTTGGAAGAAAATGGATCTGCTGATCTGCAAAATGGTTATGATTACAATGGTCATTAAAATGTGTATACACTTATATGTGTGTATTTGTGTATATATTAGTGTGTTTGCCTGTGTGAAGGTAATATGTAGTGACTCTTCTAGCAGTCAGCTTTGCTGGCACACATGCTGATGATCCCAAGAACACAATATTCAGAAAACTTTTCCTGTACCTGTCCCTTATTTGGAAATCTGGTCAGATTAACCACAAGCTAAAGTTTATGCTCTCAAGCAACCCCGGGGCTTAGCTTACAGCAATCCTTTACAGTTTAGCACATTAATCATCTTCAACTAGAAATTAACTTGAAAAATCCCCAAAATATCTCCCAAATACCAGCCAGACATAGAAATGCCACAGGTGCCATTTATGGGGAAAATGTCTCCATATCTGTAATCAACATTTTATTTCAGCTGAATCTCTTTTGACAACAGTCTTTTTAGAGATACTATGCAGACATGATATAAGAAACCCAGGAGCATCCCAATGCAGGTGTATAGGTTACACCAGTTATGTTACGTTACACCTGACCACAGCCAGCCAAGTGCAATATTTTCATCCTTCACCTCCCTATCATAAATTCCAATTTTCAGCAAACAGCTTCAATTTCCCTCTAAATTCTACTTCTCTAGACAGAAGTATTTCTTGGCCTTACCTTATCAGTACCACAATGGGCTTACTTGTCAGAAAGGACAGCATAAAAATAAGCACTAGTCATCTGTGACAGGCAAATATTTTAATTTTCATTAGTTCTGACAGGACTTAGTTTGCCATAGGTAATATACGTTTATAAGCTGTATTTTATTAGCACATCAAATCATCTTGCACTGAATTACAATTTGTCACATAGTATTAGTGTTGCATTGTATCTGACAGGACATAGCTTCCACTTACACATACTAAGAAGTTGGTGAACTTATGGGAATTGTATGATTTTGTATATATCTTCAGCTCCCAAGAGGTGGTGGGGTTTTGTTGTTTGTCAACTGAAAGATACCAATTAATGAATGGTTTGGCACCAGATAGCATATTCTATTGACTGAAATCTTAGAATTTATTTTTTCACATGATTTTTTGGCTTTTAAAAATCCAAAATTTAGCAAGCTTTAATGCAATGTATGAAAATACAACATGCAAAATTTACCAGTGTCCTAATCCTGTGTCATTTAAGCAAGTTGGGTCTTTGTCACTACTTTTAACCATTTATTTCCTTTCAATAAAAGTACTCAAGCTCTATTGCACTTCACTATAGTTTTTGCAACGTATTTTGTGCAGGGTGTGTTCTCAATGTTTCATACAGTAACGTGGTAGGATTGTAATGCTAACCGCTCTCTTATACATGCTGAGAAAAAGAAATTAAGAAGCATGAGTTAGATATGTTTTCAGGAAATGATGAAAGCACATTGACCTAATGATTCCTTTTACAGCCATTTGTCTGTTTGAAGAAGAGGTAACATCACATGAGACTTAGAAGAAATTGTTAAGCTATAATAATATTCATTACAGCATGCATAGGTCACCCAGAAAACTGTCAAAGATTCCACGGTATTCTATACCTCATTTGTACCTAATAAAAAAAAATAATAAAAAAAATTGTACTAGAAAATTCATAGACTAACATGTGACCACACACACAATAAAGGTAATCAGAAAAAACAGTACAAGCCCCCAATGAGATTATAACAATCAGTTTAATAGGTTTGAAATGCAGTGATTTTTCCCTCTGGAGTGTCCAGTTGTGAAGTAAGTAGTTTAAGCACTTTTCCTAACTTCAAATGTATGTGTCACTACAAATTATGCAAGTGATTTAAAATTATTCACACCTATTGGATTTTGAAATTGTTAACAAAACCTTTTCCAAAGGTACATTTCTTTACTGCTTTAGGAGGAGATTTTTGCTAGTAATCATGAATATATATTTCTTAAAAATGTGCATCAAAACAGGAACTCTAATTCCAAATCTATTTAGTATTTTGTTATAAGTTGTTGTATTCTAATTAATTACTGGTTAATATTTCCTATTACTCACTGTTGCTAAGGGTTTAATATTAATCTATAATCATTAAATTTTCCAGAATTTCTAAATATATACAAACTATACATGGTAATTATCTCTAAAAAATACATATATAACTATATGTACACATATATAACTATATGTACACATATAAAGAACATAAAAATTAAACTCTCTCTCGTTCAGGAAAAGGCAGTAACAGCCAGGCAACTTCACCTCTCTTCATCTTTACAGAACTGCTCTTTACTTGCATTTTAAGGCATCTTCTATTATGATGATATATTATGAATGTCTTCTTGACCCAACACCTAATTGATCTCTATCAACACTGTTACAGTTAAAGGAAACTGCAAAACTTCTTTCAGTGTAACTTTTTCAGAAAGTATTTAATAAATAGTTGTAGACCTAAATATATGTCATAGTGATTCTGCATTAGACTGCATGACCTGTCAAGATTAATTTCATAATTTCATTGTGATCTCTTTTATATACATCCAGACATTAAAAGCTGGGGGATTTTTCTTTTTATTTGGTATGATATGTTGACCTTGACTGGCTGATAAATGCTCACCAAGCCACTCTCTCACTTCCCCTTCTCAGCAGGACAGGGGAGAAAATAAGATGAAAAACTCATTTATTGAGATAAAGGCAGTTTAATGAAGAAAAGCAAAGGCCACAAGGAGAAGTGAAGCAATTCAAACAGATTTATTATTTACTTCCCGTCAACAGGCGATGTCCAGCTACTTCCTACAAAGTAGGAACTCAATACGTATAGTGGTTTCTTCGGAAGAGAAACACCTTTATATCAATTTCCCCCCTCCCCCCTTCCTTTACCTCAGTTTTTATTGTTGAACATGGTATGTGGTATAGAATACCCTTTGGTCAGTTTGGGTCAGCTGTCACAGCTGTGTCCCTTCCTCACCTCTTGCTTACCCCCAGCCTACTGGTCTTTGTTGGGGAGCGGGTGTTGGAGAGACAACCTTGATGCTCTGTGAGTCCAGCTCAGCAGTAGCCAAAACACTGGTGCGTTACCAATACTATTCTAGCTACAAACACAAAGCACAGCACTGTAAGGCTACAGTCCTTGGGTTTGGATAGCTTGCAACCTAAATCCTAGCTTACACAGTTTCCCTGGTTTCCCATCCCAAGAACAATGCATTATCTCACATCAGTTATATACTGTATATAATTCTAACATGTTTTAGGTTCCTAGCATGAAAATTACTATATGCCCACTATCATTACAAAAGAGAAAATGACATGTTCTAACAGTTTAAATACAAGGCAGGGAACTGCGTACTTATGAGTTCTTGTACAAAATCCAGCTGTGGCTTTGGATAATGATAATAATTATTGCTACCATAGCTATTATTTTATGTTTCATATGCTATAGCTTGGAAATGTCAAGTGAGATTATAATCCATTCCGATCCCATAAAAATTCTACAGCCCTTTACTAAGTGGCTATAACCCCCAAAAAATCTGAAATATGAACAGATAATATAAAGGAAAGGCTGACAACCTTCAACAACAAACTGGGAGTAAAAGCATTGAGTAATTAGAGAAAACAATCCTATGGAGCACAATCCATATGCTTTTTTAATTCTCAGGAATGGGTGTATATAGCAAGGCTATTAATTGGGTTTATATTATGTTTAATAGTAAAGAAGATAACCTTGAAGAATTTGGACTTGGATGTGCGGTACATTTAACACAGGCAGTCAGCAATAGCCTTGCAACAAATCCTGAACAGGGCTTTATTCTCAATCCTTTTTTGCTCTCCTTGAATTAACCTCTACTTTAGTTTAAAACAAACAAACTAACAAAAAACCCCAACCCCAAACCAAAAACCCCAAACCTGAGATCGTGAGATCAGTCTTATACTTTTATTGTGAACCATAACTAGAGGACCTCAGAACTGTGAAAACCACTTACATTACAATTCTTATTTGATAAACTTAATACATAACCCATGCCCTTTTGATATTAACTGCACGTAGTATGGCACTGCTGCATATTGTGAAGGAGAGATATCATTTACCATTATAAAATGTCACCTTTTTTCCTGGCAAAATTCTTTGCCCATCTTCAAAGTAATTAGTTTTGTCATGACTATTCAGAATTCATTAATAGAAAATTCTGGCTGATTAAGCACATCCACGGCCAAGACTCACAAACAGTGATTCCTCTGATTTGCATGGATTCCCAGAGCAAATGTTTATCTGATACTGAGCCAGAACTGCCTACATCCTTTATATTATGTTATCAAAGATTAGTTTTGCTCTTGATCACACAATTTCACTATACTTATAGAAAAAGAAAAATGGAATAGAAGGCTCAAAATCCCATTATGTACCTGTGTGCACTAAACTTCTAAAAGAACTTTTCCATTGTTCGAAAGACAGCATTTCCAATAGCTTTTGTATTTCCCTGCTGGTAGGGGAAAGAAATTTGAAACTTTAACACAAGACCTGATTTCTTTAAAAAAGAGCTCTCACTCCACACAATAAGCCAAGAGCATTAAGTCTCTGTTGACTACTTCTTTTTTACTGCATTTCCTGATTTCATACATTCTATTGGCAAGCCTGTAGAGAAATACTCGTTACAGTGCATTGCTCACATTTTGAAAACATCTGCAAATTAACCACTGTCAAAGGTAGGAAGATCTAGTCTGCATTTAAAGAAAGGGGGGGTTGGGGGGTGGGAGAGAAGCAAACAAACTTCTGCAGTGGGAACACAAAGGTTTAATGACAAATTTTGGTTTTCTGAAAATAACACTTCTTAAATTGCTTCTTTCAACAAATTCTTTTCTAGATTTTTCTACGTAGGCACATGAGTGCATGAAGGTATAAACTTGAAAACTGGTTTTACCATTATGTGTGCACTGGAACTTTTTTCTTTAATGATTAATAGAAAACTAGGACATTTATCGTCAAAAGCTGTTCTTACTCGTACACCAACAGGAATAATTTTAAAAATACGGAGGTGGTGTTTCTAAGTATTTTTAATTTTGTTCTCTGATGCCTTAACTCTAAGAAGAAATAACAATCAAAATCTACATGCAATGTTGTTATGAAACACCTAATAATTTCAATGTAAATGTTTGTTAGTAACAGTCTTCTTAATTGTGTCTTTGTCAGGTTCAGGCTCAGTATTACAGATCATGAATTAATAATACCTGTTCACCATTAAACAAAGGAGGCACATAAATTGCCTCTGTTGCTGTGAATAACATCTAAGAGTGAGGATAGCTATATAGTGAAAGTCACACTGAACAGAAAACTCTAAAATGACAGAGGCACACTGGCATTGCAGCAATGAGAGCACACTGGGATTTGGACTAAAAGACTAAAAGATAGAGAACACAGGTGGAAAATAACATTTTGAAAGCGTTCTACTCCCGTCAGACCTGTAAAGTTAAAGAAGGTTCAGGAAGATTTTGTACTTTTGGATAAGCAAAATGTTTAAGACAGTCTCCCATGACAATTTTCCTCACAGCTACAAGAACATGAAAAAAAAAAAAAAAAAGCCATTTGCATGGTACCATCTAATGTAACCAGTAGGAATAAACACCATTTACCTCTGTCTGTCTTCCAGTTGTTGCCAGACTGAAACACAACTTTTATAGTACCTTTTTATTCTTTTTCTTTTCTTAATAAACCTTCCAAGATATAGAACCTATGAATTTTCATTAAAGTGATAGCAGATGTGTAAGAGTAACATGCAAGAGATTGTAAATGGAAAATAAAAATAACTTGAAGATTATGCAAATAAAGTCATTTTATACAGAATATGTCACAACTAGAAGGAATTCAAGCCCTTTTAAAGCAAATTTCTAAGGATCAAACTTTTGATTACACAAGTATGCACAGTTCTATTGCCTTTAACAAACATTGCAAGGTAATTATGTCAGGGTAAATGGTCTTTCATATTAATTTTTTGTAGACTCAAGGAATGTCTTGCTCCCTGAGTACTGTCACTGCCAGTACTCTGGAAGTCAAGGAGAGACACATTGCTCCATCATCCAAATGGCTGCGTCTTTCTCTTCTTAACTTAATTTTGCAAAGTGTTTAAAAGCAAATAATAAAATCGATTATCAGCTCCATAATGAATATTCATTGCACATTGTTTGATTACAGCTCCTGGCAGGAAGAACTAAAAATAGTTCAGAGGCCTTCAGAGGCTATATCTTCACTCATTTCCATTCTTCTCCTTTGACATCTTATACTAGTTCTGTTGCTGTTTCAAAGACCAAGAAAATTAGTGGAACTTAGATATAGAACCTCACTCAAAATCTGTTGTGAGCTACTAGTGCAGTGTTTCTATGCTTTAGTTCATGTTATGAAGAAATAAAATGCAAGCTGAAGACAAATATTCAAAGTGTCATTCAGTATTATTATAGTAATATCATTATAGGTTATTATATTTGTATTGAACAAATAAATTACATGACTATTTCTAAATTTTACACTTAATCATCACAGGATTCCATGTTAAAGATAGTGCACTTCTTGACTTTTCAGAAGTCCACTTTGGGACACCTACAATGGGATAATTCATTTCAACATTAAGACAGTAAAATCCATGTTTCCACATGTGCAGGTGAGCTGCCTATTTAAGCTCCCATTACAGTCAACAAGTGTTTAGTGAGGCAGTCAATGTGGCTTAGACTTACTCAGCTGTCTGTGAAGGTTAACCTCCATAGTAAACTGAAGTACCACCATGAACTCTTATTTAGAAATGGTGAGCATCTGTAGCTCCCACTATATCTTGCGCTTTCTCATATTTGGAAAGTTTTGTAACTAGACCCAGAACATTGTAATGTTCTCAAATTAAGTTGTTCCCATTTCAAAGGGTAGTACTCAGCATAATGTAAAAATCTGTCTCGTGGAAAATTGCGGGGGGGTTGGGGGAGGCTGGGGTGTGAATGGGGTGGGGGGTGTGAGGGGAGTGAGGGTGGAGCGGTGGAAACAGGTAATCAGTTTAAAGACTGCCTGTACCTGTTCACAGCCTCTCCAGGGCCAGGAGTTTGCTGGAATGTGTCCTGGTGGCATTGTCCCTTGAACCCAGCAAGGCACAAGACATAGACTCAGTATAGCAAATTCCATCAGTTCCCAGGAAATTGTTTGAGAAGTGAACTTCATGCCAGTGCTGATTTTTTTTTGCCCATTATATGTTTCCTTCTCAGAAGGAAACTAGGGGACCAGGTTCCTCTGTTACTGTAGGTTTAAAGCATGGTGTTCTTTGTGACCTGTTGTGGTTATTCAGTTTCTGTGGTATGGATATTCTCCACTCAAGAGGATTCTTTATATTGTTCAGCTAGTTAATTTTAAACATAGACAATCAGATTGTTAAAGAATGGGCTTCCATGCATAAGGCGCAGCATCAGATTTATTAGCCCTACAGTCCATTGTATTCAAGAGGAACCTCATCCTGTGTTATTTTACTCTTACTAGAGTCCTGATACTTTCTTAGAATAAATGTAAGATACCTCTGATCAGATCTGGAAATTTGTTAAACTGGTTTTGAATGTTGATGTGCATCTAAACAAGGAAAAATAAAACCAAGAAAAGAAACCCTCTAAGCATCTAAGACTAAAAGAAATACTTTGAAAACTTTGTTCCTCAGCTACCACACTGCATGTATTTAATAGTTTTAACAATCTCAAAGACAGACAATGTATTTTATTATTAAATAGAATATTAAAAAAATTCTTTTCCCATTGTCTCAAGACTATTCAGTAAGCTGCTAATAGTATAGAACAATTTGTTATGTTACTCTCTACATCCTTACCTATATTTTGCAGATAAGACAAGGAAAATGGATCCTGCACTTTTAACTTATATTTTATCTTGAGTGACTAACACTTTTCTTAGTGATCTGAAAGTGTTCTAGTGTTGGTAGGAATCGCATACGATTTCTGCTTCAGCAGCTTAATTTGTGACCCAGGATCATAGGAAGGTTACTAAGGCTATCTTGTAGTTTCTTTCTGAACTGAGGGGGTGTCTGTCTGATTAATACCTGCAGAGTTTCTTAATATGTAAAATAACTGTTTTATTGGAAGATTAGTAATTTGCATTCAAGAGAGGGTTTTTACTATTAGGCAAAAAATTTCCATTTTCGGTAAAAGATTAAACCAGTTGAGGCTACACTGATGTGTTTTTATGAGAGCTGCTGCTGGGGAATTATCTTAAACAAGAACTACAGTGATTTAAAGGAAGATCTACACCATCCAGATCCATGGTTTTAGTAACATGAGTCTACTATATATGACAGTGGTACTTATGTGTGCTATAACTTTATTACCATTGCTCTAAATAGTGAAAACACTTCACATTTTTAGGAAAAATAATGTGGAGGTTTCGACTCATACAAGTATAAATTATCTTTGACTTAATTCTTCATTATAAATACTTTGAATGAGCAATATCAATACTTATATTTGTTGAGTGCCTGTTAATTCACTGGCTATATCATTATTGATTTTTACTAAGTTTTTATCATCCTGAAATGAAAATAATGTAGCTTAAATCGTAAATCCTGCTTGTATTTTTATTTGAAATATTATCATCTTACCATTTGTTCAACACTAAATCAGCTAGAATATAATTATACTGGCAGCTAAATATAGATAATCAAGAGCACTCTGTGTCATCAGCCTGAAATTTTGACCCTTGAAGTTTTGACATTTCTGTACAAAACCATGAGATTTTCCTATGAAAACTTGTCTTTTTTATTTTCTTTTTTTTTTTCTAATTAGCTTATACAAAGTCGTTTCCAAGTTTCTCTACATGTGTGAGGTCTGTAATCTTACCAGAAGTTTTCAATTTCTGAAATACGTTTAAATGTTAACATATGGAAAAGGCAGAAGAATAACTTACAGCTATTATTCAAAATAGAAACTAGAAGGAGTAGACTCTCTCAATCTTCATCCAGGACCGAGTTTAATATGTTGATTTTGAGACTATGAATTACTACATGAATAAACAGTTATACAGTTTATAAACTTTTGCTTTATCCACAAGAAAGGACTTAATCTAAATTAATATTTTGTGTTCTTTTTTTCTGCTACAGAAAGCTTAACTGTGGGAAAAAAAAAGAAATTGGTTATCCCATTGCAAGTAGTTTTATAGACATGCCTACTTAATTGTCCTAGAGTGAATCAGTCCACCCACTGAGGAATATAGATGGTAAGTAATATAATTCTTTTCTTTTTTTGAAAAACTTTGTTATCTTTCATAGATTTGCAACACTTTTCATCCTAAAATATTGTGGAACTAACTATGATAAGTAGCATGAATTTTATGATGATGTGGGGAAAAAAAAAAAAGGAGATACTTCCTGAGAAGGTTGTAGTACTTATATACCTTTTTTGATTTTTAAGAAATGTCTCCCAAATGTAGAAATTTTATAATAGAGGTACTATTTGTTCTGTTAACAGACTTCATTTCTCCCACCTGTATTTCCTCACAGTATTTCAGTCAGCTACACAAACTGGTTTTTAACATTTAAAAAAAAAATCATTAAATCAAAGAAATTATTTTAGCCTATGCTTGAGTGGTAGATAAAAAATAAAATTTGGGATTGTGGCAGTTTGAAGGAAAAAAAACTGCTCGAAGGCTTTTGTTTTAAACTGACCAATTAGCTATTCCCTCCCATGCTACGATCACACATCTCATTGGCTGAGAAAGTTTCTCGTGAGCGTACTGTGCCTTTAAGAGCCGCAGGCTCGGGCGGCTTTTTTGGCTTCTCTCGGGGCTTTTCGCGTTTTTCCGCTCTCCGGACACTTCCGGCTCCGCGCTGCGAGAGGCGCTGCGGAACCGTGCAGCTTCGCTCCGGGAAAAAGGCTTTCTCCAGACTTGCGGCTACGGCTCCCCCGCGCTGCCGGAGTGGAGCGAGACTGTGCGCCGGTGCAGCCCCCGCCGCGCCGCCTGGGACAGACTGCTCGCACCGCCTGGAGACCCGCGCCCGGAGGCTGCTCTTTGCCTGCTGCCGTAACGCCGTACCCTCTCTGCCTGCCAGCGCCGCTGCTTCTTGCTGCTTCGCTTCTACAAACTGCACGACGAGAAACTGGTAGGAACAGCGCTTTGCACGTTGGAGCCCCGCGCTCGTAACAGCCGTGGTTTCCCTTTGTTTACTCCACGAAAGCGCACACGTGGCCGGTGCCATTTTTGGGCTGCATGTGGTACCGTCCCCCTTTCTCTCTTTTCTCGCATTTAACCCTCGCCTTTCCATCCTGTATAAACCCTCACATTTTGCATTGGTTTTTTCCTGCATATTATATATTTTGTTCTAGTCTTAATAAAGTTTGTTTCAGTTTTCCAAACGTTCAGAGGTCTCGCAAAATCTTTCTTTTCCTTTTTGTATCTCTGCTTTTTAACCCTTTTCTCTCCCGGAGGAGAGGGGTTCAGGGATAGGAAAGGGCACGTCCCCGTGATTGGCTTGCCTCAGCCGACCGGCGACAGGGATCTTTGTTACAGTGCCCTGGTATGAATGGTTTGTCTCCAACCATACTTTGCCACCTATATTTTTGCAGCAAAGCTGTACATATTCTGCTAGGAGATTACTTTCCACAGAGAAAGTTATATACCAAATATATTCACATCTAAGAAGCATGAGAGTTGTTGGAGTTTCTGTCTGTGGCCATTATTACGTGTAAGTAAATCGGTGAATGAATTAAACAAGTGAGCATTTGGAACAACCAAAACTAACTAGGGAAATGCATACTATTACAAGTTAAAAGATTAGTACCTTTACCACGTTCCAATAATCATTGGAAGTTTTTACCTAATGACCCTAGAGTTTGCCTAAAGGCTCTAAGGAAGTTATTGTCTGTTTAAATCGAGTGTACTTTGTTAAAGAAGTAGGAACTAAGTACGAGTAGTAAGAGAACATAGAGACAGGAAAAAATACAGGGACAAAATGGAAAAGTGGTTTAATAATTAGGACTGTTCATTAATAATTAGGACTGTAATTTACAAACAGTAAGATGCACCTTGCATTTGCATCTTCTATGAGCCCTGGGACAAACCATTCAGTGTAGTACTCATCTCAACAAATGTTATCTGTAGTCATCCATATTCTTTTTATAATCAATAGAGGGAAAGAAGACCTGAGCTTATCAGAACACCAGAGCAGATGCTTACATTCCCCAAATATATCCACCTGGCTTTAGAGAACCACCTTGTGATTAGTGACAGTTGGATAAAGCAGCTTGGTGTCTTTCTAGCAAGCAGTTACAGTACCAAGTATAGCAGATAAAAAGACATGTTAGGATTGTAGGCAACCTGAGTTCATACGACCGAAATAGTATAGCGATATAAGCATTCAGAGCAAAGATTTGGAGTGCTCCAGACTTTAGGCTGCACAGGCTGAGCACTGTAATTAATGCTTCTGAGAGCCCATAAAATGGGAATATCCAGTACTTTGCTGTCTCATGGGGGAGAGAAAAAGTATCTATAACCACATGGTGGTAAACAGTACAGTGACAGCAAACCCTGCTTAAGGCTGATAGAGTAAGAATCTCATTTTGTCTAAGAGAGGGCGAATGGAAACAAAAATGTGAGGATTACGATGTTTGTCTTAAACCATATCCCAAGAATGACTAGTAAAAAAGAACAGAATTATCAGTAAGTGAATCTGCTGAGAAATAAGTAACTCTCGTAAGTGAAAGCAGCTAATTATACAATTTATTAAAAAAAGGGGTTTTAACTTTGAATTGTACTTTTTTCAAGCTGTCTAGAAAACCATTCATAAATTCGTGCTGGTATAAGCTGCCTAAAGAACAAAATGTCTGACTTGCAAAACATTTCTACCATTTACAAATGACTGCAACCTACTTCAAAAAATAAAAAGTTAATAAGTAGTGAGTTTTATTTAGTGAAGCTGAAATCCCACAAGTTGCAGAGTTTCCAAATTTGCCCAACTGCCTTTAATGTATTGCTTTCTTACGAGTTTTCTGCAAACCAGCAGGTTAGCTAGGCGAGCTCCACACATCAGCAAGGGGAGTATTCAATCACCAGGCAGTAGTTCCTAGAGCTGTTACTAGAATTTAGGTGCTTTGAGGAAACCTTCTATTTCTGCCTTTGGGGAATGTCAATCATCTGATGAGCCTGGCAATCAGGCAAGCCGGCTATGTGGGAAGCAAGTTGCTCTAGCCATCTGGAAAGCTTGGGAGATGCTTAGTCAAATCTCCAGACCAGGATCCAACAGAGTCAGTTGCTAAGGAAACCTTAAAGTTCATCAAGCATCTCATGAAATGCACCTAGCTAAACACCTGATTGCCCCACAAACCTGGACAAGCTGGTGACCTGACAGCCTGGGTATGCCACTGCCTGCCTCCCTGGAATCTCTGCCTGTTGGTCAGGTAAGGGCTGCTTTGCTCTCTTACTTTGCAGTCTTTTTGGCTGGTTCACAGGAGGAACAGCTGTGGAGTGCACAGGATTGGAGAGACAGACAGCTCAGCAGATGGAGAGCAGCAGAAATTTGTAAAATGAGTTGTGCGAGCCTGGAAAAATCAACTAGATTTATTTGGAGGAGTTAGGAAGCTGAGTAATTTGGTTTCTTGGTTTCCATATAAAAGTGTTGATATGACTTAATAGTTCCCTGAAATGCTGGATTTTTCTGGATCAGCATTTTCTGTCAATTTTTTAACCAGCTGTAGTCTCATGACCTATTAAAACCAGTTAAACACTTTTGCTAATTCCACATGACTGGAAAACAGAGTAGTTCACATTTAATATTACTGTGCGTATTTAGTTATACTTTTAATTTAAAGAGTCAATTTACCCTTGCAAGAAGAAAAAAAAACCCAAACAACAAAAACCCAAAAAACCCAAACGCCATTTAATTTGAAACTGAAATAGCCAAGTGGGAAACCCAACTCAGCTGTTAGACTGTCAGCATCCATTTTCTTGACCTTTTAGTCCTGAACCCACGTCTCTTTCTGAGATTACCAGGCCTGGAAGCAAGTTTCTTCTTTCAAATGTAAAATATCACTCTCTATCTTTGGGGCTAAATTGAAAATCTACTTGTCTGATTTAACACTTTAAAATGTTATTGGTTCTTGTACTATTATTGACTACAGTATTTGCAGCACTCTTGGGGGTGGGAAATAGCTGCTCAACAGTGGAACCTGGATTGATTTTCATTCATTAACTTTGAAAAAGGACATAAACATCCTGAACTATGTATTCATTTAAAATTTATCATTTCTCCTTATGTTTTAATCATGCTTTAGGAACTGATCTTATTGTTCCTTTCAAGAAAGTCAGTAATAAGTTGATGAATTAGAACTTCCTTGAAAAAAATGTCAGTGTAATTGCTTTTCAATAGATTACGTAGCCCTATTGCAATTAAAAGTTTTTAAGAATTTATACACATACAATGCCCCGCCCCTTCCCCCCCCCCCCCCATTCTTCCATGTATATAAATACATATAGGCACACATACATGTATATATGGTATAATAAAAAGCATTTGGCTTCATCATTTCTGTTAGTTTTGATTGACATGAAACTAACTTATAACAGTTTTACATAGACATATGTATTTATTAATCCTGAATTTCTCTTATAAAATATTTTACGAATCCTGATATGGGAAATTCACACTTCTGGTTTTCTGATAAAATGACAAGCTGAAGGAATGTCTAGTGAAATACATGCAGTATAACGCATACACATCCTACAAAACATGTCACTATTTACCATTTTGGAAAGAAAACATAATTGTTAGAATTTCTCAGGTTACTGTTTTTACATTGGTAGTGTGAATAGCATCAGTAGAAAACTACTGAGTATAACAAATAACAAGTACTTATTGGAGGACAGGGAGTTCAACAGAGTGAAAAACTACTGAAAGTTTGATCTTCTCACATCTTATGGCTGCCTTAACCCTTAGGATCTTCAGTACCCCATTAAGACTTCTTCTTGTTCACCACAAATTAACTCCTGGATAGAAGTTTGCTCTTCAAGGAATCAGTATAAAAAAAAAAGGGGGGGGGGGGGGAACCCCTTTTTTTCATTACAAGATATTTAATCAGATTTATTAATTAGCAAGGAATCTGGGAAAACAGGCTTCAAGGCCTCAGATTCATCCACACTTGCACTGTGACTTTTGCTTTTACACTGAGCAAAAACACTTATAGGAAGTTCATGCTGTTTATTCTATTTTTCCCTACATACCTAGGTGTCTTTTTGAATACAGATCACCAAAAAAAAAAAAAAAAAAAAAAAAGAGCTCTGTAGTCTGTACACAGAATCATACAACAATGTGCAATGAGATAATTCTTAAATAGCTCTAGTTTTCAACTATATCTTGATGTCTTATCACATATGAAGAGTAATCTTCTTGTGAAGATTCAGAAATCCAGAATGCCTTTCTACAGGATGCAATGAAGGTCACCAATAGAAATCACCTCTGAAAGATGATTAGACAAAATCCTTGGTGAAAGATGAACCCAATCATTCTTATGCAATCTAGCTATGAAAGCTTCTAAGACTAAAGCTGCCAAAAGCTGGGGGAGAGACGGAAATTAAGACAACGGAATACTGAAGATTAATTCTATTCTTTTGGCTTGTTGTTTGGAAGTAGAGGCTAACAGTATCAGCAAAAGAGCTTCACGATATTTTACTTGGAAGGTTTTCTGTTTACACCATAGGATAAAAGTTTACTGAGAAATGTGCATCCCGGAGAAACTCCCTTTATGTTGATCATAGTGAGGCACTTCAGAATTACCCATCACCTGTCTGAGTTTTTGGTAGTTTAGTTTTTCAACATTTCTTATCTATGCCAGACTATATGGATCATTTGACAGAAATGAGAGGTAGAGATTACCTGGCCTAAGCTATGCTCAGTCATTAGCATTCTTTTGGCAACTCTGCAGATGTTACAGAACATAAAATCTCTAAAATATATCAGCAACTGAAAAGTCAGTATGACCTTTAGGTGGATGACCACTCCTAACCCATTCTAATAAACCATGTAGCTCAGCAACTCGTGGTTGAAGATTTCTGTTGATTTTTATGAAAGATGTTGCAGTTGTTTCTTGTACTTTTGGGATTCATCCATTACTCTTTTCCTCTGAAGAAACATAAAGCCTGTAGTGTACTCCTGTGCATTCTATCTTCTTCTATATATATCTCTACAGGAAGCCTATGCATATATGAAGCAATACATATGAATGAAGCATGTGAAATAAAATAATTAAAAATTCTTCAGGTAATACTACTCAAAGGAAACTTTGAGATTTCAGGAAATGAATAGCAAAGAGCTGCCTTCACAGTCTTTTCAACTTTTAAAGAAATTCACATTATTGTATACAAATAATTTTAGAACTTCATGAAAGATTAACTCATTGACTTTCCAGACTGTAAATGTTTCTTCATGCACCAAAAACTTGACTTTTTTCTACACTTCTTCAGAAATTTGCCATCTCAATGTTCTGACTGTTATTTTATGCAGTAGTGGGGCATGAAATACTTTATGTCTGGGAAAGAATTTCCCAGTGCCTAAAAATTAAGTGCAAACGGAAGCAAAATGTTACTCCAACAGACATTTTTAATATCCTCTCTATGGTTATGTGTTGTGTGATCCATCCTGTTGAATAAATTTTAATCCAATATAAGGCTTTGAATGGTAGAATGGAAATTTCTGTGACAGAAAAGAGGTAATGATGAGTACAGCCAGTGCCATACTTGCTTACCTACTCATTTCAGGAAATCCATTTTTTAAATTTGTAGCCTCAGCTGTACATACACAAGACAGATACAAGACAAGACAATCATGTTACATGTCTTCAGTATTAACTCTGGCATGACTTCTGAAAATAATAAATTCTCAAATTTTTTAGTAGGCTTTTATATGATAAATCAATTAAATTCAAATAATTTTACATTCAAATAATGTTCAACCTGCAGGTTAAAATAGCTGCATTACAGAGCTCCAGTAGAGTAATAGTACCACAATTTCATAGTTTACATCTTCATACTTAAGGAATCTCTGGTGCACTGGCATAACCTACATATCTGCTTTATTAAGTTGCAAGCATTATATCAATTTAACACATATAATATTACTTCTTACATTCAATCAGGCGATAAAGTAAAATTTCAGATCAGTGACAAGAAAGACACAAATAACCTACAGTTCTGAATGCTGTATTAGTTTCTTCAAAGCTATGATTCATGATTCTGACAAAGACTGCTGTCTTCTTTTTAGGTCATTTTTAGTACTCTGGCCTTCCTGGACTTTTCGATAAGCTTTCTTTCAAGTGTAAAAATGTAAGAGAAAAATATCAGAATTCAAACAGCTCCCATGGGTGGTTGTTTTGTTTTGTTTTGTTTTGATTTTCTGGAAAAAATTAAAAAGTAAACCTTCTGGGTTAATTTTAAACAGGTATTTGGAAACTTACCAAAGAAAATGTTATTTACTACAATACACTGAATCATCAAAACGTTAATTTTTGTGTAAGCTTCTCAGTGACAGAGACATTTCCTTAAGGATACAATTTCCCCTTCAAATAAGTAGTTTGTCCAGCAATGCAGTGCTCAGGGATCACCTGTAATATTTGTGATAGAGGGTTGAGAATCTATTTTACCACTCAAGGTACTGTTTCATATCGTGCCTGTGGGAGACTTTAAGGAGCAGCAGGACTTGTTGCTGTCAGATTTGTAAACAAGGATGGACATGAACGGGCAAGTACGGACATGTACTCAGAGTGAAGCTAACTAGCCAATTATAGTGTTAGAATAGGCGCGTGAATTTCACTAACGAGCCAATTAACTGTAACCTTGAAGCGCGTGATCAGTGCATGTACGGAAACTCTGTGCCTATAAATATAACTCTGTCGCACTTAATAAACGGAGCTTTCTGCACACCATATTGGCGTCAGGCTCTGCTCCGTTTCGGCATGAGGATTGTGTAAACCGCAGCGACAGTGCCCTACAGCCTTCACCATACCAGCTATTCTGGCATAGGGTCTCACTCATTTCCTCCTACTTCTTACAGCGTCTCTCAATAATGCAATGTTCTTCAGAGTAGAGAATTTACTTTAGTCTCTCCAAGGCTATGTACATGACACTTTGATTTACTAACCTCGGTTTCCTTCCAGCATGAGTGATACAAGTTTTGAAATTTTAAAAATTTTGTTGTTAATTACTGAACTTTTTTCCCACTTTTGAGTATAATCAGATGTAATTATTTAAATAGTCTTAATATTCTTGCTCTGTATTTTCAGTGCTATGTAGCTCTTTCAAAAATTTACAAATAAGTTCTCAAGTTTTCCAAACAAGTTTGGACATTAAGGAAACTAAAGTATCCTCCTTTAATCTCAGACGCTCTGATTTAAAAAAATGTTATCGGACAACTTTTCACAAAGTTTATTAGAAATAGAGCAAATGTGAGAAAAGTCTTTGCTGAATGTTAAGGTTTCAGATTTATTTCCTGCAGTAGGTTTTTATTCCCTTCTCCAATTATTTTAAGGTAGAAGACTCAATACTATTGCTTTTCATTTTCATATTCAAAGAGATGAATCTTTTGTCACAGAGCCATTGTGAAAGTCACAGAATCATAGAGTCACAAAATGTTGAGGCTGGAACGGACCTCTGGAATTCATCTAGTCCACCTCCCCTGCTCAAGCAGGACCATGTAAAGACCATTGCCCAGGACCGTGTTCACATGGCTTTTGAATATCTCAAAGGAGGGATACTCCACAACCTTCCTGGGCCATCTGTATCAGTGGTCAGTCACCCTCACTGTAAAAAAGTGTTTCCCAATATCCAGAGGGAACCTTCTGTGTTTCAATTTGTGTCCATTGGCTCTGGTCCTGTTACTGGATACCACTGAAAAGACCCTGGCTCCACCTTCCTTGCACCCTGCCTTCAGGAATATGTTTTCATTTATAAAACCCGCCCTGAGCTCCAGGCTGAACACTCCCAGCTTTCTCAAACTTTCATCTTATTAGAGATGTCCCAGTCCCATAATCATATTAGTGGCCCTTCGCTGGACCCTCTCTTGTACTGAGGAGCCCAGAACTGGACACAGTACCCCAGTGCTGAGGAGAGTGAAAGTATCACCTCCCTCAATCTGATGACAGCATTTACCTAATGCAGCCCAGTATACCATTAATCTTCCTTGGAGCAAAGGCACATTGCTGGCTCATGTTCAACTCAGTGTCCACCAGGGCCTTCAGGTCCTTTTCTGCCAAGCTACTTTCCAGCAAGTTAACCCCCAGCATATTTCGGTGAATAAGTTTTTTACTCCCTAGGTGCAGGGCTTCTGCACTTTCCCTCCTTAAACTTCATGAACTCCAGGTTTAGGGAAGATTATACAAGTCGCAAGTCAAGACGCTTGACCTGAATCCTCCAAATAACAAAGATGAAATGGAAGCACCAGTTGAGAAACTGATCACACATTGTGTCTATGCACATAAAAACCTACTTAGATAGATTGGGAAAAGCAGGGACAAGGATCCTAAAAGTAGCATTCACCAAAACGAAGAAGTGGCCCAGGAAATAATGGGCCTAGAGAGAAGGTGGTAAAGTTACTGGCGGAAGGAAAGATCCTGGAAGTTGGGGAGGGACCTGAAGGTGGGCAAGACACAGAGAAAAATGCAGGGGAAAGTTGAGAGACCTTGTCTGATAACACCCAAGACTCATACCTGAAAGTAGTGGGACAGCACAGTCCAACACAAGTTTGTGCCCAGTCTTCCTTGGCTAGCAGAGAGCTCACTGCTGGGAAGAGAACCTGAGACCTTCCGAATGTAATGCTGAGGGGAACAAGTAAGTGGGTGTGAATGCGGGGCTAAATACCCTAACTCCCTTACTTCTTCAGTAAATCCCAATATCCAGAACCACTGTGGGTTGTACTCTGTCTTGCTGGTGAAACTTAGATCTATTAAAAAAAATTATTAGACGTACTTGGGAAGGTCATCAGAGATGATCTTCAGAACCGCTGAAGAATTTGATTACATCTCTCACTTCAGGCCAATCAGGCAGAAAAAAAAAATAGAGACTAATTTAATAGTAAAATAAAATTATAAATTAATTTAAAAATACAAATATTTTGACACTTTGGCTTTTTCACGTATTTTGTAACTAATTTTTTAATGCAAAACTGAATGAACTAAAAATTAATTAAAAAGGTTAAATTATCCTAAATAGATTGTATGCCATCAAAATTCATAAAATAGCTATTTGACCAATTATAATGTAAAAAGTTGAGCTTATTTCCCTATCATTTGTTTTGCTCAGTCCAAAAGATAACTATTTTGTAAAGCAGATTTGTTTAAAAAAGAATGACAAATTTACTTCAAATGTATTTTTATAATCATTGATGACAGTAACCCCATGTGACCCATCAAATGGCTTTGTTGCATTCTTTTCATGGTATTTACTGAAGATAGTCTAGTGATGTTCTAAACTCTCATTGTCTGAAGACATCTCAGAAGTAATCTGGCTTTTTTTTTGCTTCTTGGGCTTCAGGGGACCACGGTGACTTGTTTCTCTCAGAAGACCTTTGTTGTAGCAACAGGTCAGAGTGGACAACATTTGTCTCTGGCAGACCTACCAGATAGCAGCTGCTGTCAACCTTCCTAAGAGAGCTCTAGAAAAAAATATTATGAGTACTATTATGCAACTAACTCTTATTTCCAGATAAGATTATATGATCATAGAATTGTTTAGGTTGGAAAAGACTGTTAAGATCATCGAGTCCAACTGTAAACTAAACACTGCCAACTTCACCACTAGACCTTGTCCCTAAGCACTATGTCTACACGTCTTTTAAATACCTTCAGAGATGGTGGTTCAACCACTTCCCTGGGCAGCCTATTCCAGTGCTTGACAACTATTCTGATGGAGAATTTTTTCCTAATATCCAGTGTAAACCTCCTCTGGCACAACTGAGGCTGCTTCCTTTTGTCCTAGAAGAAGTAACCAGGTAAGACATTTGTACCAGTGAACATGCAATGAATAGAAAATACATTCTTTGTAGTGATGCGGTATAACTTGGGGACCTCTTGTCAGAATGTCTAAATACTCTCCAAAAGCACGGTCTAACTGGTCAACATGACATAATAGCTACTGTCACTCTACATTTCTCCTTTTTCAGTAAATTAATGTAATCTGGCAGGATAACAGGCTAGTCTACTTTTCCTGTGTTCTGTATTTGGAAAGTCTACAGCTAACTAGATCAAAATCTCCCTGATACATCTGTCACATATGAAAAGTAACTTTTATATGCAGCAAATGGTACCTCAGTTACCATAAAGCTGTCAGTCATATTTTTTAGTTCAGGCATATAGCACACTACCTATGGATTTCAAAACCTGTATTAATATATCTTATCTTAACACAACATTTTAAACTCAATTGTTTCCAGTTTTAATAGTCCTTCATATAACACAATCTAAGAAGATTTTATATACATATTCTCTAATCTTTTTTTCCCTCAGTCATTTATTCCTCTCTTCATAAGAAACACTAAAAATCTATCCTGCACTCATTTGAATGTGTAATCTCATCACCAGCTAAACTATATGGTTCATAATGACTGAATTTTTGTTTACAAGTTTTACAATTTACTTTTTATACGTAAGTGTCTGAAAATCTGCTCATGGAGTTGATTAGAAGTAAATGATTGTAGCAAAATATTTGAGGTACTGAAAACTGTTTCTGCATAAAACCACGTACTTCTCACATTGCCATTTTACATTTAACTGATCTATCTTTATATTATAGTCAGGAGGTACTTTTCTGAGTGAAGTGACTGCTTTTAAAACATGCTGTTTTGATAGTCCCAGAGAACAAAATCTCCCACATAACAACAGGAAACTCAACATTTTCCACACTGCTCTGTCAAGACTATAATAATTTTTCAGAGCCTTTAAAGATGCCAATTATACTGCTATATTGCAACAGGCAATCAAGCAGGAGGAATCTCATGCTGTAATTTGAGGCTAATAAGCAGAGGACATATTTTGAAGTTCAAAGATAAAATATTTCCATCTGAATTGGTCATATGGCACAAACCCCACTACATATATCCAGAGATACTTCCTTCTAGCAGAGTGAACTCATCTATGGAATGTGAAATTCATTAGCTTTCATTACAATATTCATTGCATCTATTCATTATAACAAAGCATATGCCACCTGGGTACTTGCACAGATATATACCGTAGTAGGATGTGCAGACTACAAAACTATTAAGACTATATCCTTGGATTAGAGCTCAAATAAGTCCCGTCAAGCTTCTCTGACCATGCCTCAACCTCCATAATGCCGTTACAGGGACATTTCCAACAACATGTATTACCTGCAGAAATACTGCAATGCATGTACTTGCTTTTCCATTTGTATTAGACCTGCTTCTGAAGCTGTATGCTGCAGCAGGCCTTACAGGGCATCTTGAGTGAATTTTACAGTAAAGGAGATACTATAATGAAGAGATTTGAGGGCAATAACAACGAGGTCTAAACGGCTGTGTCTGTGCAGGTGCTTATACCGACCTCCAGAGACATCTTGCCTCAAGATGGTGGGTACACACGTTCCAGTTCTAGATTATTTTCATAGAAAACCCAGGCAAGCAAAACAAAACAAAACAAAACAAAACAAAACAAAACAAAACAAAACACAACCTCAGTGCTACATTTCCCCAGTCAGAAACACGCTGCAGGTTCTATTACACAGCTCATCTCTCATCTATCCCACAAAACAGTTTTGTTCCACTTACCTCCTTCCTTGTTGCTTATTCCCTATGTAGACTTTGGAGACAGTTGTGATGTTGGCAACACACACAAAAACTTGACCTGATCTGATAAAATCAGACAAACACTTTCTCAGATTCTACAGAAATGTAGTAAGATGAAATAAGCCGCAGTCAAAGTGAAATTTGTTTTGCGGAGGCAAGCATTCACCCTTATACAAAAGGTCAGCCCAACTAAACTCAAGTGATATCCTAAGTATGAGACAATAGAGACAAATCATTTCAATTCTAAGCAAAGAAAAAACATGCATCTAGCTTTGCCAGGAAGAGGGTGTTCTTATCACTAGCACAACACTGGACATTGGCTCTAGATTTGTATTTCTAGGTTTGTTTTTCTTCTTCTTTACCTAAAAACTCTGCCTTTGAGTCAAACAGTTTCTTCTGTGTATTGATGCATCACAAGTAAGAGCCACTGGGCAAATGGTAAGCATAAAGGACTGTGTGAGAATGAAGGTATAAAACCACTTTTGAGTTTCCATGATTTTCATGAACTGATATTTGAAATAATTTGTCACACATTAAAGAAACAAAGTTGACACTTGCAGCATTAAATTAAATTTGTTTGTGTTAGTTAATGAACTCCAATTAAGTCTATTTAGTATTAAGTGTTTATTATGTCTGCTGTTATAGCTGCCAGCAAACAAACAAGTACAAAAAGGAACAATTTTTCCTCTCTCTCACTTTATTTATTCCTGTGTCTGACCACTCAAAGAATATACAGAATATAGAGCACATTCTGGTACAGCTTGAATTTTTCCCTTTGGCTAATCGTGCACTTCTAAGACACCAGTGTTTCTTTTTATAGAGTATAGCATTTCTTCTGTTCTAATTGATATTCCTGCTAACCATTTTCTCCTTTTCTCATTGTCCTTTTTTAAATTCCAGCTCTTCCAGACTTCTTCAGAGCATGACTCATCAACTATGAGAGAGGTAGAAATTCTTGATATCTTTGAAAACCACCTTTTACCAATCTACACATTCTTATCAGAATTTTGTAACATGAAAAAAAGAGGGAAATTCTATGCCAGTGAACTATAGGAGATTACTAGCTAGTTTTTACATTATTTATTGATATGATTTATTTATGAGCACGAGTGTACTTATAATTTTTTTAAAAAAATAATTCTAATAACACTCTAAAGAAGTAATTAAAATTATTTCTGTAGATAAAAATAAGAATGATGATGAATGTTTGAAAGTGGATTGAGTTCGTGTGGCAAGGTTTTGGTAGTGGAAGGGCTACAGCAGTGATTTCTGTGAGATGATGCTAGAAGCTTCCCTCACGTCCAATCGAGCCAATTCCAGTTGGCTCCATGATGGACCCACTGCTGGCTAAGTCCAGGCCCATTGGTGATGGTGGGTATGCCTGTGTGATAACTTATTTAAGAGGGGGGGGAAACCCTGTACAAAGGCAGCCAAAGAGAGGAGTGAGAATATATGAAACAACTCTGCAAACACCAAGGTCAGTGAGGAAGGAGGGGAAGGAGGTGCTCCAGGCACCAGAGCAGAGATTCCCGTGCAGCCTGTGGTGAAGACCATGTTGAGGCAGGCTGTCCCCTGCAGTTCATGGAGGTCAGCAGTGGAGCAGATGATATTCACCTGCAGCCCATGAAAGACACCACCTCAGAACAGATGGATGTGCCTGAAGGAAGCTGTGGCCCCGTGGACACTCCATCCTGGAGTAGACTCCTGGTAGGCTCTGCGGACCCGTGGAGAGGAGCTGAGAGATTTGCTGACCAGACTTAAGACCCCATGGGGAATCCACAGTGGAGCAGTCTGTTCCTGAAGGACTGCACCCTGTGGAAGGGACCCATGCTGCAGCAGTTTTTGAAGAACTGTAGCACATATGAAGGACTCATGCGGGGGAAGTTTGAGGTGGACTGCTTCCCATGGGAGGGACCCCATGCTGGAGCAAGGGAAAAGTCTGAAAAGAAAGGAGCGTCACAGGCAATGTGTGACAAATAGATCACAAACCCCATGCCCGTCCCCCGGCACTGCTGAAGGAGAGAAGTTTGTGGTTTTGTTTTAATTTGTAAGCAAATGTACACGGTTTTCCACATCTGTTTAAAATTTTATCCCTTTTTCATGGGTTAGGGCTGAGCCGGCCACTAGACGAATGACAGCTGCTCTCTATTAAACTCTGCTCCCTTCCCAAAGGTGAAGAGAAAGTGAATAAGGGAGAGAGACTTGTGGATTGGAAAAGACAATAAACTGCTTTAATGAAAAAAAATAATAAAATGAAACATATAAAAATATACAAAAGCAACGCTAAACCCAACATACCTGATGGCAACCATGTCACCGTCACCACTGATGCTGTGGGCAGACACTAGGGAAGGCCCAGGCTGGGCTCAGCATCAGACAGGAACCGGATTCAGGAGCTGGATTCTGGAACTGGATTCAGGAATGCATGAATTGGGATCGAAGGCAGAATGGACAGAGTCCTGCTCAAACACTGGCCATTGAAGAAGAGAGATTGACCCTTGTGCTCCCTCAGCTTTATACCCAATATGACATCTACGGGATGGAACATCTTGTTGATCAGTTTAGGTTCATACTCCTGTCTGCTCCTCCCCACAGGTGAAGCCTTGTCACCGGTTGGCCAAGGTGAGCCAATCCTGGGGACGTGTCCTCTCCTATCTTTAAACCCCTCTCCCCTGCACCAGGAGAGAAAGGGTTAAAAAGCAGAGATAGGAAAAGGAAGAAGAATTTGTGAGACATCTGAAAGTTTAGAAAACTGAAACAAAGTTTAATAACACTAGAACAAAATATATACAGGAAAAGCCAATGCAATATTGGAGGGTTTGTATGGGGTGGAGCAGCGACAGTTAAACGCGGGTGAGGGAAGGGAACGATACCGCGGCAGTGTCCAAGATGGCGCCGGCCACCTGGGCTCTCGCAGAGCAAAACAAAGGAGTGGCGGCTGTTACAAACGCTGGGATCCCACGTGCAAACCGCGGGCTGCGCTGTCCTACCGGTCTGGGCATGCGGTTGAAGGAAGAAAAGCAGCAAAAGCGGCGGCGTCAGCAGCAGGGGAAGGGCAGCCCCGAGGTGCGGTGTCTCCCGCGGCAGGGGGTCTGTCCCAGGCAGCGTGGGGGTTTCCACGGCGACGGCTCCGCTCCGGCAGCACGGGGTGCAGTAGCCACAGGCAGACGGGCAGGCAGGCGAGTTCCTCTGGAGGGTTTGAGCCGAGGGGACACAGCCTGTAAGGTCCCCGGAGCCAAACCAAGAGCCTGGAAGCCTTTTCCCAGAGAGAAGCTGCAAGCTCGCAGCACCCCTCGGAGTGCAAAGAGCGAAGGGTACCGGACATACCGCGGAGCGCAAAAGAGAGCGAGGGGAGGGCGAAACGCACCTCTTAAAGGGACAGGAACACTCGCGAGAAACTTTTACAACCAATGAGAGATGCTAAACGTGCCATGGGAGGGAATAGTCCAATTGGTCAGTTTAAAACAAACCTCCCAAACAGGAGAAACTGGGGTTGTTTTCCCTCAACTGGGACAAGCCTTTAACTCACTGCACCCCCACTGTGGTACACAGGATTTAGCAGCGACCTTGGTCTGCACAGCAACAAGTGCAAGCAAGTAGCCTTTCTGCATCTCAGTCCCTGGTAGTGACTGTAAACATCAAGCGCTGTCACTTCTAGGAGCAGACACTGTCTGCAAAAACCTGCCATTAACTTCAGACAGTGCAGTGACTTAGAAGAGACTGAGCTGGAAAGTAAAATCACTGAACAGAATTGTTCTGTTCTATCTCAAACCAAGACACACATTTTAATTAATATATTATTTAATTGGTTTATTAATGTATTAATTTTTGTTTTGCCTGTAATTAATAAATATTTTAATGTAATTAGTTTTGATAGCACCGTAAAACTATATTTGGTGAGGAACAGCTCTGGTTTGTGCCACATTTCATTCTGATGCGAGTTTTACTGTAAAAATTGTAGTGGTTTACTGAAGTATTGAGTCAAACAATACAGAGGATATGCATATCATGCATGATTATAGACAAGTTAATTGTATGAATGCAAATATATGTAAGTAATATAGATGTACATGTAAATCTGTTGTGTTTACAGTCTTTTGAAACTACCAAAATCGGTTTCATTACTAATTTCTTGTTTCGTGGTCCACACAAACCTCTTAGTCTTCTGTAACAGCACTCATTCAGACCTCTAAGAGTTTTTAAGTATTTACCTAGTCACTGAGTGTGTAGCTGTGGCATTAATCATATACATCTTCCTGTTGAGAGTTCTTTGACTCATGTCAAATGAAATTTTTAATAGAAGTAAGGCGTGCTTGATTTAGTAGTTTAGTCTTAGATTCATATTTATATAGTTTTTTCTGATGCCATGTGGAATTTAAGTCTTCCAATAGAAAGT
Source organism: Bucorvus abyssinicus (assembly GCA_009769605.1). Taxonomy (NCBI): domain Eukaryota; kingdom Metazoa; phylum Chordata; class Aves; order Bucerotiformes; family Bucorvidae; genus Bucorvus; species Bucorvus abyssinicus. The sequence continues at coordinate 17,700,654 of CM020033.1, forward strand.
TGACTTTAAGACTTTGAAAGCATGCTTTTTGTCTCTTTTTTCACCTTCTTTTTCTCTGAATGTCTAGTCAGAACAGAACCAGTCAACGTAACAAAGTGTCTTAAAGCTCTGGAGAGTTTCTCTCTCTTCAGCATTTGTCAGGACACAATCAAAGCTTCAACGGAAAAGTGTCCTCTTTTTTGTTATTATATTTGAAACAATTGCAGCTCCTTGTAATATACTCATGGAAAGACTGGTAAAACTAGTAGAAGAAGGTCACAGAAGAAAGTTTGAAGCCATTAAAAATGCAATTTGCTTGAAGCCAGTTAAAGAATCTTTCTCAGGATGGAAAGGAGCCATTCAACTGCTACAGCCAGTTTGATCCAGAAGGCGACAAGCTTCTAACAGGAAAAACAAGAAAAAGAAGTGGGTATCATGGGTTTTAGTACTGTTTCTCTGATGCTGTAGATTATGCACTAGACACAAATATCTCTCTCTTTGTTTGTTTGTTTGTTTTTCCTCTCTTAAGAGTGTTTTTTTGCCTCTGTTTCACTGCTATCCTAGTCTTTAAGCCACACCTGGCCAAATTAAATCTAGAACATAATGGAAAGGTTTTAATTTTTATATTGTCTGAAAAGGAAAATTAAAAAAAAAAAAAGAGTTATTAAACTAAGTGTATTTTACTGTGTATTTGCCTCTCCAGTGTTGCCAGTATTTAGACTTTTATTTTAGTTTATTTCAAGTCTTACAGCTTTTTTCCTCCCCTGAAAACTCTGTCAGGATATCATATATTATTGTGGGAATTTAAACTTTCTATTTTAAACCCAGCACATTTCTAGTTCCTTCAGGCAAACTTGGAAAGTAAATATAAACTCACCTAGCAGTTTAAAATATAATACGTAAATAAAAGAAACCTATCACATAGATAATTTTTCATTTGTTCTACTCATAGTTTGTGAGAAATACTTGTTTCTACTATTCTATTCTTGCTTTCATTGCCCATTAAACTAAAGGTCTATGAGACGTAAGCACAAGGAGTTGTCAACGTTGCTCGGAAGAGGTTGTGAATGGTTATGGTTTTGAACAGGAGGTTATATTCTGTTTTAGGAGAATAGTAATTTCTGGAAGTTGTTAATTTTCCTTTCTACTGTTGAAATGGAATGATAAAATTAAAGTGGTAGGAGAGTATGTAGGAAATCTTATTGAATATGTGTACTAAGTACCAGAGCCATGGTGACTAAGCCTCTTAGTCTAATCCTGCCCTAAAAAGCAATAGTCTCTATTCTCCGAAGTTACTGCTGCTAAGTAGAAAGAGCGATGCTAAATATAGAACATAGCTTTGTTTGCATGTTGAGGATGGTTCTTAAACCCAAATCTACTCAGCAATTCACATATTTTCTTCCATTATTTATTTACTGGAAGACACAGAGTAATAATGCTCTTCTTAGTTTCAAAGAAGTGACTATAACCACAGTTAAATATTGACTTTCAGATACCTAAAGAGCTTTTCCTTTATTTGAGAAGGGTTTTCTCTACTTTTAATTATGTTTACACTCTGCTCTCAGAGCAGAATGACAAAAATTTTCATTCCTGAAGAAAACTTCAGGCATCCACACAATCAAACCAAATATAAATGAAAAGAAAACATCATAATCTTTTTGTTACAGTTTTACTGTTGGCTAAATTTTTTCATGTTTCTTTTCAAAATCAAGGCTAACAATCTAATGCTTCATAGTTACAAAATTATATGTGAAGCTTCTCATCTTTCATACAACACGCATCAGAAAAAAGGCAGATTAGACACAGAAATAAATGCTGCACCTACATCCTGATAATTAGCAATTTAAATATGCATTCAATCAACTTACTAGTAATTATATTAATTTTCATCTTTTCTTGTTAGAATGAAGTCTTCTTTATTGGGAGGGATTTTGTTATTTGTCTTACTGTCTTTGACTATTGGGACATAAACTAATGGTCTTACTGACTATATGTGATGATCATTCCATGTGGTTGCTTCAGAAACACAGTTAATGAAAACACTACATAAAGTAATTCAACAGTAGGGTATGGTGTTCTTGGTTAGTCAGTAATTTTTTTCCTACTGTTGTATCAGTAATTTACAGATGATTCTTACATTTTTTCTTGCACAGATTTTATTGGAGACAAATGCCTTTTCTGTAGCAAATACAGGAAATGTTGGAAAACATGCTTATATCACTTACAGGTTCCCTGTACTTAAGGAGAATGGACTTTTTTTTTTTTTGTTCTCCCCACTAGATACAGATATAAGTATATCAGTATTTTACTTTTCTTAGACTGTGATGTGGAAAAAGATATGAGAGCTTCCTTGAGGGATAAGAAATGAAGTCAGACATCTTAGACTCAATTTTCCTAGAGAGTTATTTTCTTTTTAATGTTTGTGGGATGGAAAAAGGCAGTGGGAACTCTATCCTTTTCATCTATATTTGAATCACTGAAAGTGATTTCTGTAAATTTTATTGTGCTATTTTTAGTGCTAGCCTGTCTTTGGTTCTCAGTGCATATTTCCTTTTTCTCTTTCCATAGAGATTCCTATTAACTTCTCTTTTTATTATTTATTTATTTTACACTGGCTTGAGGTGCTAAGATTCCCTGGAGCGCATTTGCTATCACTTTGGAATGTGGTCATTATTGTGCAGCTGCAATATTTTATTGTGAGATTTCATTTTCACTGTTCAGTCTTCCATGGGACATAGGGAAGATTAATTTTATATGACTTTGTTGTGTATATAGGGCAAGATTTTCTTTTTCTTTATTCAAATTTGTGTTTCTTTTTGATAATTTGATTTGACCTGTGGCTAAAACATGTTTTCCCGTGTAGTCTCCAGCTGCAGTTTAGATATTTCTTCTCATGCATTAGCCTGACCTTACGGATAATTCCACTTTTTTCCTCATACATGAAAATTTTAATGTCATTATTTATTTTTTAGAGCATTGTATACTGCCAGAGTGGAAACCTAACCATTAAAATAGGAAAATAAAAAGAAATTAATAGTGTTTCCACAATTCCCAAAATTATAGAATTATAGAATTCATTTTGAATAATTAAGTTATTATGGTCCTAGCACACGATATCATATGACATGCTTCAAGGAAGACTAACCTTTCAGCAGGCTATTTTGGCTTTTTGACTTTAGATTTTATGCAGAGCTATCATATATATCTGTCCAGGAGTAACATTTATATTCCCACTGCTAAGTCACATGATATAAAACTTACAATATGACATACGTAATGAAAAACAGCTTACTTCAAATTTTAGGAAAAGGTCATTCTGATTATTTGAAGGAATGAAGACACATTCTTTCCCTTCAGTATGTTCTCAGCTTCCCCTTTGAATAATGTCAGAGAAGAAAAACTAAGTTTCTTGTTCAGAAGAATATAGTTCAAGTCTTCTATAAATGGATCTTACATTCCACTTGTCGTCACTGGTTTTAAATTAGAAAGAATACAATACCAGCAAATTTTATGCATTTTCTTCAAAGAATGATAATAACTCAGTGGACCTAATTCTGTCCGCATGGATACAGCAAAAACTTTTTGTACATAAAAGCATATAAACCAAAAGGACATTGATCCCAATCATTCATCCCAACCATTCATCCCCAATTTGGAACACATCCAAATACAGAGATGGCAAATAATTTATACAAAACTCCATTTCTTCTGTACTTGATATCTAAAATAGACAGACTAAAATAATTTGGTCTACTATTTCCCAAACTAAGAAAGTACCACAAAAAATAATCTGTCATGGAGGATCCACTAGGATGTCCAAGCAGTACAGAAAATGCCCAAAAGGGATAACTAAAATCAAGTATTTTTACTTACGTATTCTAATTTTTAGTTCCTTCCATAAGATGTTCCTCTTATTATGAAGGATGAAGAGACAAAAGTTAAAATTGTATGTGTGCAAAAAAGTGAAAGGAATAAGTATGCACGAAGTAGGAAACTTTCTTTTCAAGTTCAGTGTCCTTATTTGTGATTCTTCAAATCTTTTCAGAGATGTAGTAACCCAAAACAGTCTAAGCCTTTGGTGTAGGTTACTATTTTCTTTCTCAGATTCCAGATGAAAGGTACTAGGATGTCCCTGAACTTCAGAGGTTTTAATGGAAACTTAATCAGAATGCAGAACAAAACAAAACCCAAACTTTAACAAATCTATCAGAAAAGTATATAATAAGATCTCCTGAAATCCTTCTTTTCATAAATTTCTCTCTCCAAGTCAGAGTATCTCCACTGACTTACCAGAGCCATCATAATCACAGAAAGGTGGGTTTTTTAAGACCGTGCTTCTAGATCCAGTTTACTGGATGTTTGAGATCTTACAGAACATCTTTTGTTTATTTCAATGTGCACTGTGGTTTTTTGTAAGTGCAATGCATTCTGGTTGAAAAGGAAGGGTTGAGCAACAAAGGCAGAGTCTGCCACTTGGACTGCTCTTGGCTGCAGTGCTCGGGTCTGGGCAAAATCTCAGGGAGCAAGAGGGGTTGTCTTCTCTCTTTCAGCACTTATCATAGCCCTGAGAGTGAGGAAAGGTCAGCAAGTCGCAATATTGCAGCACAGGAAGAGACAGGAGGCACACTTTTTTAGTGATCCAGAAGTGGCTATATGTGTAAGGTGCCACCCAGGAAAGAAACACTTTTCCTTGCTGACCTGAGAGCAAGGCTATGAGAACACATCTGGGGAAAGGAAACTGCAACCCTTCTTATCTGAATTTGTAACCTGGTAGATTAGAGTTCAGCCTGTTACAGACACTGTGTAATTCAACTGTGTTGCTAATACAAAACTTGAATCACAAGACATTTCATTTTGCTCTTGCTGTTGTGTAAGTTGTTAAAAACACTGATATTGGATGCTATAACTTAACAGCGGTCATAATGGCAGTTACTCCAGTAGTTTTTATATATACATGAATGACTATAACATCAGCAGACTGTACTTTCACAGCAAAGCTAAATACAGTAAAATGTAATAACACGTCTTTAGAATTGATGGGCATGTTTTTCCTCTTTCTGTTATTGAAATGGACCAAATGTATATAATTGCTGTAATGCTATATGAAAATATTGTAAGCTTGTATTTTGTTAGACTGTCTGAAATATACTGAAATTACTTCCTTAATTCTTTGTCTTGTTATTTTACATAATGACTTACAAGAAACTAGAGTGTTGTTAGAGCCCAATGTGTTCAATTTTTTCAAAGATTTTGCATCTTTCCTACTCTCTAATAGGAATCAAAAATTTCCCCAGGAATCATTCCTCTTAATAGAACATACAGATATGTACAATGGAAGAAGGAATGATGGCTTTGAAAAGCTAGAAAGTAAAAAGTCAGTTTCTCAAGTGATGTAAAAATGATGTAAAAAAAGATTTGAGGTCTTTTGGAAAAATAAAACCATTTTAAAACTGACAGCTAAGAGGCAGAGCAAAAGCTGAATCCAATTAATAGAAACACATCAGACTATATCCTCTGTTATGTTCTGTTGCAGTCAGGGCTTGTGTTGGTTGTGTCTACACAATGGGACAGATGTGCTATTGTGGTACGCTGCTCTCCTCATCCAGGTTGAATGCTCAGGATGCTTTCCAGGGTGTCTAGTTCCAGGCTGAGGTGCCTGTTGATACCTTGTTTTGGTATGGAAGTGGAGAGAAGGCTCCCTGTGATAAGCACAGCTCGAGATATTAGACTAGGATCTCAATGCAGAGCTTTGTCTTACTGTGATTTTATTTTAAAAATATGTAAGCAGATTACTGATAAAAGTCTGGAATAACTTTATGCAAAATAGAACAATTTACACTTTCTGATTATTCTCAGAAATGTTACAGTTCTCTTCTGTTTTTCCAACCTTACTAGGATTAATTTTTATGAAAGGAGGCATGGGCTTTGACTTCAGAGACCACTACCTGTAGAGTTCTAAGATGCAGGTGAAATTGTCTTGTCTCTGTAATTTTACCTTGCCTGACAGCTGCAAGATGTTTTTGTAACTTCCCTATAAACAGTCTTGGAAATATCAAACCCCATATCAGGATGATGAAGTGACACCCATCTTACTGACTTTGTAGAGTCTGTTATTAAAGACAAGTGCCAAGTTCTCTGGAAAGTTTTGAATCATTTCGAATTCTAGATAATTTCATTACAAATATCATGTTTTGAACACAGTGAAATTAGAGATCTTTCTACGTATGTGAGCAGTGTCTTTAGAGAATTTTTTAAAGCGATTGGTTTTTCTTTTTTTCATTTACATCATTCTTCCTGCAGTTTTATTTTTTGAGTAAGGAAGAAATAGTGGAGCTCATATTGAGCTGCCTGTGTCAAAAATAGTAATTGTTTTGAAGAAAAGAGTGTTTCTCCCTTACCCTCATGGGAACTTAACCTGTCTGACACAAAGAAATCCAAGTGTGATTTAAAAGGATTGGATGAAGTCAGCATTTATTCATGCAAATTTTAGTCAGCAGTATTGCTAACCCAGAAAACAATGGACACAGACTTAAAAATCATGCAGTTTTACATGGCTTTAGGTTTTTCTGATTTGCCCTGTGTTTTTCTGAGCATAGATATTTGGTTGTTCTTTGGTTTTTTTCTTTCCTTAAATTTCAGACCTTATTTGTAAATAAAAGGGATAGCAAAGTTTTTCTATAAATAATTAAAATCAATATTGACATTAAAAAAAAAAAAATACCACCGAGAACTCCAGAAACTGAAACTTGCGTTATCCTACATTTTTGAAAGTATGATGAGTTCCTTGTTAACAAAAATATTTAGCACTCTTAGGTATTCAAGAGAAATGGTCAAAAATTACAAAGTTTTATGAAGTATGTCCATTTTTCCTTCTGATTTGAGACTTTAATTCGTTTTCTCAATCATTTCTCTGCAGATACAAGGCTAGAAACATATCCTTTTTTTCTTTCAAATGAAAGATAAAGTATTTCACAGTTATACAGTTATGACTCTAGAACATTGTGATGAACATCAAATATTCTAATACTTGCAAGTAGTGTGTTCAGTGTCCCCTGTATTCCTACGGAGAGCCATTCCTGTGGAAAGCCTGTGAGAGAGCATAAGCAGCCCACCACAGAAAGGCCTCCTGGCTCTCATAAAACTTCGCATCCATTCTTACAGTTGGCAGACCCAATAATGAAATCCTTCTTTATTCTATTTTTACCTTTGCATGTATTTAGTTGTATGAATGGGGTTTGGATATGGAGTTAACTGATTTTGTTGTTTGGGTTTTTTTTCTAATTACTGGTATTGGGAAAAATAAACAAGTAATCTAAGATGTGCTTGATATATGTAAAAAAAAAAGGCAAATTCCAGATCAGTCTTTTTTTTTTTTTTTCCCTCTGTAATTATATAAGACAATAGGTCAAGTTTAATCTTCAGACTCATGGATGTTTTATTAGGACTTCCTTTGATCAATGTAATTCATCAACCAGACTTGTAATAAATATTTCCTTATTTGTGTTTTATGCTTGAATTGCAAAATTGAGATATAACTAGGCTATCAATCAGCCACTGAAATTCAATAGATCAATATAGTCACGTTGCAACCTGATGCAAAATAGGATTTTATTGTTGGGAATGGGGGATAGGCTTGAGGGTTTTTTAAGTAAAAACCCATTGCTTCCCTAACAATGTAAAAGAAAATGTTAGTAGTCAGAGATTAGAGAAGAGACATGAGAGAGAAAGGAAGAACTGTGTGAAAATGGACCTTTTGGGTTGTAGCTTCTGTGTTAGAAATCTCAAAGTTATATGAAGTTGTTAGCTAAGCTGGTAGGAAAACCCTGCTGTAACTGTTTCCAAAGAAAAGTACAATTTGGTCCAAATTATTTGAATCCATTTTAATAAAATTATTTAATTTTTAGTACAAAGTTTTCATGTTTATGTAAAAGTAAATTAATATTTCTGATTATTGTTTTTAAAAAACATGCGCTGTTTTCATCTGAGTCATCCCAGATCCAGAGTCTTTAAGGGACAAGAAATTAATGGATATGGAAATGTCTCACCCAGAGAAATAACAGTTTAACATAGAGACTAGTTACTAAAACCAGCTGCATATTTTCTGCATATTTTATATCTATTCTGTATGGGTTTTAGGACAACATCTGTCCTAGTTCTTAATTTAAAACCAATCAATTCTTCTGTTTATCTCTTATTTTTATTATCACAAAATTTCCTTCTCACATCTGTGTTTTCTCATTATAACAAAAAGGGTGGGGGGTGTGGGGGGGGTGGGGAAAATGTTACTCATTCCAGCTTTTTCCAGACAGATTTTACATGCAATATTTAAAATTCCACAAAGTATTGGACACAGACTTCAGATTCTTCACATTGTCTCATAATTCTCCCTTCTGTTCAAAGAGCAGTCATTCTCAGGCATAATTCTGTGCCTTTGATCAACAGTAGCCAATTACACCTAACACCCCACCCCCTGCTCCCCAAAAAAAAGTCAGATTTTGTGTCCTATATTGCAAAGACGTGAGAGTGAACACACAAGAGGTAAAATATTCACTAATTTTTGAAAAATGTTGTTTGATTGGGGTTTTTTGGTTGGGTTTTTTGTGGTTTTTTCCCCTGAGTGACTATCAATAGTCTCCAAGAAAATATTTTTTATGTCTGAGATGTTTTTTAATAGAATGGAACGATAACATTTGGAACTGGAACTGACTGTTTATGATTGAACAAGATATATTTTGGAAGAACATGAAACACAATCCATTTAGAGACAGGTGAAAAATTACCTCAGAGCAAATACAGCCAATGCGAATTTTGTGTTGTGATTGATGAAAAGCTCAAGTAATCTTTATCCAATTCTAAATTGGAAGTCATTTAATTCTGCCTGCTCTGTCAGTTTTTTATTTGGCCAGAAACACAGATACTAGAAAACAAGAAGAAGTGGCAAGGATTACAGGTACTCCTGGGTTCATTGTGTTCAGCCTGATAATCCATGACTGCTGGTACATTTTCACCTGAATTAACTGCTACTTTAATTTCTTCATTATTTATTAAAAACTGAGATCTCTGTTTTCTGATCCAAGCATAAGATGTTTGTATACTTGTAGTAGGCTAAACAAACTTTTCTAAGGATGTTGAACTTAATTATTGCCGTTATAGTGACAGAGATATAACTTAATCTCATTTCCTCTGACTTATTTAGAGAACTTTGAGAATAATTTCTCTTCTTATTTACTTTGGCACTCTCTACTTTAGGAAACAAGACATGAGATCAGTGAATGCATACGTTATTTAACTGCTTCTCTCTCTCCTTCAGTTTCACATATATATACACACACATTTATATACCTACTGCTACCCTTTAATTTATTTGCAGTAAATTCCAGTGACAAGTCCATTTCTTTCTTGGTTTTGATGTTACTCAACAGAGCTACAAAAATACCTTAGCAGGATTGCATATTTTAAATAGAAGTGTGTACTTTTTTTTCCCCCAACTTTGGCAACAGTGTATCACTTTTTAAATTTTTTTTTTTTTTTAATTGATTCTGAGATGGGAAAATGTTGTTTTTCTTTTCCTGGAAAAACTGAAAAGAATTCCCACTAAGGCTAGTCAAAATATTTTCAGATACTTCAGAGTTTTAATAGATAACAGAATTAATTTTAGTGAACGTTGGATCTGAAAATTTAGTTTAAAAGTTGACAAAAATTTATTTTCTACAGCTTTCTTTTACTGTTTTCTTTCAATTTCTGCAAGATAGTAGAAGAAACTTCAATTTCTTTAAGCAAAACTGTTTGATCTAAATCTGTGACCAGATCTGAATACAGCTATTGCATTTGTGGAGTCCAATATGTAGAACTGAAGAAACCAGTAGCTGTAATTTCTTACTGTCAAAACCTACATTCTTGACCCGTAACATCTTTGATTATGGCTGCTAGAGCTGAGTGAAGGAGGAACAGCTGATCTGAACATGACCCGATTTATTTTTGCTCCACTAAAAAATCATCCAAAACACAGAAAACAATCTGGGATGAACATTCATTCCACACAGAATCCCCGTACTTCTTTGGGCACACATAGCAGTTTGGAAATGTTACTTCCTGGATAGAATAAATACCATATTTTCTCAAAATATTCAAATGGCAGGTAAGACATAGCAAATAGGTTACTTACGTGTTTTATCATATACAAAAAACACAAGGCTTTTTCTACAATTATCTTGGAGAAAGTCTTGCTCTACTGCACACTCCAGGAAGGAGGGTGGAGGCTCCAAGGAAAAGTATTGGTTGCCTGGTGCTATATGAGATGAAAAGAACAGGAACACAGTCCTAGAAGGTGGGGAAATCATTAGATTCAGGTTTCTCATCCACTTTTCTATCAGTTACTAGCAAAAAATAATAAGAGGCTGTCGTGGGTTGACTCTAGCCACCAGCTAAGCGTTTACACCCTACCCATGCATGGCCAGAGAGACAGGGGGAAGAATAGGAAGGGCAAAAGTGAAAAAGCTTGTGGGTCAAGATAAAAACAGTTTAATAAGTAAAGGAAAGAGGAAGAACAACAATAAACAAAACAAGTGTTGCAAAGGGAATCACTCAGCACCTCCGACAAATAGACCAATTCTCAATCAGTCTCTGTACAAGAAAATTAACTCCATCTTAGCCAGATGCAATAAATCTCCACCCCTTACTTCATACCATTTACATCATGCTCAGGTCCTGCATTATCCAGTACACCCTCATTTACCACCACCTCCCTTCCAATTCTTTAATATATATACACCGTTATCATTCCCTTGGTCGATAGGCTTACACCATCAAATGTCCATCATATCCATTAAGTTCCCACGTCTGTGACTTGGGCTCTACCTGTTATGGTGGTCACTCAGTACAGGAGAGGTGGTGTGTTGTGTCAAATTATGGGGTGCCAAAGCCAGTTCAGTTTGAATCACTGCTAGGCTTGCCCAACTTCTTGTGCAGGTCTTCCCCAGGCTTCAGTTCCTTCATGAAATATCCATCTGTTCCTCTGTGGGGTCCTCCATGGCTCCAGTGTGGGTATCTGCTCTGGTGTGGTCTTCTCTATGGGCTGCAGGGAAATACCTGCTCTGGCACGTGGAGCACTTCCTTGTCCTTATTCCCTGGCCTTGGTGTTCTCCCATCTGTCTCTCTCACGTTTTCTCACTCTGACGGCTGCTGCACAGTGTTTTTTACCCTTTCTTATATATGTTTTCCCTAAGGTGCCACCACCGTGGCTGAAGGGCTCAGCTGTGTCCTGTGATGTGTCCTATGGAGCTGGCTGAAACTGGCTGTGTCTGACATAGGGCAGCCCCTGGTCTCTTCTTACAGAGGCCACCCCTGCAGACCCCAAGCTGCCAAAACCTTGTCACAGACTCCCAATATAGGTGCAATGACTCTAGTGTCAGCTACATAGTGAGAAAGCTAGATACCACTTTACTTCTTGTAAAACTAAGGAAAAATCATCATACGTGTGCCAATTTTTTTTTTTTTTGAGGAAAATATCAGATTCATTCTTGTGTATTAAGAATATTTAATGTTATTGCAACACACTTTGTTTTATATAAACCACAGTATCACCATGATATGGAATTAGAGGATTTTCAAACACAGTGGGATTCAATGAGCTTAACTAAGTAAACATGATGTATATACTGAAAACAAGTCTTTTTATGGTTGCATGACTATTCCTGGAATTCTAGAACAATCTCTTACTCATTCTGTTCCTCTTGAGACCACAGCTGACCACATCACCAAAATTTTATTCAAGATTGAATTCTTTAATTGTTAACAATTTTAGAACCATCTTCATATCTGAAAATACAAACTTGTTCAGCATAAGCCTCTTACTTTGTTGTTACCACAAAAATTTCATTAGAGTTCTTCCAATAGTGCTGAAAGGAAAATCATAGTTTAAATTGCTTTCTTATGCTCACATGCAAGTACAAGAAAGTGAGGGCTGATAGGAAACTTTGCCACTTCAGAAGTAGTGATGAATTGCTTTACAAGTTAAAGTTTTGTATTTAGAAGGAAGGAAACAAACAGTTTGACTACAAACCAGTCCATCTGTTTCCGCTGGAATTCTTGTTACTCAATTTACCTAAGTCATTCAGAAAAGAGAGTGATTACTGAGTACTGAAATTTACAGGAACAGTGTTGTTCAGGAAAACCAAAAAAAAAAAAGCTATGGAAGAATTTCATGATATTGAGAGACTGGTGAATTAACTGGGGGAAAAAAAAAAAAGTACATTTTGAAAAAACACACAAACCCACTATTTCTCAGCAACAATGTAATTGTATGTATGTACAAGGATAGTTCCTTAACTATTACTGCTTAGAAAAAGCTTAGCACCTTAGAATCATAGTTTTCAGAAAATGTATAGTCAAATATTGGTAAAGATCAAAAGGAAAAATATAGTCTTATAAATGACTATGAAATGAGTTATGAATAAAATAGACTGTGTAAATCTACGTAAATCAACCCCTCTTTAATTTTGCAGCTTTATGTGGCCATGTGTTCTCAAAAGTAGTTCATAATATTGCTCTGTAGAAATATTCAAAGAAAGTAGAAATAAGAGATTAGAGGTATGAAATAACTGCAGTGTGAAAATAAACTAAACAGCAAAGAATTAAAAATAAATTTCTGAGGGAAGGGATATGTTACACACATAAAAATTAATGAATAGGGAAATGATTACTCTTCAACCACAAAAATATTGTGGTACCCAGTGGAATGATCAAACAAAAAGAGGTATTTATTCACACAGCATGTAATTAAATAATGAGATTTATTAATTGAATCTCTTGTTGAAGCCTGAAGTATTACTAGGACACAGATTACACCAATTCACAGGAAATAAGTATATCAGAGGCCATATTAGTCATGCCAGTGTGCATGCAGTTTCCAGTTCAAGAAGATTGTGAGAATATGGAGTGTGTGCCAGTGAGCGGCCCAGTTATGACCCTGTATTTGCACTGGTTTTTGTGTTCTTTTCACAATCACCTGGTAACAGCTCAATTCTTATTGTTTTCCTTAAAAACAAGAAATAATATGCAATGTTGCCTAAGTTGCAGGTAGCCTTGGCTCCCTCAAAATTATTTTTAAAACATATTTTTATCCTTCTGGACTAAACTGTTTTTCCAAGACGGATCCTACCTTAGTGGCAGTGGGATTCTTCCTCGCTAGAGGTTTATCAGGTGTAAACATAGTAAGACTTTTCCAAAATATTTTCTTCTGGGCTAAGCATGGATCATAGGAGTGCAGATGATGCTATTAAGTCCGACACCAATGCCTTCTCCAAACAGAAGGCATTCAAACTGAAGCTGCTCCTGTTTGAGTGAAATAGTCAGCCATGGTTGGGGTAGTTACTTCCTCAGGAGCTACTTAGTTTCTTGGCTGCTTCTTAGGGTCCATAATATCTCACAAAATGTAAACTGACCTCAATCCCCCCCAAACCTAGATCTTTATACTTTGGGGGTTGGCACAGGGGATGCATACATTCAATAAACATATTTAATGTGCTAATTAGGAATATTATGCACTGGTATTTAACCTTGCATATCATAGTAAATTAGTTATTTTTCTGAGCTATGGAAGTTTTGAAATTTATAAAAGAAAATCAACTTGTTAAAAGATAGTTAACAACAGAATTCACACAAAACTAATGACTTCAGCATAAAAAGTGGGAAAAAAAAAAAAGGTTACATAGCAGTAACAGCTGATCACCTCATATGTATTTGCAATGTGCCTTATTTTGGAGTTTCATTTGTATTTCATCATGTAAGCTCAAGTACTGTAGCACTGCCAGATTTCACGGGCAATGAAGTTTTCAACTGATCTGGTGTTTGTTTGTTTGTTTGTTTGTTTTTTCCCAGTAATGATGATTTATTTAGTTATTAATAAACCACTGTCCTACCAGGAGGGAGGATTTTGGAAGAATCCGTAGCCTAAATTCCTTTTTGCCACTTTTCATTATGGACCCTACTACGCTTTTATAAAAACAAGGATTTTGTTGTAACAAGTGCCCTTGGAAGGTTCCAAGCTGGAAAATGACTATCTGCTTGTAAAATATCCAGCACAAATTACTTGCTTTCTCTTTAAAAGGCCGTAACAACCTGGGCCGCTTATCATCTCTGTTAATCTCAGAAGCAAACAACCCAAGATACAAAATCTGTAGCACAGATGTGGTCACTTTTAGATGAAGTACCTTTGTTCTTTATTTCTCTTAACCTTAATATAACTTAATATAATCTTAATACCACCCTGCTGGCTTTATAGTACAAAAATGATTATGCAGATATCTTTAGACCTTTTGTTTAACTTTGTTACCACTTCTTATAGGTTCTGCCAACAAAACTACAGTCTCAGGCGTTTAATGCCGAATGATTTTATATTATTTTGCTAGAATTATCAAAGAAATAACTTACTCCTAGCACTTATTTTACATATGTGTGATGAGTTGACCTTGGCTGGCTGCCAGGTGCCCACCAAGCTTGTCACTCTCTCACTCACCCTCTTCAGCAGGACAGAAGGAGAAAATAAGAGGAAGAAGATCATGAGTCAAGATAAGGACAGGGAGATGCTCACCAGTTACCATTACAAGCAAAATAGACTTAACTTGGGCAAGTTTAATTTAATTTATTGCAATTAAAAATAGAGTAGGATGGTGAGAAACAAAGAGAAAACCAAAAAAAAAAACCAAAACACAACAAGCCCACCTTTGACCCACCTTCTGTTTTTCCCAGGTTCAACTTCACTGCATTCCTAAGCCTTCTGCCTCCTCCCACCCTGACCAGTGCAGGGGGCACAGGGAATGATGGTTGCAGTCAGTTCATGACACTTTATCTCTGCCCCTCTTTCCTCATGCTGTTCCCCTGTTCCAACATGGCACCCCTCCCACCAGATACAGTTCTTCATGAACATATTCAACATGGATCCTCCCCACAGACTGCAATTCTTCAAGAATTGCTCCAGCATTGGTCCTTTTCCACGGGGTACAGTCCTTCAGGAACAGATTGCTCCAGTGTGGCCCAACCACGAGCTGAAAGTCCTGCCAGAAAGCCTGCTACCTTACAGGGTCCTCTCCAGGGGCCACAGCTCCTACCAGGAACTTACACTGGTGTGCTTCTCCACGGACTGCATAAGGGACAACCTGCTCTTCATGGTCCTCTCCACAGCACCTCCCCCCTCTTCTTCTTCATTGACCTTGGTGTCTGCAGGGTTGTTTCTCTCGTTCCTCTCTCACACAGTTGCTGTGTAGCATGTTTTACCCTTTCTTAAATACATTTTCATAGGGGTGCCACTGGTACTGCTGACTGATTCAGCTGCATCCTGTGCTGGGTCCTTTGGAACTGTCTGCAACTGGCTGTGTCCAAGAAAAGGGCAGCTCCTGGTATCTTCTCACAGAGGCTTCACCTGCAGTCCCTGCCACTGCCAAAACCTTGTAATTATTCATATGCAACAAGAGACCTCTTTTCTTCCTAAAAAATAAATCTTATGATAAAAAAATATTGAGAAGGTTTACATTTTCTGCATATTTTATTCTAGCTATCTTATTTATTTTTTTTCCCTTCAGCCAGTTTTATACTGGAATCTGAAATAATGACTCAAAAATTACACCATATTTATTTAGCTAGTGATCAGGTTTAATTTGTTATGAAATTTAGTGTTCCAGTTTAACATATAGCCGGCTTGAAACATTTAAAATTCCAGTCAGTATAGCTTATAAGCTTAGTCAGTATGTATAGCTTGTAAGTTATCCAAAGATTTCAACATTTTTAGTAAGAGGGGAAATTTCTATCCTTTTATTGCAGATTCTGCATATCTTGCTGCTATGTGCACGTGTTTATATAATGAGATATTCTTAATGTCTTATAACATCTGAAAGCATCTGAGGCACTAATATATTTTAGAGTAATAAATGCACTCCGAATAATTAATTTTTTTTTTCTAATGCTAGGTCATAATCCTAGGTGAAACTTAACAACGCAAATTCATTTTTAGAAATTCTTTTATATTCATTTTCATTCCTGTAATTTAGCAAGCTATTGATTGTTTCTCAGATGGGAGGAGAGAATTATGTTCTCTTGAATTAGTTAGAAAGGTCTCAAAAGGAAGTACATTAAGTCAACTCAAACTCTAGAGTGCAAGGTTGATAATGGGTACCCTCCAAAACTAAAATAGTTGTTACAACATCACTTATATGACATTTGGAGCTAAGGGTCTTCCAGGACTGTATATCCACGATGTAGAAAAATTGTAATACAAGCTGTACTCTACAATTAATCATCTTTTTGAAAACTTGAAAGACATTTTATTAAATATGTTTATCCTGTGAGAGATAGATGAAAGGCTTGGGTATCTATGGTTTTGATTTTATATGAAAATACTTGTAGTCCTGCATGTGTACACAGGTGCATTTCTTTATTAGTATTAAAAGAAATAGAACCTGGTATTTTTTGCAAATTCTCTAAACATTCATAATTAATGTTATACTGTTTTATGGTAAACTGCTCCATCACAGCCAGAGATCTGAGTTACCATATAGTGTCCTAAGGTATAATTTTTATTTACAAAATTTTCCCTTTGTTTGAAGGAGCCAGGAAGGGAAGGAGGACTTTTTACTTTTTTTTTTTTTTAATACTAGAAACACGAAGATACAACCAGGCTGTGTTATCAGACAGCTAACAAATGGGACTCTAACTTGTCTTTGGCTTTTCTTTTTCTGCCATTAGTTCTGTAACTTATTTTAGTCCTTCTTCAATGTATCTGGTTTGAATGGTACCTCTGCAATACACAGGGAAGTGTCATGAAGAACAAAACAAAATTTAAATGCACTCATGCACAGCTTAGTTAGGTATAAGGATCACAGATCTGAGTACAGTGTACATATGGCAAACCTGGGAAGCACGTTCAAAGATGTGGGAGAAGTTGAACAGCCCTTGACCAGTGCTGCTAAACGTGTCTGCTACAGAAGCCAGAACAAGAGTTTGATCCAAAAAGTATCAGTAAAATAAATCTAGGACGACAGGGGGGCAATGATTGGGTGTTTTACTCAAAGGTATTGGAAATGTTAGAATTTTACAATTCAAGGTTTTCTATAGGTGCTGACTTTCCCAAAATTGCCAGGGAAAATAGATTTTTTAATTGATTGTTTAATATGTGAGAACTGCTGTATTTAAATTGAATTGCCCTTTCAATGTTTCCAAAAAGTAGTTTATGTTTTTGGAATGCAAACTGATTGCCTTTAATGCAGCTTGGTTCTTCCAACTCTCTCAGGGTGGACTTGGGAGGGAGATAACCTCTCAAAACCACTTTTGTACCTCTCTCACTATTCAGTAGAACATACCTATGTACAATTGATGTTAAATAGACAAGGGTATTCATACCAATTATTAGGTCCGGTGTTGCCTTCCGATCCTGTGGCAGAAAGTTTAGCTCTCTCTTGCCAGTGTAATCCATACAAAAATGTATTAATATGATTTAGAGAAGATTAACTGCCCCTCCCTATTGAGATTTCTCAAAGTGTCTTCCAGTTGATGTGTTCCATATATGGAACATATATATGTGTCTTATGCAAGCCCCAAAAAGCAGGCACTGTGGATCACATGTAGGTTACAATCCTGGAATAAAATCTGGGCTTCTTTAATATTGTAATTTAGATTAATCGAAAGGAAAATAAATACATAAATAAACTGGTCTTAAGAACAGGCAACTAATAATTACCTAATGTTATTCATTCCATCTGTTCTAGAGGTTTATATAATAATCCAAACTCATGAGATTTTCCTTTTCTTTTAAAGAGAAAAAAAAATCTGCTGAGACAGCTAAATCCTGTTTTTTATCACAAATGTTGTTCTGGCATATCATTCAAGTTATGACACTTTGAAGTTTGAACTGAGTTACTCACTTTGGAATAATAATAATTTCCCATGAGGAAGAAAAGTAGTAATTTTAAAAAAGATTTTTTAAAATTTTTTTGTATACTTAAGGTCTATAATTAAGAAGTGATTGAAGGATTTAACATTTGAAGAAGTGCTTGATATATGTGTGTGCATAAATGTAAATAATATCTGAAAGGATACTGCGATTTTGTCCTACAGAAGGAAAAAGCTGAACCTAAGAATTGAAAAAAATTTCAATAGGGTCAGTTGACCTTGGCTGGATGCCAGGTGCCCACTAATCTGCTCTATCACTCCCTCTCCTCAAATGGACATGGGGAGAGAAAATATAACTAAAGGTTCATGGTTCAAGATAAGGACAGGAAGAGATCACTCACCAATGACCATCAGGAGCAGAACAGACTCTTCTCAGGGAAATTAATTTAATTTATTACCAATGAAATCAGAGTAGGGCAATGAGAAATAAGACTGGATCTTAAATGATTTCCACCCACACTTCCTACTTCCCGGGCTCAACTTCACTTCTGATTTTCTCTAGGGAACAGGGGTTGCAGTCAGTTCATCACATGTTATCTTTGCCACTCTTTTCCCTGCTCCAGTGTGGGTTCCCACTACAAGAGACAGTCTTCCACAGTGAGTCCTTCGCACAGACTAGAGTTCTTTACAAATTACTCTAGTGTGTGTCCCTTCTGTGGGGTGCAGTCATTCAGGAAGAGACTGCTCCAATGTGGGTCCCCCACAGGGTCACAAGTCCGGTCAGCAAATCTGCTCCACTGTGGGCTCCTCTCTCCATGCATCCACAGATCCTGCCAGGAGTCTACTCCAGGATGGGCTGTCCATGGGTCACAGCTTCCTTCAGGCACATCCATCTGGTCTGGGATGGGAATCTCCACGGGTTGCAGGTGAGTATCTGCTCCACCATTAAAACTCCATGGGCTGCAGAGGACAGCTTGCCTCAACATGGTCTTCTCCAAAGGCTGCAGGGGAGTCTCTGCTCTGGCGCCTGGAGCACCTCCTTCCCCTCCTTCCTCACTGACCTTGGTGTTTGCAGAATTGTTTCTCACACATATTCTCATTCCTTTCTTTGGCTGCCTTTGCACAGGGTTTTTTTCCCCCCACCTCAAAAATTTTATCACAGAGGTGCTACTACCATCGGCCTTGAGCAGTGGCAGGTCCAACTTGGAGCCCGCTGGCATTGTCTCTATCTGACATGGGGGAAGCTTGCAGCATCTTCTCACAGAAGACAACCCTGTAAGCCCTTCACTACCAAAACCTTGCTACACAAATTCATTACAATCTATATGTATTTTACTTATAATTATATATAAAATTACTGAAAAATGGCTTTCTGAGCAATAATAATTTAAATTCTGAAATAACATTGAACAAACCACAAAGCTAGAAAATGGGACCTGAGAATTACAAAAGTAGTATGACTAAAATCCAATGTTTGCATTTAATTTCAATGATTTTTTTTCTATACATATTTTTTGCTATGCTTAATTTAAAATTAAACAGGGAAAATATTAGAATTATTTCCTATCCTCCAACTCAGCAACAGAAAGAAAAATTACTTGTATTAAAACCGACTTTATTTCTTAGCATGCTTTTGTCACAAAAGAAGGCTGAAATGTCTGAACAGTGACCTGGTTCTTTTTATAAGGTTGTTCAGAAGAGATACAACTAGCGACTCCAGGATTTACAAAGGAGAAAACAAGTTAGAAAATTAATAATAAAAAGAGAATTAAATCTAAACTTTCTTATGAAATAGATTGAGTTATGGAATAAAGTGTCAAGTAAATCTCAGGCAAATGGAATTTAAATTGAAATGGATAGCACATAATGACATATAGTATAAAGATTTTATAACCAAGAATTTGTGGATATTGATAAATGACAAGAAGAAAGAGTCAAGTGAACCTTGTAGACTGTCCTAGATTGGTGTGTGATTATAGTATTTGGTTTAATTTACAATTATGATTTTTGATGCAGAAGAAGAAATCAAACTATTCTACTTTAAAATTATAAAATTACATAAATGCAAAATTTATGCTTTTATTAATGGCTCTTCAAAGTGCTTGATAGTACAGAAATTTGTGGACATGTAGGACAATTAATTGCATAGCTGAAGCAGTCAAAAGTTATGTCTTCCACAATTTAGAAACCAAATTATCCAAGATGTATATATATTAGCTTTTCTTTGGTTTTGATTGCATGTAATGCTAGCAAACAATTTTGAAGAAAAGAATAAATTCCCAGTACTAGATGATTTCCTTTCTGCATTACTTTACTATTGATGGAAATAACTCTTTCTTGCCTTGGGTTGAATCACCGCGAGCTCCTGCTTATGCATTGTGCAACAGGTAAAAACACAAATTTGAATATAAGCATTTCAGGCAAGGTGGCCATTTCTTATCCAATAAAGCAATTAATTGTTTTTTCACCTTGCAACGAGTGCATTTTAAATGCACACATCTACCAGCACACATTATGCCGCTGGTTATAGTTGCAGCCAGCATAATTGAATGTTACGAATATTTGTTTAGTTATACTTAGGTTCTATTGCTAGACTCTTCAAAACATAAAATATACATTGCAGAAAGCAACTCTGATACTTGTTAAGCATTGTGTCAATTAGGAATGAATTCAAATCTCTCTCCTCAGAGTCTCAGAGAATACTAATTTTTAGCTGTGCACTATAAACTCTTCTGGATAATGAAAATCTATTTAGACAACACGGAGGAATAAATGGAATTTGGAAAGTAAATAAACCAGTGAGCTGTAGAATCAAAACTAGTGTTGGCTAATATCTTTATTTAGTACTGGAGAAAGACAGAATGCATATCTTTGCACCACTTCTTATCAACCTTATCAAGTTGTAGCCATCTTCAGGAAAAAAGAAGACAATTTTTTTTGCCTTCTCTTTTGATGCCATTAATGCCATTTGCAAGGGTTCCGTGCTTTATAGGCACTATAGAGAGTTAAATCATAAGATCAGAGGATTGTCTTAATGAAAAAACACGAGGTTTTGTTGTTGAAGAAGTAAATCATGAACCAGTCAGTTTTCCTTCCCAAAACAACCTTCTTGTAGTTGCCATAGTTGACATCCATTTACTCTGTCAACGCTCCTGATTCAGAGTATTTTATGTAAGTAATAGAAAATAATGAATGCATACTAATGTTAGATCTAAATGCATTGGAAATTAATATTTTAAAAGAAGGACAGTACTATGTAGTGATGGATCAAACTTGTTTACAAATATAAAATTAAATTAAGAAAAAAATCAAGCTTCCCCCCCCATTCCGTATTTCATGACAGTATTCAATACTGTTTCCTCTAAATATTAGGTTAACGAGAGCTAAGATGCTTTCATAGCTTTAAAATTTATCAAGAGAATTGTCATCCAGTATTCATTTAAATTTGAATGGTGAAACTCCATGTAACAAATAATTACTCAATATCTGTTACAAACTAATTTGTAACTAATGCTGAACTAGCATCAATTGCATACAGTGCCTAGCTCCTACAAAATTTTGTGCGTTAACTGGATATCATTCCCTTTTAACTTTTTAATAAACTTTCAATGTGCATTTACAGTGCTTTTATATTATGCAAAAGTATCATATTCAAGAAAAAAAAAGTCTTTAAAAATTCAGGTTTTGTTTTTTCTTCAAAGTGTAAAATAAAGTGGTAATGAGAACTTAGGGGTTTTTTTAATAAAATCAAAATGCCACGATCACCCCAAAATAGATACTGACCTTCAGATAAAGGATTTTTTTGGGTCTGAGTAAGATTAATCTCCCTACTCTGTCCTAGCCACTAGATTATATAGTCGACCTTTGTTTCAGTTTCTTCTGTCTACTGGAATGTCTATAAAATAGTTAAGCATGAATTTTACTCTAGAGAGCTTGAGATCATATCTTCATGATTAAAATACTCATCTAGAATACAGAGAACCAAATTCATACCAACAATTCACTTAGGGTGTGATAGATCTTTGACACTGAAAGCAAGACTCATCATTAATTGACAATTCTAAGAGGTTTTTTCCTCATTGTAAATTCTGCTTGTATCAGATAAAGCTGCTGGGTTTTTTTTTCTCCCCTGCAGTTTATAATACTCTGAAACTCAGATTGCCTTAATGCTTCATGTATTCTAAATCTGGTGCTTACAAGTAGCTGAGCTAAACACACCCTTAGGGAGTTTACTAGATGTGGGCCTCCAACTTAACTCAGAGGATCTGCCCAGAGGAATATGGAAACATGTTCCTGAGGTTTAGCTTGATAGAAGATTATCTCTCTTGCCACTTGTCAAGAAAAACATATAGCATTTAAAGGAGCATGTCTTTAAAAAGACAGGCTGTTGCAGTGTTTTTAGGGAGTTCACAATTTACTCACACATGCAAACAGGTCACTCAGACTCTATTGTCTCTCTGTCAGTTGGACTGGACCATCTGTTCTGGTCACTCTTGTCCAGATGCCTCACTCCAAGAGCCCAGGCCACATCACCTACTCACTGACTTGTCTGGCTTGATCTCTGCTAGGGATTACACCCTGACTTGTGTACCCACATTCACTCCAGCTGCTGGCACCATAGACACACAACACTGGTCCCTCTGACTCACCCCAGCTGCTGCACTCAAGACCACATACATAAACACGTGCCCAGAAGAAAGGGTCTCTCTCCCAGGAAAAGAGATAGAATGGGGTTTAATTAGAGGACAGGACCGTCTGCACTGACCAAGACAGGACATGGTCAGACAAGCATACCAACCAGCACCCTATTTATTGGCAACCAGATCCTTTTACTCTCTTGTCCCTTTATTATTCGAAGCTTGCTCCTCCCACACTTTGATACCACTCTTCCCTTACCTTATCTTACCCCTAAATATCTTGTACAGTGTCAGAATGCTTCCCCAGCATATCATAAGGGACCAAGGAAGGGATCCCTTGGTACGGGTGGTGCCCCAGAGAATCATGGTTCTAGGTCTCATCTGGCCTGCGGGGCTGATGCTCTCTGGGACATCCATGGGGGGCTGGGACAGGGGCATGTTGTCTCATCCCACATGGTGGGTGGTGAGGGAGGTGAATCTTTGTGATCCCCTGAAAGGTGTACCCACTAAGCAGCCAATCTCTGCTCGGCCGAACCACAAAGTCGGCAGAGTCACGACAATGACTCAGAGGAACAATATAACACAACTTTCTTTAAACTAATGGGGTGGATAACACTGGCTAAACTCAATGTGGGTATTGGATAAAGTATTTAGGCAATATCAAACAATTTTAACAATGATGGTTTGGCATTGGCATGAACTAGAACACTGGTGTAGGAAAGCAGACAAGATAGGAGAAGAAAGAAAAGGAAAGAAGAGGAAAAATAAGAGGATAGAGAAAGCCTCACCGCCCTTGGGATGTTCTCCAGTGATACTCATCCTTGCCCACCAGGGTCTGCTGTCACTCTCGGGTTCCTCTGGTGGTGGGGTCATGCGGCACTGACCTGACCTGCTGGGATCTCGCCCTTTATAGGGCTCAGTTCCTCAGCTGAGCGTGCGCAGTTGCTCCTTCTGGACAATTCCAGAAACGGGTCTGGAGTCCAGGACATACGCAGTTGAATGAGGCTGAGGTCTCCAGTGGGTTTTGCCCCTTCCACTGCCATGTCCCCCGGGTGACCCCTCATTCCTGCACATGCACAGTGACAAGCCTTTGAACTCAGGAAGGGCATCACCTAGCAAGAGGTTCTACCCCTCCTCTGAGGCAGAGGAACCGGAGCCTCCAAGGCGGGGAGCTGGCATGGGGGCAGGGGCTGCTCCCTGTAGCCAGGCAGTACAAGTTAACATAACACAGCAACACGTGTTGGAAAACAATTGTTTACGGCATCATACCTGATATCAGTCCATCACACATTCGCCTCTGACTGGGGCTCTCCATCTGCCTTTATGATCCTCTGCATGTGTCTGTGTGGACATCTGTCTTTCATGATCTGATCACTGTCCTGTGATGGCCTAGGGAGTTTTCAGGTTCTCCTATCTGCTTAGTGTCAGAGGATAATAGTAAGTCGGTGATCCCCATGTTTCTCTAATTATAGAATACTTGAGATGATAGAACTTGAAATATGATTATGTGAGAAAAAAACCCTGCTCTTCCATATTTGTTAAAAAAACCTCTTCCAGACTTTCTCTCTGCCCTATACACTCAAACAGAAATACACACAAGAGTATGGTACTTGGCTAGATTTTCTAACACAATGCACATTTATGGTTTTCTTTATGGGCACGATGAAAGAAATGCAGTAATTAGTTAACTTGCAGAAACTATTTTGATGAGACCTTCATGTAGAATAATTGCACATAATCTCTAAAACAGTCTTCATTTAAGCCACAGATCTAAAGGATCTTCAAATGTGAAAACAAGATAAATATAACAGATTGGTCTTGTCTTGCATCTCTTAGTACCAGTTTTTTAGCAAAAGCATTAAGAATAAACTTGCATGGGATGAGTTTTAGAGACGATAATTGAGGAAAGACTCTGAGATTTGGTTATTACAGGCATTTTTTGGAAGAGTGAGAAGCAGAATCCAGACTAGAACAGTAAGCATGTAGGGTAGAAACTGAGTTAATCAGTTCTGGTCAGCAATGTATGTAAAGTTGAATGGAAGAAAAGAGATTAGACAATAATCTGTAGGGCAGGGGAGATCAATTTTCTGAAGTGAGTGCAAACAAATTTTTTGTGCTGAATGGGTAAAGAACCGGAAAACACTTTAGAGGTTGGTCCAAAACGAAAGAGCAGGTCTGAAAGCTGAGATTGGCTGTAGATGCTGGAACACAAAAAGGGTTTGAAAAAACAATATGCAGTAAAAGGAGAATGAAAGTAAGAAGGAAAATTTGCAAAAAATAAGAAGTCATTAAACAAAAAAATAAAGTCATTAAATGAATTTAAAATAATCTGAGAGAAGAAATTTTGGTGTCAATTTTTATAGTGTGATATAGCAAACAATTGTGAACATTATGCTCTTAATAAATGAAGTTTACTACACTGCATTGCAGTGCCTTCTAAACACACTGAAACATAAAAACCATAGACGTCAGCTATACCTCTACTCCTCCAACCCTCCATTACTGTAGCACTCGTCTTAACATCTTTTTTCACTGAGTCAAAAGTTTATGTTCTTAGATGTATTGCTTCGTTAGTCTCAAGTGTTTGCATCTAGATCATTAATACTTTTAAATGACTCCACTATTCCATCTCTTTAGGCTCTGCAAAGACACATGTGGTTTGAAGCATATACACCTTAAACCAGAGTTAGAGAATTATAGTTGTTTAATTCTGATGATTGTCGTGTCTCTATTGCAATGTATATAGGTCACTCCCAATGCTTCCTATTTACATCGTATTTCCATGGAAACCACAACACCTACAAAGAGCACAATAACACTATTTAACAGAGCAAGTTCTCAGCTACAAACCTCTATTTTTTTCACATGTTCCCCACCTCTGGCTGTGCATTTTCACCATCGATGAACAAGAAAGAGCCTGTGTGCTGAGCTCATGACAATGTGCACCAGCGGAGGTGACCCACCATCACTGTCGTCACTGCTGACACGTGCCACCCACCACCTCGCTGTGCTGACACCCACTGCTTGGTCTCCATAAACGTTCAGCAAGTGTCAATGAGTGCCAATGGGTACAATTTTTTCTGCATGGAGGAATTCAATGACACCCCTTTGCTTCATACACACTGCCATGTCAGATGCCGTTTTGTCAGATGGCCCCTTTGCAGCCATCTGTCACATGACAACAAAATCCAACAGAATATTGGCGGGAAGGTTCAACCTCTACTGCCACACCACCAACATCCGCCTCTGCGGTCATGGGCCAACATAATAAAATGGAGGCTTTACTTTTGGGGAGGCCCTCATCTGTTTTTCCTCTCAGGGTACACTTTGATTTTTCTTCTGTTCATATTGTCTATTATATTTGCTGTTATTCACTTAATTTCTTTAAATCTTGCACTCATTCTATAAGTAATTCAGCAGTGGTACTCAATCATAGATAAGTAGCATTATACTCACCAAGTCAATATATGCTATATGTAATGCATTCAAGTTACCATGTTTAAAAATAATTATACCTTTTTCCACTGTAAATGAGGTATTTCAAAAGTTCCTTGGTAGTTAACTATGGTGCAATTACACTTAAAAGGCTTGATGAATTCCCTGGGTAATGGGGCTAACCTTTAATTATTTTGTACACTCATTCCTGATAAAAATTCATAGCCTGTATACAATGTAAAACTATGTTCTTGCAAAAAACCAACCTCCTGACAATTATTTAAAATGCAGCAACAATAGATACTGTATATTTAAGTATACAAAGGGACATAGTGGTTAGGAGAAAAGTAAAAGAATATTCAAGATAAGGGAGGAAAGAATAGAATATAACTCTAAAATGTAATGAAAGGAAGAAATGGAAATATATTGGGAAAACACGCAGTAGTGCTCAGGAACATTTCCTCCTGACTTTTAGGGACAAGTACCAAAAGTCAGTCTGCAAAATATTAATTCCCAGAGACTGAAGTTGATTCAATAGAGGAGCAAATAACTTAGTCTAGGTACAAGAGAAGTAGGTGATCGAAATCCTTGAGAGAGACAGACATACTTGCAGATGAGTGATGAATTAGTTGCATATTGTCACAGACAGACAAGCCCGAAACTGTAAGCCTTAATTTGTCCAAGAGAAATTTTCCTTTGCATGGACAATATTACTGATTTGATATTTCTTATGAATCTCCTGACAAGCTCCAGGTTTTCATAGCACTCTGCAAGGTATAAACCCCAATATTGGGGATGAGATTATGACTCTCAAAATGACCAGCTGTAAAACCAATAGTCACCTTTAAAGATCATGTATATTGTACAAATCAGACAAGAAATTAGATTTTTTGATTATCTCTTTTCTTTTTTTTCTTTTTTTTTTCTTCAGACACCAGTGCAATGACAGAGATTTATGATCCTCAGGGAAAACTGAAGCATCAAATAAAAAAGTTTTAACTGAACTAATAAAACATTTTCCATTTTTATATTTTTATTATTTTTATGTGTGCATATATTGAAACCCACTGAATGTACTTATATACATAAATGATAATTAATATGTCATTAATCTACTTTCTTTTGTTATCATCTTCTTTTTCTTGTGAAATGTAAATCAAAGGAAAATTGCAGAATAACAGGTGCAGGGTCTCCTGAGAACTCACTTACCAAGTCAACCTGAAATTGTGTCTCTCAGATAAAGGTCAAGGCCAGAAGGAAGCAGTGAATATGCAGCATGGAAGCAATCAACCCGTACGATCATTTAAAAGCAGGACACCTTTAAAGAACCATTAGCAGTTTGTCACAAAATCAATGGGTCTGATTTTCTTTACACTACCACGAAGATAAATTGGGAGTAACTCCAAGTTTATGAATGAAGTTTTATTGGCATAATTGTCAGTGTATGATAAGCCTAGAGGACAAAATTGTCAACTGGTTGCTGTTTGTATAGCTCCTGTATCACATTCCAATGGAGACAAGAGCATGTATATGCTCATGTATGCACTGGTTTAAATTCTCCATTCTTTTTGTTTATCTAGATCCTAATATAAATAAATTTCTGAAAGCATGAACTTCACTTAATTTTTTTTAAAGACTTAAATTTTTCTGAAATTTAATTAATTTCTACAAGGAATTTTATTAATCTAAAATATAAAGTTGAAAATTTATTTTTTCGTGGTCTCAATATGTTCTATTTCTGCACTTTTTTATATAGTGTGATTATAACAATGTACCAAATTTGCAACCAGTTGTAGAATACAGACAAAAGTCTCAATTAAGATGACAAAGTTATTTTGCCTTTTAAAACTTTGCTCCTGCCTCTTCTGCGTAACTTTTCTTTTTCCCTTTCCATGTTCAGGCTTGTATAAATAAAGTTTCAAGGGCTACGCTCTCAGAGAGTGACAAAAAAATATTATTTTACAGACACACATCTCATGGTTTTCTTTAGATCAAAGACACATTATGATAGGAGCCATGGTCAAACATTCACTAACAATGTTCCAGGCCTAAACTGTTCTCAGTAGATGATTTCAGGGCTGCAAACAGTACTATGTTGATAGATGCAGAGATGCGAGCTGTTATTGAAATTATTGTATTATTTATTAATTACTAAAGAAAACTCAAAATTTGACAAAACATTGCTTTTATTGACTTTACTGTTCTGAGATGCAGTGGCTGAAGCTCTAGACAACAGATCTGACATCTCCACGACTCACCAAGTAAGTTTTGGTTTTGACTTACAGTGAAAGTTCCCATGCAACCCTTATCCTGAAAAACAAAGTTATGTGCAACACATTTTTTTTTTTTTTTAAACATAGAAGCCAGCAGTTGGATGGCAATGGTGAAAGAGGGAAAAAAATATTTAGTTTTAAAATAAGCACACATTTAAACATCCCTAATAGAGATGAGACAAATCTATGTAATGCCGGGATACAGTTTACCGTTTGTATCTACCTGTGCGGTAAAACCCGCCGGTGCAAGAAAAAAAAGAAATAGCCAAACCTGGTAAATGAAAAAGGATCAAACAAAATTTCCTCCCTTTTAAAAATTATTTTGTTTATTTTTTATCTGTCAAATATAAGGCAGACCTATAGTCTAGAGGTGACAATTTCTCTTCATTGACTAGAGATGGAACTTGAAAATATGAAACTTTAAAATTACACATTTCACTTGCAAGCCCAAAATAAGCATGATGAATTCCCTGCTCAATATCATTACCTGTCATCTCATCACCTTTGGGCATTTTGCAGTCACCGTACCAGAGCATATATGATCACATTCTGTACAAAAGCAATTATGACTAGACCAATGTGCTAGATATACTGATAGGAGACGTGAAACACAATATTACAAGTATGGTCATATTTTGTGGTACAGTTGTGTAACACATTAAACCTTTATATGCTACAGAAAAGACTGAATATATATGTGTAATAATTGCTTCTTTCAAGCCAACTTCAAACATAAAACAGCAGTGAGTATAGCTTTATCCTATCATCTTATTTCAAAACCTAAGCATTTTGAAGTACTAGGTGTTTTGGGGGCTTTTTGGTTGTGAATTAAAGGGGGCAACAGAATTATGATTTCAAAGATTTTATACTCTTGTGTATAATTTTCACCTTAATTAAATATTAACTAAATATGTGTTCTAATACCCTGTGTGGTCTGGCTAAATTTAAAGTAAAATATTGGAGAGACATTGAATATACCTTTTCTTACTTCAAGAAAATATTGGTAGTTTAGATTCTATATTGTAAAAGCAGAGGTTTTGACTCCCTTAAATATGGTACAAAGTCATGCAAGCTTAAAAATACTCTTTGTCCTGTTGAAGTCATCATTAAAGTTAAGCATATCTGAATTTCTCCACAGGAGTGATGCCTTGGGAATTATCCTTGAAATATCCTTTGTACTAGTGGTCCATTGCGTTGACCTGGAGTGCCACTAACCTCACTGAGACTCAGGGAGATGCAGTTTCAGCTGCATTGAGCTCATTATAGAGCTACAGGGTAGAAACACCTGTTGTTTTCCAAAAGCTCACATTGCCTTCAGTGGGACCAAAATATTTTTCTGAAAGTACAGGCTATTCAAGGGAAAATAAACAGGAAACTGAAGTCTCTAAAGCTGAATCTAAGGATATTCTTGATCAACAAATATGTTTCCAATCTTACATTTTAAAAGATCTACATGAAACTCCCAGGTTTTTTGTCTTTTTTATTTAATTTGCAAAGTCAGCATGGTCATAGACCAGTTTCTAACTTTCTTTTGTGTTTCCAATGCTTTTTAAAAAACTGAATTCCAAGTACCTTGTTTGCCTATAAAAGGTATTTTTAGTATTAACAATAATTTATTTTAAAGGTTAAATGTTACTTCTCACTGAATTCTTGGTAGGCTTTGTGTAGTGGCACAAAATCCCACAGCATAAATTTCAAGAGGGATGAACTCTTATTTTGATGTGAACACCTTTTTTCAATTTAATACCATTAAATTCAAAAAAAGCAGCAACACTGGTCTTAAGGTGGGAGACATACACTAAGGAAAATTAGGCAAAGGTTGTTCTTGTTCACTTGGTTTGTCTTAGTAGTAACGAAGTTAAAACTTATTATTAACTTCAGAGAATTTTCTTATATAAAATAATAATTTAGCTACCATAGTAAGAATTTTCTCAGTGGAGATTAGTCCAGTATAGTTTTTCTAACCCTGTTCATGTAGAGATACAGTACCTCCTCTTAGCTGCAAATAGCTGGTTTGTGTTTATATTGCCAGATTAATTATCTTTATTATCATTATTATTATTATTTACTTAGTGAGCAGGAATTTTGAAACATTATTGTAGTGGTAAAATATAAGTGAGAACACACTACTAAATTGGTGTTAGTCAATGACACATTGTCTAACAAATCTTAACATTCAAATAGTAAACACAACTTTTTTTTTAAATTCACTTGGAAGTAATAATACGTGCAAACAAAAACAACCATCCCAGGTCAGAACAAATGTATGTAGTGAGAGTTCTTACCCTGCTGGTGTTTTATGTTCCTATCAAGACATCTGCTCCCATAAAGACCTCATGTATTGTCACAGCTTTCTGTTCTGTGAAGTTTCAAGAGTTAGAGTTTTATGGCTATATGCTACTGAGGAAAGAAAAGAACAAAGAGAATCCTTGGAACATGGAAAGCGATTGCTGCAACTTCCTAGACTGGTAGAAGCAGTATAAAAATTGATTTGGCCATTGTTGTGCCATGGCAGGATTTTGCAATCACTTCTGACAGGCAATGGCCTCCATCAAGAAAGAGCTTCCGCTCATTGTACACAGGGCTTCTTGGGACGACCTGCATTCAGGGCTTTTACAATAGTAATTAGTAATTCAAGTAGGCATGTGAAATTACTCCTCAGAGGTTTTCAGTGCATTTTTCTTTCTCTGTTGTCTGCATAGGGGACCCAAATTCTTTGTTCCAGTGCTCCAAATCATTGTCTTTGGTTTAGGTGCTTGATTTACTTCTTAGTCTTTGCAGCACTTTAATTAGGCTCCTATAACCTCTGAGCAGGTTGTCCATTTTCAGTTACATACACGCATCACTGTTTTTCACAGGACTGTATGGATAAATCACAGAAAATACTTAGTAAAAGTAACAGGAATATTTCACAGTCAGTGCTCAGTAACAAGAGTACCAACTCTTAAGAAGACAAGGTGCAAACAAAGACTGTTGCCAGACTAAATGTTTATTATATGTCTTTTTTTCTTTTTTAATTGAATAATTTTGCTGTCATAATGCCTGAGCTGATCACACTTACAGACATTCTCACTGATTTTACTGAGTACAATTCTATTCTCATACAGGTGATGTATCAAGAGAATCAGGATATTCTGTGATTGTAGGGCAGAAGACATTTGTCCAGCTTAAGTTTAAACATGAACATGCTCACTGAAGCATTTGGAAAACAAGAATTCTGCACAGCTCTTAGTCCTACACTAATGATTATAGGAAGTGAAGATTCAGAATTACTATTTTTGATCTAAGCAGAATGCTCTTTAACTTAATACAGTACAGATGTGAAACAAAGTACATAGTCTAATTAGGGGAAATAACTCAGCTATTTTCACTGACAAAATTCACACTCAGAGAAACATGGGCTCTTTTGGCCAAGCAGATAATTAATAGATTTCTGTAAATCTCCCACAGTGTGTAATTTGAGGGTGGGAAAATGTTTTATATTATAGATAAATATTCACCAATGTAATTGTAAATCAAACTTGTAATTGTATTCTTTTTAGAGCAGGCAAAGCTCAGAAAGCCATGTTTTGTAGCAACCTCCAGTTTCAGATTTCTGGTTCTTCATTTATTTCTCTATCTCCTGGGGAAAAAAAAAAAAGGCAAGTACTGCATCAAACATCACTCAGAACTGGTTTAGTGAAATGGGTTTGGATGATAGGAAAGTTCTGTGACTAAGGCCTGAAGCCAAGAGGCAGAGCTGCAACTTACACTTTCAAGCATGGCTGTAAAACCTAATCTTTAATCTAAATGATATAATCTTCCATTAATTTTAATCACACCAGTCCCATCTAATCTTCATTGTCGGGTTAAAAACCTGTACTTCTGGCCTAATTCTCTGATGTGCTGAGCATTGTCACTTACAGTGTCTTTCATTTCATCTTAAGTGCTGTGGAAATATTAACCCTTTGTTTTGAAAAATGGTGTAGGGTTACAGCTCTTACGGCATCTCTGATTTCAGTAATCACAATCCTGTTAAGCAGAAAGGAAAACACAAGCACAGAGGTTAGGGACTTGTGTACACAAACAATCCAAGATGCTCTACCCCTGCTCCAAACCGAGCAGATCCAAGCTGTGTCCAGCTCAGAGTTGCTGCAGTTTCATTAGCACGAGCGCAGCACTGGATCCACATGCTACTGTGGCTCCACAGTTACCACAGTACTCGTTTTAATCTGAGTGGCTCAAAAACACCCAGGAGCATGACATTGTCTTTAGCCCTGGATCCACCATCACCACCAACTAAACTCAGCTGGTGACTCCCCTTTTCTACATATGACATCTATTTGCTACAAAGTGTACTGTAAAGCAGGAGGAAGTATGGTAAAATTCTTTGTGGCTAATTTTAGCCACTAGATTAATTCCATCTGCCAAAATGGGAAATTTCCATTCACTTCCAGGCCAGCAAAGATGCTACCCTGGCCTTTAGGAGAGCAAATTTTAAACTACCTAGGGAGATATTTAGCAAAATACTCTGGGAATCTGCTTTTGAGAGCTTAGGAGTCCATGAGTGCTAACCAGCCTTTAAGAACCACCTTTTAAAGGCACAAGAGCAGGCAATTCCACTGAGCTGTAAGTCAAACAAGTGAGTCAGAAGACCACCTTAGCTGAAAAGGGTACTCCTTGTGGAGTTCAAGAGGAAAAAAACCTGTATGATCTCTGGAAGACAGGTCAGGCTTTGTAAGAAGACTGTAGAGCTGTGGTTCATTTATGCAGGGAGAAGACACAAAAGACCAAAGCTCAGTTAGAGTTGAAATGGCTAGTGTTGCTTCAGATAACAAGGTCTTTTTAAAGTATGTTGATAGCAAGAGGTGGTCTAAAGAAAACATGGTATCTATTCTTGTTGAAGACGGTCATCTGACTAATAGGGATGAAGGAAAAACAGAGACATTCAGTGTGGTTTTTGCCTCATTTTTTAATAATACTGATAGACCTTGGGCTGCCTGGACCCTGAGTCAGAGTGTGGGAACAGTGACTTTCCATTTGTGGACATTGAAATTGTAAGGGACCAGCTGTATCAGCTGAAAGATCACAAACCCATGGGGCCTGATGGGATTCATCCCAGAGTTCTGAAGAAGCTAGTATTATTTCTATCTAAAATAAGGGCATGAAGGAAGACCCAGGGAACTATAGATCTACCTCTGTAACCTTGGGTCCTGGAAAAATTACGAAGATTATACTGGATGTTATTGAAAGGCAATTAAAGATCAATGCAATTGTCATGCAGAGTCAACATGGGTTCACAAAAGGAAAGTCCTGTTTAATTTGTTAGTCTTCTCTGTTAAGGTCACCCACCTAGTGGATGAAGGAAAGGAGTTAGATTTAGTTTTTCTTGATTTTAGTATATCTTTTGATACTGTCCCTCACAGCATACTTCTGCGCAAGTTGTCCAGCTGTGGGCTGAGGGAATTCATGGTGCACTGGGTGAAGAACTGTCTGAAAGATAGGGCTCAAAGCGTTGTAGTGAATGGGGCTACGTGCAGCTGGCGACTGATCACCAGCGGTGTTCTTGAGGGTTCAACTCCAAGGCCAGGTCTGTTCAATATATTTATCAATTACCTGGATGCGGGAGTTGAATGCACCATTAGTAAGTTTGCTGATTATACTAAAGTGGGAGGTGCTGTTGACTCATTCGAGGGACAAGAGACCTTGCAGAATGATCTAGATAGACTGGAGCATTGGACTATGATTAATGGGATGAAATTGAATGAATCCAAATACTGGAGCCTGCACCTGGGACAGTGTAATACCAGGAACAACTATAAACTGGGAGAGAAGTGGCTGGAAAGCAGCCCTGCAGAAGAGATCTGAGGGTGCTGGTCAACAGCAGGCTCTACGTGAGCCAGCAGTGTGCCATGGCAGCCAATAGGGCAGACAACATCCTGGGGTGCATCAAAGACAGTGTAACCAGCGGGTCAAAAGGGGTGATTATCCTGCTGTATTCAATGTTGGTGCAGCCTCCTTTTGAGTATTTTGTGTTATATCAGTAGTTCTGTGCCCCACAATTTCAGAAGGCTGTGAATGTCCTTGAATGTGTCCAGAGAAGGACAACAAAGATGGTGAAAGGGCCAGAAGGCATGTCCTGTGAGGAGAAACTAAGGACCCTGGGTTTGTCTAGTTTGGAGAAAGAAGGCTGAACTGGTCAAGCTAACTCTCCAGATGTCATGCCCTTTATACAGTTGCAAGGGCAGTAGTAAAAGTTGGCAAACAGCATTAGGTGGAAGACAGTAAATTGCTCCTTTCAGTAGTAGGTCACAGTTAGTATAAATTGCATATAACTTTAAACTGCTCTCTAAAATTGAAATTTTCTATTACTGTGGGATTTTAATGTCATACTTGCAAGAATAGTTTACACCTGAGTAAAGTCATCAGTCCCACCAACCGTCAGGATATATCTAGAACTTGTCTGAACATACTGATGTGCTTATACAACCTTTGTGGTGAGCCACAAAGCCTTTAGCAGTCTGAAGCTAAATATGAGCAAGACTGACATAGATAGGGAAAAACACACAAGTTTGGGGGTAGAATATTTCTTCACATGCAAAGCAGAGTCACAACACAGACTCTTTAGCATAGCTGTTCAACAAAGTAGATAGTAAATTTTGATAGCAATAGGTATTAATGCAAGAAGTCAGTGAAAATTTGATATGATTTTCACTAAAATATTGTCTTTCAAAATAAAAAAAGCTATAAATTTAACAAAAGAGTACATCTTCATGGTTGTTACCCATAAATCCCTTATCAATGTTATTTACAGTCTGGGAATGAATCAAACACGAGCACTATCTACAGCATAAACAGGCAGGAAATACAAAAGCACACATTGCATATTGAGCTTATTGTTACCCTTCATAAATATTTCTATCTCATTGCAAAATGACTGTCATGACATCTGTATTACAGAAGATGGAGAATGTAAAATGAAATTTCAATTTTAGAAAATATTACCAAAATTTATTAGATTACAGGGTGAAACTCTTGCACTGGCTTCCAAACTGAAGTCCCACTAGTTAAAACAACACTCTGGAGACAACTTTGGTATTTCATCTCATGGAACCAGGACATACATTCCAACACTGAGATTGGGATTCAGTCTTACTCTGCACCTGGCAGAACGGGATCTCATTTTAATTGGACAGATTGAAATTGGCAGATGCAGGATTGATGAAGATAAAAACACAAAGGTGGGGAATAGGATTATGAAAAATAAATATACCTGGAGTTCATGTTTCAAAGTCTTTATTCATATCTTCTCTCATTTAATCTTATATCACTTATGTAAGCCCAACAGAACGGAACCAGACATTGATCTCCAGAGTCCTGCCTGACAGAGAAAACAAGTTAACATGGGGAACCAAGTGCCTTTGAGTCCCTGTAACTCATGTCAGCCTACACCGACTGACTGTATATTTCACTACTGCTTTAATCTTCAGTGTATTTTGAGAAGTGATCCCTTAACTCTGGCTTCTGGCTTTTCATTTCAGTTTTTTTTCTTACAGAAATCTAACTGGAAATGGACAAGGCATGTGTTTTCTCTTTAGCACATACATGGAAGTGCTTCTGCATCCTTCCTGAAAATTTTGTTGTGAATATTTATCAGCTGATAGGACTGAGTCCTGGAAAGAAGTCTTCTGATTTATGAATTGTGAGGTCTGTGGCATGAACTGAGAATAGGAATATGATTTCCATCTAAAACAGTAGCGTAATTGGAGAATTCTTTCTTAGCTGCAGCAGGAACAATCCCACAGTGAACAACATAAGGCAGCAGTTCAAAATACACAGCAAACATACCTACCATGGTTGAGCACATGCTTTGAGATAAATTTCCCTCATGTAGAAATAATTTGAGAAGTAGCATGCTTTGGCAGTTATCTCAGATGTAATTGCATCAGAGCAGTTACACTGCAGCTTTTGCTTCAATGCATCTCAGTTTTAGATAAACCGATTTGTGTAGACATGCCCCAAGAGGTAACCATATGGTAAAGTTTGTGAGGCTATGTGAACTACATCTTGGAAGAAGTCTCAAAAATTCAGGCCAATCTTCAAGTGACATCTGTGTCTTTATTTTTGATAGTCATGATTACCTGCATGATCAAATCCTCCAGGCTTTGGGTGGTTCTGCTTCGTTCAATGCTGTTCTTCAACTTTATTTTGTATATAGAGCTATCTGTAAAGGAAGCTGACGGACAAATAAGTATTTAATTTAGATTAAGGAAGTTAAATAAATGTTGGTTTCTTGTTATTAATGTTCTTGTTAGTAATGTTAGTAATGTTTGAAATAATGACCTTTGTTACACACAGCTTTTTTTAATTTTTTTTTTTTTTAAATATCTATTACATAGATTTTAAACATTGTTGCCTAAAGGGCAATAGAGTTTCTTAGCTAGAAACTGTTAATTTAGAAGTATTTGTTGACAGTAATTGCTCAACACCTGACATTATGCTTAAAGGAAAACTGTAAAAAAGGTTATGCTCAACTTTCAGCAGTGAAGGTATGCCTTACTAACATCTCCCATTTACTGAAGCAAAA
Source organism: Bucorvus abyssinicus (assembly GCA_009769605.1). Lineage (NCBI taxonomy): Eukaryota > Metazoa > Chordata > Aves > Bucerotiformes > Bucorvidae > Bucorvus > Bucorvus abyssinicus. The sequence goes on from CM020033.1 coordinate 17,737,424, forward strand.
ATTAAAATGTAATATAATAAAATGACTGACCTCTAAATCAACCACATCCACTGCGCCCAGGAGTTCTGGAAGGGATTCTACACACAACATTTAAAACACAGCATTTTGTAGCACAGAATGTGTACATATCCTAAGATAACCTTGGAGATAACCATTCTGAGAGTTTAGGGTACTTGTGATGATCTTAAAGTTTCTGCTCTCTTCCTACATCATAGTGCAGATTTGGCTTCTGGTGCTTTACTGTTGTCACCGTTTGACTGAGGTGGGCCAAATCACGGGATGAATTCTCTCTCCAATCAGCCCCTCCCCTATTCCAGGAGAAAGGGTTAAGAAGAGAGATAAGAAGAAAAGAAAAAAAAAAGTTGGTGAGACCTCTGTTAGGTTTGGGAATCTAAAACAATTTTAATAACAGTAGAAAGATATTACATACAGAAAACAAACAAGATATATTAACAAGTTTATATAGTATCAGAAATCTGGTGTGGTGAGAGTTAAACCATGGTTAAGGAAACAAGGCAATAGAAAACCCCTACCAGTCAGTTAATGGCGGCAGCAGGTGGCTGCGGGCAGGGACAGGGACCGGGACGTTCCGGGGGCTGGGAGCGATGGCAGGAACATGCAGCAGCGGAGGCAGAAATTGCTGCGGAGCAAGCAGAGCATACAACAGCAGCAAGGGGCCTGGGTGGTGGCGGTTTGGTCATAGCAGGGTCCAGCAGCAGTGTGGGGCAGCTCTGGGGCGGAAGTGGTGGTAGGGATGGCGGCAGGCAGCAGCGCCGAGCAGCAGCTAGAAAGGGGGTGGCAGGCAGGCAGCAAGTGGCAGCGAGTGAAGGCAGTTAGCAGTTTGTCCGAGCAGCAGGTGGAAAAGTCGTGTTCTTCCGTCGGCATGCTGTTCTTAAAGAAACACCGTGCCCATCAAAAGCTCCACAGCCAGTGAGGTGTGCTGACGTGCAGGAATATTCTAAGTGGCGGTTTGATATGTCCATCAGAACAAACCAGCCCTGTTCATCTTAAACCAGGACACCTGTAGGTCTTCAAGTTGTCTCTAGGGTAGAGGAAAGTTATTTTTGTGCATCAAGAAAAGTGGCAGGGCCTATCCTGGATATTGTGGAGAACTTCCTTAACAAAATTCTTGTTTCCTGTTTACTTGTAATGAAATAGCCTGTATTTCATTATTCAGGAGACTCACGTGGAGCCCTTTCTTCCCAAACTCCTTGTTCCTTAATATAAAATAGAGCAGTCTACTACTGGTAATGCAGAACACAGCAGCAGGAGCAAAAATGAACAGAAAAATAGAGAAATCAAACCAGACAAACAGAGAAATAGAAACTAGATAAAGTAATGTTAGGTAAGTGAATGTTAGATCTGTCAGTGACTTAGAAGTTCATTAGCGTTGTTTATGAAGCAGACCAAAGCGAATAAAAATGGCTGTCATCTAAAGAAAAATATTCCAGAAATTAGAAGAGCTTTAATTAGAATTGCATTTTTTTCTTATTTTATTTATTGTTGGTATCATAAAATATTTCATTTAAGATATGTAGATAAGCATGTGGAATAGAACACTTGATATGAAAAGGTTGTCTTTGCTAGATACCAATAATCTATTACGTAGTTCATAAATACTTAGAAAACTGAATTATATACATGAGTGGCTAGGTAATGCAATCTAGTTGAGTGTGATTTTTTTTAATTTCCAAAGAAAGAAATCTTCCCAAGATGCGATTCAGTCTCTATCTGTATATTAAAAACCTGCATACTTCCGTAAGTGATGACGGCAAAGTTATTAACTATTCTTTTTCTTTTTCTTTTTTTTTTTTTGTGAAACCGTGTAGACTTTCAAAACTAAAACTGATCAGAAAAAACAGTATTTTATAGACGTCCAGAAGTTAATCCTTTTTTTTAGATTATAGAATTCTACATTATCAAAGCTAAACACTCATTTCTTTAACCCTGAATCCTGGCAATAAGAGTTTTGAATAAGTTATTAAAAAGTATTAAAAATGATCAAAGTGAATTGTTTCATTTAATTGATTTTGGCATTAGTTTAATTCAAGGTACAGTATCTTTTGATGTTTAATTTTACCATATCACTTCAGGTCTGAAGCATTTTTAGAAATCTTAAAAATTTTCCTAGGTTAGGACAACAATTTCTTTTCAATCTAGACACACCATAAACAGATAGCAAGAAGCTAAAGGTACAGACAAGGTACATAGATTTCAAAAAACTTAGAAAGTCAAATACACTGCCTCAAAATGTTAAAATTCTTTTGAGAAAAGACCTTTGGAAAGCCACATCTGTTTGTGGATACTATATGAGCAGAGAAAGTGACATCTGCTATATCAGCTTGTACATGCAAAAGGAATTAAGGAAACTCTTGAGGACTGGAGAATTGGAACAAACTATGTCTTCATTTGGTGTCGGAGAATTATGAATGGATTCTCTATGAAATTCAGATTTCCCACCACTCTTTAGTGGCAGTAAACCGTTCTTTAGTGGTTCATTGAATGTTTACTAGAAGTTCCATGCAATAGACTTATTTCTCTTGCACATGCAAATTTTAACCTTTTTTAATCCTTGAAAGGCAATATCGTTTTTTGACTGTTCATTTAATTGCCAATATCCATTGAAAACTTATAAGTGAAATCTAAAAGAACATTTTACAACTGCTGATATCAATTACTTTGTTATTAGCCCATTTGTTAGAAGAAATGTTTCAAGTTATTATTTTAGCACAATGAGTGGAACTTATCCGTTCAGTTGAGGTAGAGTGGCTTTTGCTCCATTTATGATCGCAAATGGTGAAAAAAGGCAGTTCTGGAAGAAATTAATTTCCTTCTGAAGCAGTACTTTCAGTTGGTTATATGAATTCTTAGGTTAGAATGCAACTTTCTACCATTAGTAATAGGCTTGATGTTCATGACATGCTTTCCTTGTATCAGCATAAGTCACATTTAATATTTACTAATACTCCATGCCACTTTGTGAATTACTTAATTACACTGAACTACATATATTGCAATTTAGAACAGCATTTGTCTACAATGCAGCTTTAACCACAGCAAACATATAAATACAAGTATATTGCATGAAATAATTAAAACAGATACATATTCATTATAAATTTATTTCATATGAAATTTAATCTATTTATAACTAGAGAGTAATACGAGGATCTAACAAAATCCCTTTAGTCCTTACTCTTAGAATGTAGTGCAATAATTTGTGTTAAAACCAGCTGTCCTTCTTGTAGGGCTGGAACACTGGTCAATTTGAGGATATTACCTTTTCTCCACATTTTCCTAGTGCTGTTACTTTCCCCCAGATAAAACAAGCTATGGCACAGACCATCTTGAGAACCGACATTAATAATAAGAAAGGAATAGCAGCCAGCTGTCACACCATATTACATCAGATTCTTGCCTCTACTCCCTCTGGGAAGTGTTCTGAATCATAATTAGTACATAATCAATTTGTGGTTTTAATTAAATAACAGCCAGGTGCCAAGTATCACAAAGAATAATGTTTTTGTTCTTGACTTTTGAAAAACAAAAAAGTGGAGAACAGTGATCGAATTGGCCTCATGTCTGTTAGATGAGAGCCACCAGTTGCTTCAGAAACATATAACATTTTTTTCCCCTGGCTCATTCAATATGAAATCCATGCACATCTTTCAGAAAATTGCAATTGTAAAAACTGAGCTTTTCCTCTCAAAAACTGTCAGTAACTTAAGCAAAAAAAATAGAAGCAAACAGTAGTATTTAAGAATGTTAATTTTTTCCAAGCATAAAAGAAAAATACAGGATTTTACTACATTTGTGAAAAGTTGAAGCAATAACTGGAGACATTGGAGATTTGCGTTAGGTGTCCAAAAGAGTCTAGGGACGTTGCACACTGTAGTCAATCTACATTTGGCCCACTGCCATTTTAATTACACAGGGAAAGAAAAAATTATTACATGATCTTAATGTAGAGTCTGACTTCATTAAGACCTCTTAAACTCAATATATCATGTCCAAAAAGCAGAAATTAGGGTAACACATTGCATATCTGGAACATTCTGAGTATAATTGTATCGGTACTTTTTTTCTAGATTCATGACCTTTCAAAGTCTATAATTGGAAGGTAAATAGTTTAATATACAGGTAAATATCTTACTGTTTTCCCAAGAGATTTATTAATATTCCATATTATTAAAATACCAGTAGGTGTCTCTATTGCTCTATTATTTCCAGAGGTTACAAAGAAGCTCCCAAACCTAAACAAAAGCAGACAAAAAAACCCACCACCACAAAAAAAACAAACAAAAAAACCCTTCACAACAACCACTACCACTGCCCTGTATCACCACAACATAACCCACAGCATTTCATATCTGAAAGGGAAACTTGATGCTTACAGTGAAAAGTGCATGATATTATGGATCTTTGATCCTACTTATTTTCCTGAAATTTGGCATGCCTTATCTTGTTTTCTAAGCAGAAGTTTGACCTCATGCAGGCTTGCGTACTGCAGCCACATTTGTTAACATCTTTCCACGTGGTCACACTCATCTCCCAGCCCTCCTTCTATTTTGATTGCCCCATGGTGGGTGGCCAGCAATTAAAATTTTCTCATTTAAAGTTTCAGATTTGATAAAGTTCTCTGAACATCTAGAGGTCTTATGACTTGAGTACTTATAACTACTGAATCTTTACCTCTATGGAAAGATTTATTTTGCATTAGTGCCAGAAAATAAGTGGTTGTTGAAATGATGAAAGCAGAGCTGTTGTGAACAACTGTTTAAGAAATGGACGAAAAGTAATTACCAGTGCCACCATAGTGTCAAGGAAGGTATTGTCACTTTCAAAGCTACTTAGCAATTATTTTTTAACACTGATGATTAAAAACTGAACACTGAAAAAACCAAACAAATAAGTATATTTATCAATATTTTTTACTATATTTAGCAATATTCAGTACATAATATGCAAATATAAGCTGCATTAATGCAAAATCATATCAATTGAAAAACAATACATGAAGGCATTTCTAAAAAGCTATGTATAGCCTTCCAAAAAGACTACACAACGCAACTAAAAGCTCTGTTTGCAACTTTGTCTTCCCAATTCCATAGTGCTTCTAATATTGCAATAAAAATATTTGTTGGCTTATTATACGGTCCAAAGTAGTGTTTTCAAAGAGACAATGGATAACCGGAGAACCTTGTGCTCACGAACAAAAACAACAACAGCAAAAAAAAGAAAGAAATTTCTCTGTTTACACCTATATTTGAAGTTAAAATATCTCAAGTGGTATAGTAATGTCAAAAAGACTTGAATGAAGATTAGCTAAACTGGTAGCAAGATAATGCTGGCAACAAACTTTTCTTTGCCTTCAAACAAACATAAAATGCTCACAAAGTTTCTTCTAATTTTAAAAACTAGAATAGACAGCCCATGTTTGCGAGGAATGCAGCAGGTGAGCTGGCTTGAAAACAGCAAGCAGCAAAATCCACACCCGAGCTATTCTTTGATCTTGGAGTTATTTGGAGAAGTGGTGTACAGTGTTCAATGTGTTTGTGTGGGATTCTGTGCCAGAATTTTGTGCTTCACCAACCACTTTTCATGACTTGCTGCTCAGAAAATACATAACCTGCTTGCTGCCTCTATTTCTGCAAATTTCTCTACTGAGAAGATGGAGTGGAATGGTGAGGGAAGAATTATCACTCATTTTCTCAGATGTCTACCACAAAAATATTTCCCCCTCCTCTCAAGAAATTATCTAATTTTGTTTCCTTTCTCTATTACTTAGGCATATAAGCATGGTTGAAAGTTCTATTGTAGCTGGCCAGGTCACTTTAATGAAGTTTTTCTACATCTTTTCTCTCCTTCTTTTAGAACAGATACCTTCCCTGAAAGCCTAAGATACTATTAGGAACTACAGGGAGAAGAAGAAAAAAAAGAAAAAGAAAAAGAAAAGAAAATAGAAAAAAAAGAATATATGTGAAAGAACTTATATTGAGAAAAAAAGGTTAAGTGTCCTTTCAAGCAGCATGAAACTTCAAGAGGCATTTTAAAAATAATCCCCCAAACCTATTGAGACTCAGGGCTCAGGGCAGTCCTACGCCTCTACCTTCCCTTTATTTTGTACATCTGCTTTTTTCTATCTAGAAATACTCTGCTTGGATAAGAATCAGAGGGATCCCAGAAGGTATTCATTCTGTAATATTACATTCCAAATTTTCTCTGAGAAAACAGGGATATTATATTTATTTGCTAAATATATGTTTGGGGTTTTTTTAAAGAATTGCACTAGTGTTCGGGAATACCATTGAACTCAAGGGCATTTTGAGTCAGGGAGTATTTCAGAGTAAGGTCTGCATATAGTTACTCTCTCTAACACTGTGTCATTGATATGGCACAGTGAAATGAAAAGGTCAAACAACCAGAGGTGATAAAGGACAAAGAGTACAAAGAACAAAATATAACTTAATTTCCCTCTCATATAAAATCACATTCTGAATTAATTTAAATATTTTATTTCATTGAAGAATGTCTTATCTTGGCTCCTCTTATTTGTGAATCCATTTAGATTGTCCTTTTTTTATATACTTTTTTTTTTTTTTGTAACTAGAGAGAAAATTTAAAAAAAGATCTTCAGAAAGAAACAAAAGCCTTAAATACAACTACGTTAGTCCATATGCCAAATACCTAGGTTTTAGCAAATGACTTACATGACATGCAGATGATTTAAAACTTCGTGTGGATAGAGCACACCATAAACAAATCACAAAACGAGAAAAGAAGAAAGAAGATCCAAGGCCAGTTAATCACACAGCTCTAGGAGCAAGGGCAATGGGGCATAAAAGTTCACTCAGCCTTTTTAATTCATAACACAGTTATCAAAGAATGCGATAGTCAGTGACATTTCTCCACAAAGTGCCAAGAGCTTCGTGGTGCCACCACAAAGGCAGCTCCCGCAACTTGAGCTCTCAGGTTCTCATTTGGTGAACTTGTGATTTTTCGTTGCAGCTAGCATCGCTTGTATTTAATTTTGACTGGCCCTACAACAATAAAATAATATTTTCATACTTTTTCATATTCATAGATGCTATTAAGACTACATAGCATACATAAAAATATTTGTCATTTGGATTTAAAACCAGCAATAGTTTCTTAGATATTCAGAATGACATACAAGCTTCTAATGAACCCATATGATAATTTAACTGGGATTATTTCTGGCTCTCAAATTACACAGCAGCATGTCTCATTTTAAAGATTGAGTTAGGTGCTGAGACAGCATGAAAATAAAAAGGCCCAGAAACCATCACCTTAAATTACCAAAATTTTAAGAGTACAGACATATTGCTTCTTTTGTTGCTCAGTCCAAGGAAAAAAATGTCTAAATTTTTCAAATATAATTTATCACTTTCTATGAAAATATTTTTATTAGAATTATACATGAGAATCTTATTTCCATAATAAGTGGGAATATAATATGATGTGAAGCAACTGAACATAAATCTTTTCTAACATTTCAAAGAGTTTCAGGCAGGATGTCTTTTTTCTTCCCAGATTTTATTTTAAGAAGTAGTTAAAACATGCAGGCACTGAAATAAACATGAAACCTATGAAGCCCTATCAAACTATAGAGTGTACAATCACAAGTCCATAAATTTCTATATTTAGTTATTTATAAAAGTCCCTTGGCTGTATTAATTACACAAGTACTTAACTACTGTATAGGCATTTAAGTAGACTAGCATAGGAAATATTTATCCTGTCCTTAAAACATACATATATGAGTGTAAGAACATACACACCTGCACTTGGAAATTATTTCCATAGTTGAATAGACACTATGTTTACTTTCTGCTAAAAGGACAATATTTACATATATATACATATATACATGCACACACACACGCACACAGAGGAAAGAACGACTTCAGTAATTAACTTTGCAGAAAGAACTACTTCAGTAATTAACTTTGCAGTTGATATTCAATATTAAATAGAATATCTTTTTATACAGGACATTCATCAGCTGGAGTGTAGAAGCTTCTCTCTCCATAGCTGGCATTTGTTTCTTTCAACGGTTAAAATGGAGATTGCTTAAAATCCAAGACTAAACTTGAAGTACTGGTTTTGTTCCTTCTGAACACTCACCTTTGCTAAAATAAAGAAATTGGCCCCCAAGCACCTGATTTCTCTCTCTCTTCAACTGCTAATGGAATTTATCTCCCAATTTTATGAAATATTTTAGTATTAATTTCCCCAAGTTTCGCAGATTTTTTGTTATGAATGCTGAACTGATAGGGAAGGGGAGAAGGAAAAGATTTGCATTTGTGATGAACGGCATAATTACACATTTCTTCGTTCACCATTTGCTGCATAAGTACCACACATTTCTGCAAAGGACAGGGACTGGTCAGCAGAGGTAAGACGTCTGTGTACCTTGCCTTCGCTGCTGCTGGCTATGATTTCACAGGAACCTTTGCAGAGATCATTCCCGCCCCTGGAAGGGCCCTGTAGCCTGTGGGGTTGCAATGTCAGAGCAGGTCTAGGCAGCAAGGAGGGACTCAGCTCCACGGGTCCAGATTGGCACAAAAAAATGAGATAAATGACTGCAAAAGGGAGTAAATATCAAAACAAGTAATACCAGAACGCAGAGGATATGGAAACAAGATGACCTTTTGAAGACTCTTAAGATGACTGTGTGGATTTAGTTCAAGAAAGAGAGGCATTGAAAACTGCTAAACTAAAAAGCAAGACAGAAAGTAAGGCTTTCTCTTACTTTCTTTACCTTTTTCTCTAGCCTTTTCCCTAACGCAGTGACTCTGGGTGACTAAACACACCATTGATATTATCTACAAAGGATTTCTACTGTGACCTTTACCCAGGTGCAAACATTTTTACTAGTTATATACATAGAATATTTAGGTTTAGGGAAGTTAGATAATGAGAGATGAAATTTAGCCTAATAGCCTGGAAATATCCTAGAGGAATTCAGGGAGGCACAGAGCTGTCAGAAAGCACTGTTATGGGTGTTTCAGCGTGCGACCACTCCACTGCAAGATTGTTTAACTCTTCCTGTTGTGAGGTAAAGAGGCGGGACTGGACTAGTACATCTTCCTGCAAACCAGTAGATATTTTAATCTTCTAAATACTATATAGCTCTATTAACAATTACTGCTCAGCAGCCTTTCTTCTAAAACACCAGCATTTCCTCTGAAGCTCAAAATAATGTTTTGAAAAGATGTGTTGTGCTTGGATTAAACACGTAATCAGAATGATTGGTTTTCAAGTGACTGAGTGCATTAAGGCAGCTGGCTTCAGTGAAGCTGCACTTTTGGAGCATCCTCAGCTTTTCACCACCCCAGAGGTGCCCACTCTTTCTGAGGTGGTTCTATAGAACTACTTAGGTCTAGTCCGAAGTGCTGACCTCTGCACTGATGACAAAAATTGGTGGTTCTTGCACAGTCTGAGAGCTGACCCTATCCTTAACTTAATCGCTGACTTGTGTTTTCTTTCCAAAACCAACAATCAGCCATTTCTCAGGAGAAGGTGAAAGGGATGCACGGGGACACACAGAAATCTTCCATAATCTTAAAGGGGAGGGACAGTGTCTGCAACAGAGATAACTGACAAAAATATTCCTTGCCATGTGGGGGTGTGTAGGGCTGTGTGTCAATGAGCCACCTGACTGCCTTTAATGTGGCTATTTGTTTCACAAGAGGTTGCACTATGTGATATGGTATCAGCAATCACGAAGTCTGGTATCCCAAAACTGAGTGTTAATAACTCATGGTCATATATTTAGTTCTCCAAAACAGTTATAAAAAGCCTTGCATCTATGCTAATCGTAACAGTTTAAATGACATGCACTGTGAAATGTTTTTTTCACTTTTTAAAAAAAGAAATTTGGGCTAGGTTAATGCATAAAAGTTATAATGAGATAAAGGTGTTTGCCAAGAACACAGTACCTGAAAGATGTAGTGTTTACATAACTCCAGTACAACCTGTTCTTTGCAATTCATCTGATTCAAGATGTTTAATTTTTGTCCTTATGTAATTCTTTTTATTTTCCATTAGAATTTTGGAAAGATTAATTGCATTTAGGGGCTTGTATTGGGCCCAGACTCTTGTGTCTGCTGGTTGTGTAGATTAGCAATGGTTCAGCAGTCTTCATGAAAGAGCTGACAGGTTACATCGAAATGTTGCTGTCCTGCAATTTGATTATACTTGTAGAGAGCAGATGAGCAGATCAAAGAAATATTTTGTACAGCTGGAAACTCTGATAGTGACTAAAATGGAAAATCTGATACTGAATTTGGGAAGCCAAAGGATAAATAAACAGGCCTTAAAACAGATTCAAAACCTGAATTTTTGTTGGACTAGTGGTATAACAAAGTCTTCACTGATTTATGTGCAGCTTGTTTTGTGACTCTGGCCTGCCAAGACCTCTGTACAGCAAAGATGAAATCCAGTGTTCTGAAATGTGGGTGCTGTCAATATTGGTCTGCTATGGCTCTTTGGCTTACAGGTCTTGAATATAGCTTGACACAAGCGAGAACTTTACAAAATCCTACTTCTCTGTGTATCCTCAACTACATGTTCCATCAGCAGCGTATGCTTACACGTTTTTCTGGTTCAAGGTTAGGAGGAATCTACAACAACTTTAAGTTCCTTAAGTCTAGTCTAAAATAAGTAAAATATATGTTATGTCTGTCTTACTGCTTATCTTATAAATTTAGAGAAGGAAATCTCATCTATTCTCAGAGCCTGTTTTGCTAGACCAGACAGTCCAGGTTCTTTTAATGTTCACTGCTGAAGTAAGGAATGTGCTTCCCTTCTCAACCTACTAGTCCTTCTCTATATCTACTCCTCTTTGAGTCCTCTTTCTTCAGGGCATATGATCATAACTACAAACAATGTGAACACTTTCTAGGTTCTAGTGGCAATACCACAAAATATACGTGTCAGTATCTCATTTCCCTTTTCCTTTTCCCCTTTTGAATCTCAGTGATGACTGGGCTTTTCTCTCAATCTATTTTTTACATTTGTTTCATCTTCATCTGCTTTGTAAGAGTATCCTGACTGTTCTGGGTTACTTTTTCTCAAGCGAAGAAGCATGGCATTTTTACAATAAAAATTGCTACCTTCATGTACATGAGGAATTTCTAGAAAATCATTTTTCAATAGCTAGGGCTTTTTTGTTTTGTTTTGTTTTTTTTTAAATGAAATAGCTAGACACTTTTCAGACAGAAACTTGAATCTTCAAATGCTCATGGGTAATAAATGAATATTCTTCTTATAGCACAATATACATACATTTTTCAAAGAATTCAAAATGCTCAAATTTACTGTTCCAAAAGATAATGTGAATTATGCTCCTGAAAGGACAGTGCACCACAAAAACCCTTCAGGATGCCAATAGATGAATTAAAAAAACTGTAAAAAATCTGTATTTTATTTTAGTTAATAATAATTAAAGGTTTTTTTCCCTCAGATATTCTTTTATAATATTTTGAGGTGGAATTTACTGACAGATATCATCATGCCAAGTAGTATCTTCAGGTTGTCTTTCTACTTTTGAAAAAAAAAATAAGCACTTCTGAGTTACCATTCTTCTATTTCAGTTTTATAAAAGTCTTCACCCAATAAATTATTAAGAGAACAACTTAATTTAATTTTTGAGACCTAGATTTTGGGGAAAATCACCTTTTTACCCATTTAATATTTTTTCACAGAGAGGAAAAACTAGTATGCTAGTTGTCCCTTATGTGTCTATTATGGGTGTTTTTGTTGTTGTTTTTAAAATAAGTCTGAAATTACATAGCCTAAATATTAAAAATATTTATGAAATCCATAAACAGTATATTTTCTTGGAGGAATATTATGAACTTACTAACATGATAGCATGAATATAATTAGAAGTAATAAATTATATTAACATTTTATCTCGTATTTCATCCACCCATAGTAGGCAAGAAAAATTTAAAGTGTACACATAGAACTCAATGAAAATATTATTAGAATCTTTTTTTATATTTCTGTTTACAGAGAATGATACAATGAAATCCAGTTTTAAGTTTAATCATTAGTCTCATCTCGATTAACTGGTGTCTGCTGACCACTTAGAGCCTAGGAGATAATTTTAGAAGTTATGTTTCCCATTTGCTTTCTCATTCTTTTTCCCTCCAGAACTTTTCTTTGTAACTTTCCTCACCATTAATTTTATCAGCAGTAAGAAACAAGGTGGAAGGAAAGAGAAGAAATAATATTTCCATTCTCCTGAACTTCACATAAAAACATTCCCTTGAAAATTGCATATATGATACTTCCAAAAAATTGAAATTAAAGTGGATTCAATAATTTAAATCAAAGTGATTAATTAATTTCAACATTAAAGTAAGGTGGCAGGAAAACAACAAAGAAGTTCATCCAGAAAACTGTAAAGTTTAAGAAATTGGAAAAAAAAAGATATGCAAGACAACACAGACAGAAGAGGACATCCTGCTAATGTGCAAGATAATTCTGCAAATAACAAAGCTATTTTCTTTTCTATTCACAAGCAGTTTAGCAGTTTTCTGTCAGACAACATTGCATTAACTGCTTTTATCATAGCAAAGAAAAATGACAATGCTATTGTAGCACTTGGAAGAAGTGGCATCTTGCAAGGATAATATCCTGCTTGTATTTGTCTGTGCAGGAGAAAAATATATTAAAAAGCCTTCTAGTACATGGGAAAAATAAAATCTGAAGCTCCACTGAAAGACAGACTTCTGGGTAGAACTCATCTCTCTCTCCCATGAAAAAAATCCAGAAATATCTGAAAAAAAAAAGAACCCTCCTCTTCCCTGGTCAATATATATAAATAAGACATAATCAATGGTCCTAACATATTAAATGCTGTCACCTCACGTTTCAATGCTTAAGCTAAAATCTGTCAATCAGGACTTTGGATTGGAAAGGTTGATGTATTTTAAGCCTATGCTTACTCATTACTGTAAACTTAGTTGTAAAACTTGCAGTTTGAATCAAATTCCTATCTCTTTTTAGAAGCTTATATATGTGTATGCTTTTTAATGGCATTTATTTAAGAAACTGCACACGTAATTTTTTAATTTTTTTTTTTAGTTTTTTTTTTTTTTTAGTTTTTAGAGTAAGTTTCCAGCTGGTACCTATTCATTTCACATTGTCACAGAAGTAGAATAAGATACAGGAACTGGTCTCTGAGGTCTTCCTCACAGTGTTCTGAACACTGAATTAGTCTCTTGTGCTCAGTTCTGAAGTGATACCTGAACATCTGCAACCTCCATCAAAGCAATATACTTCTGCACATCTCAGGTTTTTTTCTCTCTAGCTCTGTTGATCATCAAAATAATGTTAGTTCTGTTCATTCCCAAGACTTCTCAATAAAATCTAATTGACATTGGAGCAGCAAGAGAGTAAAAGTGTAGCAGGTAGTTTGGAATTTACTAGATGATAACTACTTGGACTAATTCTGTGAATTAGTAGGAAAGGATTCTCTGCAAGACTTTAAAAACCAGTAGAGACAAAGAGGGCTTAAAATAAGAATGATCAAAACAAGAAATATCACAAGAGGCTGTAAGGATGACATTTAAACTATTATCTTGCTTGGAAAAGCTAAAAAGTCATAGATCATTGTCTCTGTGTTCAGCCTTTCTTTACAAAAAGTCAGCAGAATGTGAGATTCAAGAGGAGGTACATACTCCAGTAAAGTCTTTTTTCTTCCAGAAAGTGCATTAAAAATCTGTGCCATGCACTGAATCTTTCTCTGACAAAAGCATTTTGTCACGTAAAACTTTAGAACTGAATTCCACTAGAATTTTATTATTTTCTGACAAGAAAATAAAGTAAATACTTATGTATTACATTGCTTAAAATTTTTAATTGTTGGGCACATTTCTGACAGCATAATTCATAGTAGACATTTTTCATAATAATGAAGAATTCATTTTAAAAAGAGCTCTTTAAATCTTAGTACAGAATTTCTTTCTGGAAAAGTTTTAAGAATCCTTCAAGTCATTAGTGTGTCTCTTGTTTGCTCCAAGTCAGCTGGAAGATTTTGTTAGCAGCAGAACAAATCAAATGCAACAGGAAGAATTATCTAGTATAATTAGAGAGAGATTTAATTAAGAACCCTTGTGATCGAGTTGATAATTAATATTATGACAGGTGCAATTTTAAGCACATTCCTTTGGTGACTAACTTCGGAAAATATTTACAGAACGTAAGTTTTCAGACTTTGATAAGAGTAACGAATCATACGTGTATGTTTTTCTTGTCTATTAATTTATTAATACGTTGCTTTTCTTACATGCATGCTACTGTTGGTTTTTTTGTTTTGTTTTTTTTAAACCACTATTTAGAGCTGATGGAATTCAATTAATCAAGGCATTTCATATTTTCATCTAATATTTTGGGGAATGGTCTGTGATAGTTAGATTACGTCAAGAGAAATTATCTGACAATACCCTAATTAACAAAATGCAAGAAACATATTAAATAAAGCTCTGAAGAAATGCTACTGAATGTTTTAATACTATTCTGGAAGGCTTGTGTTTTCCTAAATATCTTCTTTCTGCGGGGCTGCATTAGTGTCCTTCTTTCCTTACCTCTTCCATAATTTACCTTCTTTTCCTCAAACTAGAATTTAATTAATTTTTTGTAATATTTTTTCTTTTTTTCAAAAATGTTTAAAGTATTGAGCATTGACTATCTCATGAGAGATCCATTAAGTGCATGTGACATACGTATGTGAAGTAAATGCTACAAATGCTTACCTGCAGCACTACTTTTTTATCTTTTGTGATGCAAGTTAGCAACCAGAGTAAGAACAGATGTCATTTACTATATTCTACAGACAGTGCTGTTTCAAGGTCAAGGCAGTCATCTGAAGCTGGTTTTATGTTGCTCAAGGACAATGACAACTGCTGAGAATCTTTATGTGCAGGCTGACATGAAGTCTCTATGATATGGTCTGTGAAGTACATAAAGTCATAAGCTTGTCTTTAAAATTTAACTGAAAGCAAGTGCTCATATATCAAAGACATACAAGTAACTGCTACTTGTCCATTTCAGCAACACCACACAGTGTAATCAGTATTTTCCTTGTGTTTCCTCACGCCCAGCGACTGGGCATGCTGTTTTCTGGAACCTCCTTGCATGGGAACCTCTTTTACTGCAGTTACACTGGAGTAGATGTATGCAGGTTGGCCTCTGAAGCATGTGCACTGCTAGAGCTTTGCAGGTAAGAGTTGTATTTTGTAGATGTGCCAACTGTTCAGACTGAGGGTAAACTTGTGAGATGCCACCATAGGACTAGCCAGTACAATTGGGCAACTGATGAAGAAACCTGCAAGTAGTTGAAGAAACAATTGAGGGTTCTAAAAATCCAAACAACCAAAAAGAAAAAAAAAACAAACCCAAAAACCAACAACCCACCAACCCACCACACTAAAAATAAACCCTCTAGTTTTTCAGATACCAATAGTAATTTGTTGGAACAAATTGGAAAACTAGACTGAAAAGCTAAAAAGGTGAAATGTTCAGCCTGAGTTTGCTCTCTGCAAGCTTCCTTCAGATCTTCAGGAATAAATAAAACTTATTGTAGCAGAACCTTCCCGTGTTCTCCTCAAGTTAATGTTCAAAATGAAAGGCATGTGAAAATTACAGGATGTATCTTGAAACAATTTCTGTCAAAACAGGAAATGTTTTTATTTCTATGTTATCTATGATGTGCCTACCACACTTTAGGTGCTATCTTACAAGTGTATTAATCCATTTATAATTTCATGCTGTGACTACCTGATAGCAGTGTTAGTTGGCAGATGACTATCAGGTTTTGTATTTGCAATGTGCTCCTTTGTACTTTGCAAACACTAACATTTCCAGAGCTCCAACATTACTTAATTATGTTTACAATAAGCAGAGCAGGTAGAAATTGCTGGCACCTTCCATTCTAAGACATTTCTTCAGCTGATTTGAACTCTGCTGCATTTCAGACCAGAATTTCTATGAGATATGCAATGTTCTGAACATTAATTTTATTTTCATAATTTTAGCAAAAGTTGCTCAATTAGATTGAGTTTGGGGCATGTTCGCTCATATAAAAGAAATGTTAAAAGATATTCAAAGGATTCTTCAGGTACTTGCTTGAAATAGGTGTGTGCACGTATGGACGTGTTTCAGAGAAATGGTGTTTAGTAGAGGAAAAGAGTATTTGCTGATGCAAAATTCAATTATATTTGACCAGGTTATAGCCATCTAAAAAATTCAGATATGTAGTTCTTCATTTATCTGAATATTTATAGGTAGCTCATTTATCCTTGGTGTGCTCTATTGTTGATGCAGCAGATCAGCAGACCAGCTTTCTTCTGAATTTCTGCTTCTGCCTGGTGTGAAACACTACACATAAGCCAGGAGCACGGAGAGTGCATCTTTGTCCCCAGCACCCTGCTTTGCTCAGACCATGAAGATGGCAGTAGAGGGAGTGTTGAAGTGGAGTAGGGAGGGATAAAGACTATGATTATGTGTACTCCGTTTTGAGCTGAGGTGAAGGCCTTTTCACATTTCTGAGGGCAGGACTGTGCAACCTTCATGTTCTTTAAATGTGGTTTTGTGACTTTTCATGATCTCAGCCGATATCAATGAGTGATGGATTTTTAAATATGCAGATTTTCAAAGTCACAGCAAAGCTTTTTAGATGTCAAGTTAAAAGTTAATGAAAACATAATTTTGTCTTTATATCGAGCTCTGTGTTTAAAAGCAAGAATTTAGGAAGCTTATGTTAACAGCACAAGAACATACTCTTAAAAATGTTTAATGAAATATATATTTGGATACTTCTGCCTTGCTTATCAAAGAGCTGGACATCCTTATAGGCTCCACTGAGTTCAGAAACACCGCACCTTTTACACAAATGAACATTTGTGTTGCCTTGATAAAAGTAGGAGTCAGATCATTTACTAAGGCAGGTACCTGCAAACTTACGGTTAAGAAACAGAGGTTTATAATGACTGCAAGAAGCAGTCTAATCCTTATCTAACTTCCTATTTGTGATATTCACATCACGTAGGGTCTCATCTTGGACCTTCCCGTACAGGACTCAGCTTTACACTTGCAACAGTGCATGAGAATTTAGTCCTTCCCCTTACACACCTGCTGTTCCCAAATTGCCTGCATGTGTCAGTGCCACCTCCCGCTCCTCAGAGTGTGGTGACAAATATGACAGACTAAGGACAGAGAAAATGACCTAGAAACCTATACAGCACAGATCTAAGCTCTCAGCCTCTTCCAGTTCTCCTTGAGACCCTAATTTGTTCTGTTCCTGATTACTGACACAGTGCAGAACATGCAACACATTGTGTACAGGCCTGGGCTGCTTGAGTGTTTCACTTGAAGTGCAGAGAGCACATCTTGCACTCAAAAGACTAAGGGCATTGTCATGTTCTGACCCTGTTCTTCATTACATCTTATCTGTTATTAACTGGGGTCTTTTTTCTGTCCCCCCTGCAGGAGCTTACCAAGATCCTTGGGCTCAAGATGGCTAGGAAACACTATCAGGGACAAATAAAAGAACAGCAAGATATTATACATTCATGCAAGAGTACTTCACTCAGGCTATAGAAGAGTTTAACTTCAGTACAGAGATGAAAAGGACAGCACTCTTAGGCTACACTCCACCATCATATTCATATAGTCATATCGGTATATTAAATATATTCAGTATTAATAACTGTGTACACATTCTTGCACACTCCAGTTTCTAAACTACACAATAAAAATAATCAATTAAAGCAAATTGTACTTTAAGAATAGCTGGAGAGAAAACAAAAACAATCTGGGGAGTTCCACTGTTAAAAGCACTATCTGGTTTTTATACTTTCTGCGTTCTTATAGGTCATTCCACAGTTCTCTTCTCTTTACCAGAGTTCTGGAAGAAACAATTAATTACTCATATGCTCTCTCTGGACAAGGTAATCTTTTAGAGCCTTTTTGATCTTCTATAGAAATGGGACAGATATTAATCTGTGGAATATCAGAAACCAGTCTGTATGCAGATTTTTGAGTAGTGCTTGGTAGTTTCAGCTGGCATTTTAAGCCCCAGTGCAAAGCTAAAGGATATAACTAGAAAATAAGAAATTATGCAACCCCATTTTCAAATAAAGAACAATTTCAGCAGTAGATAGAACACAAAACGATATTGAGAATCCTGAGAAATGAAAAGTCTTTTATAATCCCCTAATGATGAGAAAGGGGGAAAAAAAACTCAAACCCAAATGTTTTCCCACAGTGGGAAAAACCTTCCTTGACTTTTGTCGGATCATTATTGGGTCCTTATTTCTGTAAAAGAACTTATAACAAATACCAGAATACCCTGCAGAAAAAAAAAGATATATCTTGCTAGATAGTATCTCCTGGTACTAAAAAAACATCATTAGATAAAATGTTGCTTGACAATAAAAATGAAGACTGATTTTTCATTTCTCTTCACAAACACCTGCAAGTAGTATCTACTTTATAATGAAAATGTTGTTTCCTATTTATCTTTTAACAACAATTCATGAGGCATCAGATCTGTGGCAGGTTGAAGAAAAAAACCTGCCCGAAGGCTTTTGGTGTAAACTGATTAATTGAATTATTCCCTTCCATGTTACGGTTTGCCCATCTTATGGAATAGAAAGTTTCTCTCGCGGGTGCTGCCCCTTTAAGAAGCTGCGGGCTCGGGACTTCCTGGCTGCCTTCCGGAGGGCTTCGGGGCTATTCGGCTACTCGAGACTTCCGGGGCTAGGTCGGGACTTGCGGGGCTGCTTCCCGGACGGCTTCGGGGGCTTTTCTCGGGTTGTTCGCAGCTCGTTCGCTGCCTTCCTCGGCTGTTCTCCGGACACTCTCGGCTCCGCAGAGCACTGCAGGACTTCAGCTTCGCTCCGGGGAAGAGGCTTTTTCTCCAAACCCTGCAGCCCAGCTCTGGGGACCTTGCAGGCTGCCGGAGTGGACCGTGCGCCGGGGCAGCCCCCGCCACGCCGCCTGGGACAGACTGCTCGCCTGGAGGTTTTTCTGCTGCTTTGATATTCTTCTCTGCACAACGAGAAAGCGGTAGGGACAGCGTTTCCTGCATATTACAGCCCGGCGTTCATAACAGCCGCGGTTTCTTTGTTCGCTCCACGGAAGCGCACACGTGGCCGGTGCCATTTTTCTGGACTGCACGTGGCCCCGTCCCCCTTTGTCTTTGTTCTTGTGTTTAAAACCCTCACCTTTCCATCCTGCACAGACTCTCAGATTTTGCATTGGTTTTTTCCTGCATGTTATATATATTGTTCTAGTTTTAATAAAGTTTTGTTTCAGTTTTCCAAACGTTCAGAGGTCTCACAAATCTTTTATTTTTTTTTTCCTTCCGTATCTCTGCTTTTGAACCCTTTTCTCTCCCGGAGGAGAGGGGTTCGGGGATAGGGAAGGACTCGTCCCCGTGCTCGGCTTGCCTCAGCCGACCGGCGACATAATTGGCGTCCCTGGGTGGGCACTTCTGAATAATTTAATAATTCATATTTTTATTAAAGTTTGGAAACTGAAACAAACGAGGTTTTTCCAGGATGGTGCTAAGCGAGCTTTTGTTTGAAGCTCTTAAGCAGTACGGTTTAAAAATGCTTTATGATCTGGTGCCTGGCACACCAACTGTGATGTCAAATTACCTGTTTCTAATTGGTACTGGTTTATGGTTTGCTGGTCTGGGGCACTTAGCAAAGAAGGTGTTCACCCTGGCGTGTGTAATCTCGGTGTTTTGGTCTGTACTCAGTCAGTTTATAATGCTCCCAGTGTATTTTGCACAGTACATGATAGTGGCTGCTTATGATTCGTCTAGCAAATGGATGATGGGAAATAACACTTCTCCATTTGGTACTGGATCAATGGCAATTGAAACTGGATATTCGGCAAATGGTATTATTTTTCTGTATTTGATAACTTTGTTATCAGTTATCTGTAACATGGTCCAGGGGTGGATAATTATCAAGAATAAGTATCACATGGGCACTACAGCCACCAAATCTGCTGCTGCCTCTCCACCCAAACAAGCACAGGTTGCCCCTGTGAAAAAGAAAAATAAGCCCTCTGGTGCTAAACACCAGAAAAAGACTAATTATGCAACAGATAGCTCTGATGACGATGCAGGACCAAGCACCTCTCAAAAGCGTCCAGGAAAGCCTTCAGGGAATACTGCCTCAGCGACTCCACCGGCACAGCCCTCCCAAGGATCCTCATCACGGGATGAGTCATCAGATCAAGAGGTAAACACCCAGCCTCAGTCCAGGAAGGACCTGAGAAGCATTAGAAAGGAATTTAGCAGGCATGATGGTGAGTCACTAATGGTATGGTTGCTTCGCTGCTGGGACAATGGGGCTGATAACATCGATTTAACTAGCAAAGAAGCCAGACAGTTAGGAAATGTGGCCCGGGAAGGTGCTATTGATAGGGCAATTGGCAAAAAGGCAAAACAGTGCAGTCTCTGGAAACGGCTTCTGACTGCTGTGAAGAGCAGATACCCTTTCAGAGATGACATAGAATGCCGCCCTACTAAATGGACTGTCCTGAGCAAAGGTACTAACTACCTGAGAGAGCTGGCTATGAAAGAGGTCATCTATGGTGACTGGAATGTTAATGTCAACCCGGACCAGGTGCACAGTAACGAGCCTTTGCTGCGCAAATTTGTGCAGAGTGCACCCCAGTCATATGCCCATACATTGGCCACAATGCTGTGGGAAAGAGAGGGTGAAAATCGGCCACTCACCATAGAACAGGTGTCTAACAGGATTCGCCAGTATGAGGACAGTCTTTCCCATACCTCTGCCTTCATTGCAGCAGTGGAGAAAGTGACAGACAAAATGACAGAGAAAATATTGGACTCTATTAATAGGTTAGAGCAAAGAACTGTTTCCTCTCCTGTGTATAACCACGTGTCAGCTGTTAGGAGAAATCGTCCTCCCAGAGCAAGGCGCAACAGACAGGACAGGCTACGATGTGACCGCCAGTGCTGCTCGAGAGGTCGTGAAGACACGAGGAGATGGGAACAACGACCTGCCGCTAACCACGGGGTACCAGCACATGAGCTGCAGAGCAGACCACACCAACATGACGACTGCAACCGAAGAGTTGTCGCTCCAGTCTTCGGTGAACAGTGCTGCAGCCCAAGGAGCAACTCCTATGATGAAGGTACCACAAGCCGGATAGACCCTTCCACTGACTGTGGACCACACCCTAGGCATTAGAGGGGCCCTGCCTCTAGCCAGGTGGAGGAAAGGGATAACAGGGTATACTGGACTGTGTGGATTCGATGGCCTGGCACATTAGAACCACAGAGGTACAAGGCCCTGGTAGACACAGGCGCCCAGTGTACATTGCTACCATCGGATCATCAAGGAACTGAGACTATCACGATCTCGGGTGTGACAGGAGGATCACAAGAGCTTACCTTGGTAGAAGCTGAGGTCAGCCTCACTGGGCATAACTGGGAAATTCACCGAATTGTGACTGGCCCAGATGCTCCATGCATTTTGGGCATAGACTTCCTCCGGAAAGGGTATTTTAAGGACCCGAAAGGTTATAAATGGGCCTTTGGGATAGCAACCGTGGGAGCCGATGGCATTATCCGGTTGTCCACATCGGTCGAACTTTCGGATGACCCTTTTGTTGTTAGCAGAATGAAGGTGGAAGATCAAAAGTTGCCTACTGCATCCTCTACAGTTCACCGCCGGCAATACCGCACCAACCGAGACTCTCTGCGCCCCTTAGAGAAAATGATTCGAGAGTTGGAGAGACGAGATGTCATCAGCAGAGCTCGCTCACCTTTCAACAGTCCTATATGGCCTGTGCAGAAGACCAACGGGGAATGGAGACTGACAGTGGACTATCGTGGGCTGAACGAAGTGACACCACCGATGAGTGCTGCTCTTCCTGATATCTTGGAGCTTCAGTACGAACTGGAGTCCAAGGCAGCCAAGTGGTATGCCACGATAGACATTGCTAACGCTTTCTTTTCCATTCCCATAGCACCAGAGTGTAGGCCACAGTTTGCCTTCACCTGGAGGGGTATTCAGTATACCTGGAATCGATTGCCCCAGGGGTGGAAGCACAGCCCGACCATCTGCCATGGACTGATCCAGGCTACCCTGGAGAAAGGTGGTGCTCCTGAACATCTTCAGTACATTGATGACATCATTGTATGGGGTGATACCGCAGAAGAAGTCTATGAGAAAGGTAGGAAGATAATCCGCATTTTGGTGGATGCTGGTTTCTCCATTAAGAGAAGTAAGGTCAAGGGACCTGCCCGAGAGATTCAGTTCCTGGGGGTTAAGTGGCAGGATGGACGCCGCCACATCCCCACAGATGTGATCAACAAGATCACAGCTATGTCTCCGCCTACCAACAAGAAAGAGACCCAGTCTTTCTTGGGAGTCATAGGCTTCTGGAGAATGCATATTCCTGGGTATAGTCAGATTGTTAAACCTCTCTATACTGTTACCCGGAAGAAAAATGATTTCACATGGGGCTCTGACCAACAACATGCCTTTGACTTAATCAAAAGGGAAATAGCACATGCTATGGCCCTGGGACCTGTGCGAACAGGACCAGAGATTAAGAACATTCTGTACACTTCAGCTGGGGACTGTGGTCCTACCTGGAGCCTTTGGCAGAAGGCACCAGGAGAAACCCGTGGTCGTCCCCTAGGATTTTGGAGTCGTGGATATAAAGGCTCAGAGGCCAATTATACTCCCACTGAGCAGGAGATATTGGCTGCCTATGAGGGAGTCCGAGCTGCCTCAGAAGTAATTGGCACTGAAGCACAGCTCCTCCTAGTCCCCCGACTGCCAGTCCTAGGCTGGATGTTCAAAGGGAAGATAGCATCTACCCACCATGTCACAGATGCCACCTGGAGTAAGTGGACTGCCCTGATTGTACAGAGAGCTAGGATAGGTAACTCTGGTCGCCCAGGAATTGTGGAAGCTATTACAGACTGGCCTGCAGGAAAAGATTTTGGGATGCCACCGAACGAGATAGTCACTCGTCCTGATGAAGCACCCCCATATAAAGACCTCTCAGACCAGGAGAAGAAATATGCTCTCTTCACCGATGGATCCTGCCGCCTCATAGGAAACCAACGGAAGTGGAAAGCTGCCGTATGGAGTCCTATGCGCCAAGTTGCAGAAGCAGCGGAAGGAGAAGGTGAATCGAGTCAATTTGCAGAGGTCAAAGCCATCCAGCTGGCCATGGACATTGCTGAAAGGGAGAACTGGCCACGGCTGTATCTGTATACAGACTCCTGGATGGTGGCAAATGCCTTGTGGGGTTGGCTGGAGAGGTGGCAGAAAGATAATTGGCAGCGTAAAGGTAAGCCTATTTGGGCTGCCACTCTGTGGCAAGATATTGCTGCCCGCCTGAAAAGGTTAGCTGTAAAGGTAAGGCATGTAGATGCCCATGTCCCAAAAAGCAGAGCCACTGAGGAGCATAGAAATAACCACCAAGTGGACAAAGCAGCCAGAGTGTTCCAGATAGATCTGGACTGGGAACACAAAGGTGAACTATTCCTTGCTCGGTGGGCCCATGACTCTTCCGGTCACCAGGGAAGAGATGCAACCTACCGATGGGCTCGTGACCGAGGGGTGGATTTAACCATGGATGCAATTACCCAGGTTATCCATGACTGTAAGATTTGTGCTGCAATTAAACAGGCCAAAAGGTTAAAACCCTTATGGTACAGTGGACGGTGGTCGAAGTACAAGTACGGAGAGGCCTGGCAGATTGATTATATCACTCTCCCTCGAACTCGCCAGGGTAAGTGCTATGTTTTGACAATGGTGGAAGCAAGCACCGGATGGCTTGAAACCTATTCCGTGCCTCATGCCACTGCCCGTAATACTATTCTGGGCCTTGAAAGGCAGATTTTGTGGCGGCATGGCACTCCAGGAAGAATTGAGTCTGATAATGGGACTCATTTCAAAAACAATCTGGTGGCCAATTGGGCCAAAGAACATGGTATCGAATGGATTTATCACATTCCATACCATGCACCAGCCTCCGGTAAAATAGAACGCTATAATGGCTTGCTGAAAACCACCCTGAAAGCATTGGGTGGTGGAACTTTCAGAAACTGGGATAAACATCTGGCAGAAGCCACCTGGCAAGTAAACACGAGGGGATCAATCAATCGAGCCGGCCCTGCCCAATCAGACCTTTTACATACCATAGAGGGGGATAGAGTTCCTGTGGTATGTGAAAGTAATCTGCTGGGAAAAGCTGTCTGGGTTTCCCCTGCTGCAACTCCAGACAGACCCATCCGTGGTGTTGTCTCAGCCCAAGGCCCTGGACACACCTGGTGGGTAATGCAAGAGGATGGTGAAGTCCACTGTGTACCACAGGGGAAGTTAACCCTGGCTGAAACACCCTGAACCAGAGTCTCATGCTGTTAATTTCTGTATAATACAATGTAAATGAGATGCGCATAACGTACATGGTATGGAATAAAGGGGTGGAATGTGGCAGGTTGAAGAAAAAAACCTGCCCGAAGGCTTTTGGTGTAAACTGATTAATTGAATTATTCCCTTCCATGTTACGGTTTGCCCATCTTATGGAATAGAAAGTTTCTCTCGCGGGTGCTGCCCCTTTAAGAAGCTGCGGGCTCGGGACTTCCTGGCTGCCTTCCGGAGGGCTTCGGGGCTATTCGGCTACTCGAGACTTCCGGGGCTAGGTCGGGACTTGCGGGGCTGCTTCCCGGACGGCTTCGGGGGCTTTTCTCGGGTTGTTCGCAGCTCGTTCGCTGCCTTCCTCGGCTGTTCTCCGGACACTCTCGGCTCCGCAGAGCACTGCAGGACTTCAGCTTCGCTCCGGGGAAGAGGCTTTTTCTCCAAACCCTGCAGCCCAGCTCTGGGGACCTTGCAGGCTGCCGGAGTGGACCGTGCGCCGGGGCAGCCCCCGCCACGCCGCCTGGGACAGACTGCTCGCCTGGAGGTTTTTCTGCTGCTTTGATATTCTTCTCTGCACAACGAGAAAGCGGTAGGGACAGCGTTTCCTGCATATTACAGCCCGGCGTTCATAACAGCCGCGGTTTCTTTGTTCGCTCCACGGAAGCGCACACGTGGCCGGTGCCATTTTTCTGGACTGCACGTGGCCCCGTCCCCCTTTGTCTTTGTTCTTGTGTTTAAAACCCTCACCTTTCCATCCTGCACAGACTCTCAGATTTTGCATTGGTTTTTTCCTGCATGTTATATATATTGTTCTAGTTTTAATAAAGTTTTGTTTCAGTTTTCCAAACGTTCAGAGGTCTCACAAATCTTTTATTTTTTTTTCCTTCCGTATCTCTGCTTTTGAACCCTTTTCTCTCCCGGAGGAGAGGGGTTCGGGGATAGGGAAGGACTCGTCCCCGTGCTCGGCTTGCCTCAGCCGACCGGCGACAAGATCAGAGTAATATAGTGCTCTAGGTTTAGAGGCTCTAGGATTGCAGTTCTGTGTCAGGCCTCATTCTAATCACTAGCCACATGAAAATGCTGATCTTGTAATATCAAACAGAATTCTTATGTGAATCAATAGGATCCTCTTTTCCTAATTTACTGAAAGTATAATATTCACTATAAAAAATGAGCCTTTCATAATCAGATGACTCAGTTTTGTCTCTCATCACAGGTGAGGCTATTAGCACTTGAAAGTAAGTGATAAATACGCTGTTTCCATAAGCAAAATGTTGAAGTAAAGGAAACCTTGAAAGCTGCATGGTTTTGAACTAAGTTTTTATAATCATCAGTGAGTTCTCAGTCTCTGAAACATGTATACGGATTACTAGTTTTAAATATGCTACAGCCTGGTTTGTTGACTCTATCAAATGTAGACCCTCATCTGTCATTTAACGACCATCTGCTGTCTGTTGGCAAAGCATCACTTCATCATCTCTAGAACATTGTTCATGTGAGGGCTCTAATCCTAAAGCAAATCTTGAGACAGTCATATATTCAACATGATCAGATTATTTTGCTTTTGCAGATCTCAATTTTGTATATTATGATCAATATGCAAGATGTCATTGTTTAAGCAGAAACATACTCAATTGTCCTTCATAATCTGAGGCTTGAAATTAGGTATTTACGTTCACAGTTAGGTACCCAACAAGAAGCCTGCTCAGGATTTTGAGAACCAATAAGCATATGCCACTCCTACTAACTCTAGTCCAAGTTTTCAGAGGCTACGCTGTCCTCACTGTGCTCACTAAGTCAGGTAGGTGTTCAGGGAGGTCTTTGATATATAATGCTAAGTGCAAAACGAAGACTGTAATATTTAACAGCACTTTTTGAGGTTGTTGGCTGTACTAATTTTCCCTAGACAAACAGCCTTTGACAAGTGTCTCTCTAACTTTCCAAGTGTTGCATTCACTTCATATTCCTGTCTAATAGAATATCAATAAGCCATCGGATGCAGTGGGAAAGAAATTATGGCCTCCCAAAATTTGATTTGGTGCAAAAATTTGAAATTATATACAAATGTAATAAGAAAATTATGCCAAGTTTCTGACAAGTGTAGACTACCTTACAAATATTTTTAAACAATACTAGTCTTAGAATAAAGAACAGGTTCTAATATCAGATTCTTTTTAAATGTTTGGATACATTAATTGAATGTTTGTGGTTGGGTTTTCTTGTTTCCATTCCAGGGCCTTTGTCTGACAGTTGCTAGGATATTAAAACAAAAGCGCAGTCTATTTTCTCCAATGTAATTTCCTCAGTGAACCTTGGGCAACTGCTGAGTTTTCAGGGGTTCTTACTGTGCTCAAAGATGACAACCTAAGGGCTTGCAGGCAGACTCAAGAACTTATTAACCACAAATTTTGTCATGCGGAATTCCCTAGATTTGCGAATAAGCAAAAACATGTCTTAGGTACATTTTAAACCTATTATTCATCACATTCAATGTTCTTCTGAAAAATTAATTACTCTGTTAGCTATTCAATGCCTACAGTTTTTTGTCTTTAGAGATATATATATAATCAGAACTCAACCATCATTAATAAGCTGATAAGCATTTGCATGTGGGTTGTAACCAATAATATGCCTACCCTGCAGTCAAAAGGACTTGTGTACCGGTGGTGCCATCATTATTGCATCTATAGCAGTAGAAAGCACACTATGTACTAGCTGCCCAAATTGATTTAGCAGCTTCTGCTGAGTTTGGCTATAGTGCTGTGAAAAGTTAAATTAAATAGTTTAATTGTAGCTTATGTATTTCTGCCACTTCAATGTACTTCTGTACTAAAAGTTTCTAACTGAACTTAAAATTACTAATTTTCAGTGCTTAAAATCTCTTGGTGTAGAATAAAGAGAAGACAACCAATTTTAAAGAGCTGGCAAACCTTTCAGTTCTTGTCAGCTCTTATGTTTTATTTTCCTGGTTAAAATTCTCAGAGTGCCTCATCCTGATAATGGGGAATATTTCTTAGAAATTATTTTTTCTGTACTCATCTCTTTGAAGATATATATTTTGTAATACGCTTAGTGCTAAGGTAGAATATGCCGAAGAAATTACTATGTTTTTTCAAAGTTATTATATCAATATTCATGAAGAAAGAAACCGTTTCAACATTTCATCCTAACCTCTGGCCTTGCATACATCCTGCTTGCTTTTGGACTAACCAAATAATGAATAAGAAATGAACAAGGATGTTCTTGTTAAATAATGTCATCTGGTAATTATTGTTCAGAGGCTGGAACATTATTTGCTAAACTGAAGTTTTGGGTGACCGTAATTAGAAACACAGTGCGGGAGTGAACTTGAGGTCAAAGCCTGACTTGCCAGCTTTCCTCATTGCTTATTTAAGGCTGGGGCAACCTATGATTAGCTCTGATGCAAACTAGCTGAACTGCTTGGATGTGAAGGGAAACCTCAGACAATTAGGCAAACTCAGATACAGATAAAGGCAAACTCAAATTTTTTAATAGTGCAGATGTCCACTCTTGTGAAATGTGGATGTTTCCCAGAATTGTATATCAGGCTGCCCCATCTATTTTGTTTGTTTGTTTCTTTCTTTGATTATAACCATACTAGGTGACCATCTCCGGGCTGAGACTATTTAGAATTGTTCCTGAAAGGACCCTTGGGGCAACTTCGAAGGGTGACAATTCCAGACACAATGTCAAATAGGATTACAGACAACCTGAATCCTTTTTGCATGACAATTGTGTCTTGGTAGGAGAATTTAAATCCCTCATGATCTGAATGATTTTCCTGAACAATAACAATGTGAAAGCATAATTTTTCCTGGAATTTTGGAGGGACTAAATTAGTCCTTCTCCTGTTGTCATTAGTAGGTCATTCTTATTATAGGCTTTATGAATTTATAGTATTTTGTACAATATAGTTTAATAGACCCAAGTAACATGTGCAGACAGTAGGAATTAAACTGATCTCTGAATTATCATGCTCTGTCCCTGGAGGTGTTCAAGAGATGTGTAGATGTGACACTGGGGGACATGGTTTAGGGACCCTGGCAGTGCAGGGTGAATGGTTGGACTCGATGATCTTAAAGGTGTCTTCCAACCAGATGATTCTATATGATTCTGTGAAAACAAAGGAAATCTCATTTAGGCATCAAGTCTGAGAATATTCAGCCATATTATTGAAATAAAGCTTGTGGTATTATGAATTACTTTCTATTCACTTCCTTTACATCTGGATGTTGTGAATGACCAGTGAGCTAGAATTCCCACTCAAAATCATTCTATCTGCTACAAACCCAACTCCTTGCTCAGATATACAATGTCTGTTCTTTACATATTTAAGGACAAAGGTCTGTGTAGCTTCAGTTCTGTTTCTGTTAAAATTGATTTCTGGTTCATCACATTTCTGACTTCCTCCATAGTCCTGGCTAGTCTGAACAGTAAATAAAGGATAACCTTAGTAACTTTAGCTGTCTAATCCTGTCAGCTGTACTAAGAAGTCAGCTTTTCCTTGAAGGTACAAGGATACTGCTTCAACATGCCTGAAGAACTTCCTAATGATTACGATGATTTTGTAATTACTCAGTAAACCTGGAAAAGGGGTTTGATTTCTTTCTTATTACAAAATAAGAAGTCAAACTCAGTTTCCAAAGTCTAAGTATAGCACAGTTAGGATGACTGCTAAGAATGGTTGCCATAATTGTTAGTATATGTGAACTTATATATATACACACATATATATATATATAACCGAAACAAACCTGTATTTAGAATTTGGATGAGGATAGGATCAAACAAGCAAGACAGTCTTTTGGAGGTGGGGTAGGAAAGCGTGGAGCCAGACCCAGTGCTCAGTTTAAGGGCAGCTAAACATTCCCTGTGCCATTCCAGTTGGTACAGCTGATGTAATTCCAAAACCTTTTTACTTTTCTTCATGCTGTTCCCCCCAACCCTGCCTGCTGGAATTCATTGTCAGTGCTGTATCTTTGAAGAGATACCACGAGAAAATCTATGAAGGTGTAGCATAGAGGCCTGTATTATTCAGTCACCATAAATATATGACAGGTGACTATGATTTAGCTCGAATAACATTTTTTTCCTGATTTCTAAAGAACATCTGTTGCAAGAAATAGCAAAACATAACTTCACCACATTTTTAAAAGAATATGAAACAAAACCACAGATACTCATGAAAACCTGAACTGGGAAACAGGATTCTTTTGAGATATGAAACAACCAAAAAGCCTCTCAGAGTGACTGAGGTTCACGGTCTGTTGAGGTTTGACCAGCATGAGCAGTTAAGGTCCAGAGAGATGGGGATCAGTATTTCTCTGTTCCGCCTGCTTTCTATTTGTGCTACCCCTCTGCCACTTTCACTTCTTAAGTGTAAATTTAGCACTCCACCATAATGTGCATTATGAGGTCTCCTAAACCACACTTTGCATCTTTATTATTATTTGAAATGACCTAGTCTTTGTTGCTTCTGTCTCACCAGGGATCTATGAGATAAAATACTTCAAGTCCCTGAGGTACTTTTCTGTGGTGAAGGGGTGGCATCTCCATATCCATTCCATTTCCTGTTCTCCCTGACCTCCTTGGCTCTGAGTCTTCCAGCCTACTGACTGTGCCTGATATTTGAGAATACTACACATTACTACTTAAATGTCACAATTTTCCCTTTATTCTCTTTCTTTTTCATTTGTATCTTGTTTGATCTCTTGTAAAATTTAACATTTTCCTCCAACATAATTGTTATTCTTCAATCATACCTTGTTATATTTGTTAGTTTTTTCACTGATTTCATTTACATTCTTGGCAGATATGTTGTAGGATAATGCTTACCTGCTTTATTTTTGCTCCAGAGATTATTGCACTGAAATTTAAACCTGTCAGTTTTTGACTGGTGACAATGTTTTTGTTCTTCTCCTTAGTCTCCACGTTAGACTGCTTTCAAACTCTGCTGCTCGGTCTGATGCTATATTGTCAGATGGGCACAAAGCCCAGTTCCTTTCATTTTTATCAGCACTGCCTGTCCGGCCTTTATCGTGCATTTTTCTGTTTCCAGTGCTTGACAAGTATTATAAGAAAAGAAAATCTTGTGATTCAGAACACATATCTTGATAAAGCTCTTAATAATTTGAAATTACGCCATTCTGAGTTTAACAAAAGAAGGCAGCATCACAAGTTATGTTCATGTTGACCATAAAAGCACTAAAACACGGTCTTGAAAAAAATCAGAAAGCATATCTTATGTATACATGCATTATCAGAAGGTGCTATAGCTAGGCTATTCTTTATCTCATAAAAATACTAAAATTCTATGTGTCTTCAATTGAGTTGTCACCAATCAACCAGGGTGCCCATACTTGTATCTCTGCCTTTATGCTGTGATGCAATGGAAACTCCTCTACTGCTCTGTGACTTTGTGGTCACCATGTTCAACATGTATACTAACCAGATCTGGTTTGTTAAATAGAGACTCATTTATTAATTGGATTCTGAGAGCATCTGCTAGATTTGAGAATTTAACCCAAATCAACATCTGGATCTCTCTAGGATTAGCAGTTTGGTGCTTTTATATCCTGGTCAAGTGTGAGCTGTTGGTCGTTTCCAGTCCACACAGACAGGAGGCGGCTAATAAAATCTAGACTGCGAGGCACCCGATAGCCCTGGGGGGTAGAACCTGATGTCTATCAGGTGCTTCTGCAGGTCCATGTCTTTTCTGCAAGCTCTGTGCAAGCAGTCACGCTGTTTGCACTGCCACACAGAGATGTGAGATTTCTTTGGATTATCCAGAGAAACAGTTTCCAGGTGTGTGGAAAGCCTTTTGTTCAGAAACATCTATACACAATAACGGTGTAAGTGCCTGTGACTAGTTGCTGAGTGGGCATAACCAAGCCTAACCCTCATACAAAAGCCATTCCCAGCCAGCCTGGGGCTGCATCTGACCCTGGCCTTCCTCACTCCTAACCCTAGATATGGGTTGACATCCCTTCCTGTGTTCAACCTCTACTCGCCGGAGGTCCCTGATGCCCAGGACAGGGGTTGCCCTGGTGCCCCCCAGCTGCCCTGCTCTGGCTTTGGTGGTGCTGACATGGCCAGCTTCTGCTGCCCCCAAACCCCAGGACATGGCATCCTGACACTGAGAATGTAAAAATCGAATGGGCTAAATCCAGTTCCACCTGGCTCTAGAAATGCAGTCTTAATGAAAGTGACGAATGTTCAAATATGGCTTGCTTGACAGTTTTTTTTTTTGGAGGATAGAGTATGTTAGGTGGAAAAGGCTGTGTGTCACAGCTTTGAAAGGAGAAAGGGACTGAAGAGGACCTCAGGAGGAAAAGTGACACTATGCTGATAGGCAAAATGCAGTAGGGCATTTCATGCTTATATTCGGATTTTGGGGGACACTAACTGTAAGGGAGGAATGGGTATGTGGATGTGCTGGCCATTTCTCCCATTGTGGTGGATATTGGTAAAACATTGCAGGAGATCCTAACTGTGTCAGACCCAGTTTCATGTGCATGGTGATGAACCAGTTTGGACCCTTCATTTAAAATATCTCTTTCAGAAATTTAAACCATAAGCAAACTTGGGGAGACATGAAACTGTACTTCGTTTTTGTCCTTACAGACCTTGTAAAAGATTTTATTCAGTTTTGCAAGGGTCTAGTGCTAATTCTTTCTCATTTATTTACTAAGAAATCACAGCTCGTAGGTCTTTTTAGACATTCTCGCTGCATTAATGTGACTTCCTGACTGTTGTCCAATGTGTCACTTTCCAAGACTAGACTTTCCTTTGGGTTGTAATATTTCATTAATGCAGAACTTGAAATTATAACCTCTTTTCTTCTTCAAAAGCTTTTTCTTGTATTTCTGTCCATTCCCATATGATGGCTTTAAGTTAGTTTGTTCAGAGGCTGATGGTTTTTTGACAAGTGATTAAGAAAGTCCATCACTATCCTTATGGTTCTTTGACTAGCTCATATTTATGGGACTGAGCAACTTGATGATTTTTGTGAGATCATAGGTTAATCCTTCTTTTACCAGCGAAAGTATGTCACCTGACACATTCTCTTACTAAGCCAAATTCAGTGCAATTTCAGGTTAACCAGATTTGATATTTCTCTTCCTAAGTTAATTTCAGTTTCAGCTCATGACCTCTTCACCTTGCCTTGTTCTCAAGTAATGAGAATGTCAGCAATTATTTGTGTAATAGTCAGGCAGTCTTTCTTGACCTCAATTTATTATTGATCAAGTGATTTCTTACACGTATATTGCTTTTAATGACATATAACTAACTATTCAGTACCTAGTATGGTGAGAAAACTTCCTGCCGTGGTACAGCTCTTGGACTATTATCCATTATTGACTTTTCAGGTAGTCAGCGAGGAACTTGTAACAAGAAGACCAAAGGAAATCAAGAGAGACTTCAGGGCCCTGGGACATCTGCTTAAGGGATCAGGAGCACAAGCAGTGTTCTCCTCTATCCCTCCACTTGCAGGGATTCATGTGGGAAGAAACAGGAAGGAACAGGAAGACCCACCTGATCAATAACTGGCTCCAAGCCTGGTGTCACTGGCAGGTCTTCAGGTTTTTTGATCATGGGTCCATTTACAAGACACCAGGCGGGGAACACCTCTCTCAAAGGGAGAAAAGGATATTTGGACAGGAGTTGGCAAGGCTCATGGAAAGATCTTTAAACTGGATTTGAAGAGGGAATGGGATAAAACCAGACTCA
The DNA here is from genome assembly GCA_009769605.1 of Bucorvus abyssinicus. NCBI lineage: Eukaryota > Metazoa > Chordata > Aves > Bucerotiformes > Bucorvidae > Bucorvus > Bucorvus abyssinicus. Next base: position 17,770,639 of record CM020033.1, read on the forward strand.
CTGGCAATAAGCGTGAGATCAGCACATCAATGTTAATCTTCATCACATAGTCTGCATCCTGAAAAAAAATTTCCACCTCATTTTAAGCTGTATCCCTGATTTATTTTTTCATATTTCAATACTGAAATGCATATGGAGCTTAACTTTTCCCTGTATTTTCTTTACTTAAAAATCCTTTTGTGTTAGAAACGTCCACAAATACCTTGGATATGCCATATGGCAATGATGCAATCAATATGATTTTTATTTCCTTTATATTGCTTTTAATATGTATCCTGAGTCCCTTACATTTTTACTGTATGTTTTTATATTCATTCACTAAAACCACAAGGATTACACCATAGTCATATTTGCAATCTGTCTGAAATTTAATTGATTTCACAGTTACAAAGATATGGACATAGTTTATTACATGCTTAATGTACAGCAATTATTGTTGTTTGTACATATTTGTTTTTTAACACAGATCACATCCCCTCAATTTTCTTAGTCCAAACATTTTCTATTAATTCCAAATGGCTTTTTTATTTTTTCTAACCTTTTTTTAAAACTAAATAACAGGTGGTTTTCTCATCCATTCATTTTTTAAATTAGTCTTTTAAAATCATGATTCTTTGAACATCCTTGAGGTGTGTAAATTGTCATAAGTCTGAGTGTACAGAAATTAAAAATCTGGAGTATTTCATGCAGCAGCTGCTGGTAAAACAGTAGGTTTTATTAATATCTTATTTTTAAATTTATTTATGTCATGGTATGAAAATAAGTGGAAGATGTAAGTCCTCATGATTTCTCAAAATATCTCTAAGAGAAAAAGCCTTTTCCTTCAGTGTCTTTGTCACTGAATTTGTTTTGCTGTTCTTTCCATCATGCAGGAAATACTACTGGTGAATATTTCAATCAGAAGAACCTTCAGAGTTATCTTACATACATCTTCTAGGCAGTCATACTAGTTTTCTAATCAGAGGTCTCAAAAAAAGTCTGTAACATCATCATTATTATTATTATTAATTTTCTACTCTATTTTGCTTTTTAATTTAATAATGTTGATTTAGAATAGAAGAAATATTTGGATACAGAGAATTGAAAAATCTGAGGGCCAAAGATCATATGTGGTACAAACTATAGACATGTACCTTGCTGAACATGCTGTATTGTATACCATTCTGTATGTAAAACCCCAAAAAGTCCCTGAAAACCTGTAGTCAAGAGTGAAAGCTGGAAATGGCTTTTATAAGCATGGTACTTTTTAATTTTACAAGATTATTTAGAAGATTTGATGTGAGAACTCTGTATATACCATGACTCAGTGATTTAAATGTCTTTAACTTCTGTTTTAGAGAAAGTGTATAGTATGTGATATCTGTAGGGTTTTTTTTTAAGTGTTGCTCATTTGTGTTTCTCTTCTTCATTGCTCCATATACTATGTCATTTATCCTCTTCATATGCTTATATCTCACTTCAGATAGACCCACAGTAGGGATTGTGCAATATTTTGAACTCTGTCCACAACTGAAGTTCAAAAAATCTGAACTTGACTGCTGCTTGCTCCAAGGAGCTTTTCTCTCCTTGGGGGGAACCTACAGTCCGTAGCCTGCCTTTCTACTGTAAAGATTTTTGACAATTGACACTGAGTTTTGACAGAGCTGGGTGCCTCAGAATATATCTCATGTTAAGTCCAGTCAGGATCTAGGAACTATTTGTTCCTCTGTGTAACTCACCTGACAGATTTCAGTTTACAGCGTTTTCTAGGATCTTATCAAAGCCTACCATCAGGACTGGAACCTCTGCAAAACAGAGTAATGATCCTCCTTGCTTTTAAAAGGCTTGCTTTTCTGATGTAACACCTGACTTATTATAGGACCCAGTCTTACAGCCTGCAGCCCAATACATACAGCATTGCCATTGGTAGTGACATGCCACAGATTTCTGTACTGACTGTTGGGGTTTTGGTTATTATTTTAGTTTCTTTACCTGTGTTGTGGTTTAGGATTTTGGCTCCAGGGCAGAAGGGGGTTTTTACCCGCCTTCCCTGAAAGATATTTACCACCTTTGTTATGGTGGGCGCTGGGGAAAACATACCGGTGTTAGTAAATGCAGCTCCGGCTCAAATTTCGTGCCCACCTCTGGAGCCAAGACATGCCAATCAACACCTCTTTGAGTAAACCTATAAATAGAGTAAACCACATGGCTTCAGTGGGAGCACACTTTTCAGTTTCAGCAGAAAGGACGAAAAGAGAGAACTGGAAGCAGTCACCTCAGTCTGGGACAGTAAGAGATCTTCTGCATGGCAGGTAGTCTTTTTTCACTTTGCTGATTACTGGTGGGGGTGGTAAGAAGAGCTCCCTTCTGCTAGAGGTAGTTGGGTGCATCAGCAGTGGGTCCCAGGGGAACAGCACAAGGCTGAGTGCAACAGCAGACAAAAAGGAACAGTAGAAATTTTCCATGTAACAGATTTCAAGTATATATTTAATGGGATTTGTTCTGAGTTTTTAGATAATTTGGACTATAAATGTTAGTATCATTGTAACTGGACTAACCATAAAAACCCTTGTAAATTAGTCAAACATTTAAAACCTTAAATAGACTAATAATATTTTTTTGGCATCTCAAGAGAGACTTGCCCCCCTAAGTGCACATAAAAAGATTTTCAGGGTTATATTCTCAAAGCAGGTTACATACATGAGTTTTCTCCTCTGCCTGTAAGATTTATATCTCTTCCTATAAATCATTACAAAGCTGTCCAGTTGAAGCTGTTTTCAGTTTAAAGGAATTAAATTAGGAATGAATGATGTATCAATTTCCACTAATTGGGGCAAAAGTAACATAACATTAGATGGTGCTCAGTTTCTGTTTCTCTTCATTTCATTTTGTTCCAGGTACTCAAACTTCCCCTGTCACTCAGTTGCCAGTTTCTGATCTCAGAAGAAGAATTTGTACTCATTTTTCAATAGTGCTTTGGAAAGTATCATTTTGTCTGCTTTACAAGGCAATCTTTCCTGAATGACCTAAAATTGGCAAAGGATGACTGCTGGAATTGGAGCATAGAAAGTGCCTTGTTCTGTCATCAGGAAGTTTATGGATGTCTTTGTAAAGCTAGGATTACGCTCCATACATTCTGAATGCCAGTTCAACCGTTTAACATAATCCCAGTACATTATTTCATCTTATCTCCCAAAATAACTGTGAACTGATTCTTTAGTTTTGGATATTCCTGTTTCTTCCAAGGATGTGGGGGGTGGAGTGGGGGGTGAGGGGGTGGGAAAGGGGGTACAATACTTGATAAGGCTTAGAATGTCTTAAGACTGTCTAAATATTTTCTTCATTGTTGACTGGAGCACTAGCCATTTTACTGTCATTACTGATTGTCAGCCATGTAGGGTACGTAAATAGCAATCAAAATGTGATCTCAAATGGCCACTGCTGAGAGTTTATGGAAAAACTAGGAGTTAGTGGAAAAAGTATTGTAATTACATCAAAATAAGTAATTTTAAATCATAGCATATAGATGTCTTTAAAACCAAGGCTTTTGAAATTCTTTGTGGTAAAATAGCTTTGTTTCCTTGAGGAATGTAAATGCATTTGAAAGAAATTATTATATTGGTGAGATGCTAGTGAAATAAGGAAGCAAAGAAAAAAAATTAAATGTAACCATACCTTTGTGCAGTTAAAAATGATACCTCAGCAGTACTGATCAGTCTTTCAGTTTTGTTATATAATATCTTTTATAAGTAACTTGTGTTCAAACAACACTATAGACTCTCTTGTCTTTCTGGTTTACTCTCTTTGCTTTTGATGAGCTGTCTTTCCGCATCTAGATACATGCTTAAGAAATGATCTCCCACTTGAAGTCTAATTTAGCCTCTGGAAGATGCCCATGCTTGATATTTGCTTACTATGGTATGAATTATTTTCTTGATTTCAAGTTATTACCTGGAAATAAGACCATGTTATTTTAAAAAGCCTTTCAGCAAGCTCTACTGCTACATACAACTACAGTGAATTTACCAGTTCCAGACCAGACTACTAAATATTAGTATTTTCTATACCTATCTATTTTGAGGCAGAAAAATTACAGAACATATTTTTCATTAAAATATCCCTAAATTAACTTGTGTGCTAAATGGTAGAAATTGTCTGTGCAATGGTTTTGATGCAAGTTTTCCAACTAATTCAAACTATATTCCACTACACTATGTTATATTCCAATTTTGAAAAGTATGAAGAAAAAAGAGACTGGATAGCGCAATTATGTAATTTCTGCAAGGATTATTTAAATTCTGCAAAAAAAGGTGGGATCTAAAATATATTACGATGTTTGTACAGTACGGTTTCTACTGCTAACGTAAGATTCTTTAGAATGGGACAGGAAAAATAATTTTTTTTAAAAAAAGAATGTGTTATGATTTCTTCTAATTTGTGTTGGCGCATCGTAGAGAAGGTGCATTGCTTTTCCTCCTTTTGCAGTCCTTTATGCTAGCAAATACTATACAGAAATTTGTTATAGTTATGCATGTTTCCAGTGGGCTTCTCTGTAATGACCTTTGGCTTCTGAAGTGATAAGCAGTAGGCAAAATATTCCACTTGGGTAGAAAAATTCCAGTTTGTACTTCATATCTGCTAAACCACTATTTCCTTTATATTGCCTTTATATTGCTTTATATTGGAAGAATTACACATAGACGCTGAAAAGAAGATAATAGTAGCGGTAGTAGTACTGTTTAGTGTACTTGGCTCATATCATTGCTTACTTTTTTCAGTCCTAACTGACCTGCATGGAATCTCATTCAGATGGTGATATTTCACTGTATCAGCACTAAAGGTAATCCATTTATTAATTTATGTAGCTTGTCTTAATTAAAGATAATCTCATAGTGGGTTTTGTGTTTGGGGATTTGGATGGTTTTTTCGGTTGTTATTGTTGGTTGGTTCTTTTTTTTTCCATAGAGGCCTCATTTTCAACAAAGTTTTGATAAAAGCTTTACAAAGGTTAGAGAATGACAGAAAAGTCTGAATGTCTATTTATGAGCTGGTTAGAAGCACTAATTCACATGCCTTACTATATAGATTTTAAGGCCTCAATATTTCAAAATATTAAGTGGCAGTGAAGAATGGTATTGGGGGGATTTTCAAATCATAAATGAAAATGATGCGACAATTCTTCTCTGATAATCTTACACACTCCCCTACCACTGGGATAAAAGTAGTCAGTGTACTTTCATTACTAACAAACCAATTCCAGGATACGACATTCTCCTGATAAAACAAATGGATTGAAAATTACAATTTTTAATTCTGCACTTTAAAAAGCAGTTCTTTGAAACAGGAAAAATAGTTAAGTAGACAACTTTTTGAAAGTTTGATAAATTTTTCATTTTTTGAATGTCTGATATCTGTCAGGTGACAACTTTGTTCTCTAGATATGCAATGTTGTCAGATTTGGGAATCTGAGGATGCAAGATCCTATCTGTGTTTGAGCAATCTTTACAGAATAATGAAAAATTGTTCAGAGCATAGTCCAGCTATGCACTACTTGAATGCAACATCACTTTTTTTTTTCCCCTGAAGATAAGTCACTTGATAGATATTTGAAAAAATATTGAGAATTAATATTCTAGATTTTTGCTTCTTCATGTCATCAAGGAAAAGTATTTTGAGAGGGAAGAACTGAAGATTTACCAAAATTAGTATGCACAGTCATGAGGAAAATGAATAGTTGTCTGTTTTTCAGAACAAGGCAAAGTTTGAGTAAAGCCATTCATTTTCCACAACTGACAGAGACAGTGAAACTTCAGATGTTTATAAATGGCATGATAGTTAAACAAAAGAAACTACAAGAGTCAAACCTGAATGCTTTATTTAGCAAATCTTTTGCAGAGCCTTTTTCTGTGTCATAGATTTTCTCCAAGTACCCTGTATCTCAGGATACATTCTTCTGAAAGAAAATCATATGTTGAAGGATGTGAACTTTTTAAACGACTCCCGTTTTGGAACACGTACAAGAGTACCCTGTAGATTCTATCTTAAAATTATTTTCCTTTCACTTTCTTTTGGAGACTTTCTTGCCATCCCTCTTCTACCCCTTTGGTGGATCTGATGTCATCTTTCATAGTCCTTAGAGTCACTGACTCATCAATGGATTATTTTTACCTTTCCCTCCTTTCTTTATCCTAACATATTTTTCCTTTATGCTGGACTCCACATATGCCTTAGAACATGATTTTGATGAACTAAACCTTCTGTTTTAAAACAATATTCTATGTCTTTGTTAACTTTGTGAAAGATTCTGATTGACATTCCTGAGATAAAATTATCAGTGATTCTAGCTTGAGGCCAAACATGACTAACCAACTGCTCTGGCATGATGATGGATACGAATAAAACAAAAGCACTCATATATATACCCATGTATTAGCTGCTGTTATTCAAAGCATTTCCATGTATATTGGAAAAGACTGTTTTTGAAGTGTATCATGTGGCTGAAACCCACACCTGGCTTGATAGTTCAAAACCAGAGTGAATCTGCTTATTAATAGGCCAAATATTTTTTCTTTATGAGACACAGGAGATACACAGTATACCTGAAGAGATGCATAGGATTTCAGTACTATTCAGTACTGTCACTGCATCTCCCAGAGAAAACACTGTTTTTGTTTTCCTCCGCAGAGAAAAAGTAGAAAGAATGAATTGATCAAAACAGCATCAAAGAGAAAAGTGAAACTGCGATCTGAGAATAAATTTTGGTGAAAACACTCCTACAGCTAACTTATTCAAAATAATGATAGGGTTGGGATAGCTGTCAACATGATAAGGTGTGGCATTTTAGAATATTAGTGAAGCAAAAAAAAAGATATAGTTGTCTAAATTTTTCTGATTTTAGGTTCTAATACAAATAGTTACAATTTTGAGATCTTTGGGCACTAGTACAACATTCTTTTTATCTGAAACATTACTCAGTAAAGTGAGAACTATATGAAGAGTCTTCAGATTCCATGTCATTTCATATCAGCTGTAGCTGTATGTAGAGTTCATCCTGGATGTCAGTTTGCTTTGACACTTCTCATTCATCCTCAACAATACTGTAGGGAGTACAAGACTTGCATGTTAAAAGTCCCCTTCGCAGGTAGACTATATCAAAGGCAAAGAAGTATACTTGTATATGTCTTCTAAATGATCAATAGCATGGTGATACTAGTCTTTATATACTGCTTTTTAAAGTACAAGATTTCATTTCTAAGCCAGTTCCATTTTGCATACACTACTGTTTGTAGCTATCAATATAGCTAAAAAATATCTTAAAGGTAATTTCAGAATTGACAGGATTATTGCTTCGCCCCTGCCACCCCACTCCTCTTTTAGCCTTTTCTCCTGACACCACTCAGCCAGTGCACAAGAGTTGTAGTTTGTTTCAGAATCCTGTCACTAATATTACTGTGGGAGCGGCTGTTCTTAGAGAATTTTCTTTAAAGCATGAAGATGAGAATAACATGAAGGTGAGTCAGGAGGACGTGTTGTGGAATCATAAGAGATTCTCTCAGCACGTGGGAGAAAAACAAAATAGTTAAATAGCCAGATGACAGTCTTTCACTGAGTTAATGTCAATGGTCCTTGAGCAATCTTAGTGTTGAGGTGAAAAGTAGTGGTCACGGCTTAAAACTAAATCTACATATATATATATGTAATTAAAAATTTATCTATTTATAAGATTTTATATCTAGAGTCATAAGCAAAAGAATACGCAGATTTGTGATTTTATAATTATTAATATTGTGCATAATCTTGGACTGTTTATTGTAATGTAAATTGCTTTCATATTTGGCAAATGTTGTAATACCTTTCTTTCTATGAGGGCACATCACTTGGCTTTGGCTATCCTTAGGTGTTTTAGAACCAGCTGTCTGTTAGGAAAGCAAGGAATCCTATCTTAGAAACCTCTACCAAGACTAAGACTCACTCCACAATCTAGTTTTATTTTCCAACTGGCAAGTGATAAGACATTATCAACGGGGTAATGGGGCATTAAAAATCATATTCAAATTCCACTGAAGTCACTTCATTACCTGTCAGCTGTATTTTAGGGGTTGTAGCAAGATCAGCTGAGTATCTGTACTCATGATTTTGTTACAATGGTAGTCAATGGTAATTCTTTCACTGACTTTACAAGGATAGAACTGAATTTCATTGCAACAGCTGATTACCAGAGAAACTAAATACTGTGTGTCTATGACTCCCATACCTGTCTCACTAGTGTCTCTAAGCGAGTAGAGGGGCAGGCAGTACTGCCTGCAGAACAGGCTTTTTCCTCACTCAGAGCAGAATATTGTCAGTTCTAAACTGTCTTGTTTCTCTGGTACTTCAGAGAGCATGTTTGGGGAGTGGTTTTGTTTCTCCAGTTTAAGTATATCTAAAGGTATGTATCCTCTGCCAAATAATTTATCCTCTCGGCTGCCAGGCTTCTGATAGCCTTCTTCAGATAAATTTTCATTTGCTCTCAGCCTCTCTTTTTGGGTAAATTTTTCCTTTCAAAAGAAATCCTGGTTGTTTTTGTTTTTTTTTTTTCCCTGGAGATACTTCACTCAAACGAACCCTTCCATTAAACGACATAGACACAGTAGCGTTGCATTTATTTTTTGTGCCCTACATAGTCTTTATTTTTTGTGCCCTACATAGTCATCTACCACTGTCTCAGAAGGCTTTTTGTCCTAAAGCTTTCTCATAAGCTGACAGGAGTTGCACAATATGTAATTCATACCCTTATTTTCATTTCATAAGAAACATCGCTCTGGTCAACAGAAGCACAACCTCAAATTATTACTTTGAAATAGAAATCACAGAAGTTAACATTGATATCTTAGGACTGCAGAGTCACCACATGGGGGTTTCTTCAGTGAAGTGAGAATGCATCAATTTGCTAAAAACGGTGGTAGTCCCACACAATGTTGACATGACTGCTCAGCCCCTCCTAGTCTGGAGGGCAGACCCTGCTTACTGAGTTGATTGCATTTAAGGATATAGATGTAACCTTGGAGACTATTAATAGCAAGGTCTTTAACTTCTGTAGCAAAGAATCCTCACAGGAGATGGACACTATACTGGTAAATCCTTTACCTTGGTTTTCTTCACTCTCACAAGTGACTTCCCACTATAACTGATGATTCTGTGACCCACGTATCAGACACAGTGTGATGAGATGAAGGCTGATTTTGCTTTTTGAACATTATCCAGCTATCCAATTTCTGTTTTACAGGTACTTTTAAAGATGATGTATATGATACTTATTCTTACAGATTACGTGTGAATGAATTCTTGAATCAGGTTCCTCAGTTTTTGCCACTCATTTGAATCCATCTTCACAGACTTCCTCAGGCCTCCTTCATTTTTTCAGTTTATTTTAGGTTGGGAATTCTCAACCAGTTATCTGATATTAAACTTACCATGAAAGAAGCCATCTAGACATCTGACAGTATCTTATATTTTATGCCAGTGGACCACAAAGTGCTTTATAAACAAGTAGAATACTAACACTTTAATACTATACAGGAATCACTTAACTCAGCATCAACATGGAGCACTCTGAGGTAAAACAGAACATTTAGAATAAGAGATGTAAAATACCATCTGGTAATTACTTCAGGATGATTTACCATATGTATACACACTTTCACTGACAGGATATAATTTATTATAGCATTTGTGCCTGTACAAGTAGGCATAATATTACCCACCTTGACACTTTGTCCTAAACACAGATCAGATAATTGTGTCAAATCGATGTTTGTATAGTTCGTTTGAAATCCAATACTGCTAGCAGCCTTCTACATATTCATGCTATGCATGAAATATATTTGGGGGTGTTATATTTTTTTTTTCTGCACAAAATATGGGACCAAATGGAACCAAAATATAACTTTTTCCTGTCCAACACACTACAGAAAAGATTAATCCAAGGGAAATGTGTTTACAAATTATCTTACTCCCAAAGATGCTTTCCCCTCCATTTAGTATAATTTGTTTGAAAGTCATGAAGTTACTCACTTGAAATTTTCATTTATCACTGGCACAAAGAAAAAGAGAAAAGTATGATTAAATTCCTTATGTTGTTTAAAGCAAAAAAAGATGAAGAAAGTACCTGTATTACAGAGTAATACTTTAATATATACAGAACTTATTTATCTTCGGAGTGATTTCATATGAGTGCGGGTTAGGAGTACACAGAATTATTCCCCACCTGGTCTGCATATCCAGATTAGTTTTCATGCTCAGAGTAGGAGCACTCCAATGCAGGGGTGATCAAGATACCTTGGACATCAAGATAGATGGAAAGTATACTTTCTCTGCAGTACTTTCCATTCTGGAAGTAGAGCTGTAGGATGTTCCCTGGTCTCATAATTTAGCTATGATTAATTACAGAGTCAGGTAAATGATGTTCTTGTCAGAAAGTTGAAATTTCCTATCTGGCATGAAAACTGTAAGAAGAAAAAAAGGTCTTGCCTTTGAAGTTATACACGCATCTTTAATAACCTTACGTTCCTAATGATTAATTTAAACCATTTTTGATGATTGAAAATGCTGTGTCTTTTTGCAGAACACAGCACTTATTTCCTGTGATTTTGGCTACAGCTTTCTATCCCCTTTTTGAGTACTCTGACAAATTCAGACAGACACTCTTTTTATTAGAGCACCAGTTAAAAAAAAAAAACTGAAAAGGAAAAAAGAGCAGAGACATTGTGTTCAAAATTAGTGAACATGTATCCAGAGAAGAGAACCTTAGGAAATAATTTACACCATTGGAACTGTGTGGCTGCAGAAAACAAGTCTGACTGTAGGCTATTTGGTTTGTTTTCCTTTCTGAAATCAAGCATTTGGAATAGGTAAGTAGTGGATTTACGTGACTTTTCTCCAGTTTATGAGCAATAGATTATTATTTAAAAAGTAAAGGCTAATTCCATTAGATTGAAACAATATCTGTGTATACTGAATTTGGGATCTTAATTACATCATAGTGCTTTAAAGAGAAATGTTTTCTTTTTTGAGTCATTTGCTATTGAAAGAATTCACCAAAATTATATGTGAAGAGTTTTTTCCGTATTTGCTACCAAACAGCATACCTGTCTGGATTACTTTTTTGGGCCCTCTGGAAAAGTCAAGTGTTTTTGCAGCTGGTGCACTCCAAGTAAATAAATGACAGGAATTCATCTTATCAAATGAAAAATGAAGCTGATTAAAAGAGTAAAAAGTCAATTTTAAATGTCATCCTTCATACAGTCAAATACTAATGTTTTGTAGTGCAGATCCCCTACAATTTGAAAGAAGTTCACAGGAATAGAATTGCATTGGTTTAAATTATTTTAAGTGGGTTTAAAACGCTATTTCTCCTTTAAATTCTCTTTAAAATTCGGATGTTTTGGTGTACAATAACAGAACATTATATTTTTTGTGAACACACTATGTATGTCTTTCCCTGTGGACAAACAAGTTACAAAAAGTCATTAAATGCATTTCTGCCATCTGTAATAAAGGGAATATTCTTATGCTGTGGTGTATATGAGAAAAAATTTAATAATGAGGTATTTTTACCAGGAATTCTGTAATTGGACGTGAAGTCAAGAACAATTCCTGAGAAACCAGAAGTGGAATCTATCATAAAAAGATTAAAATGTAATTAGGCTTTCCACCAAGGAGGTACATTAACGTGATGCGAACAGTTAAGAAATGTTTCGTTAAAGTTCTCCGGTAAATGGAATTGGAATGTTTGCAAAGTACCCAGCAAATCTTTCTAAGTCTTTTGATAATAGTTGATAATTGTCACCGGTTGGCCGAGGCTTGGCCAGTCATGGGACAAATTCTCTCTCCAGTCAGCCCCCTCCCCGTTCCAGGAGAAAGGGTTAAGGAGAGAGATCAGAAGAAAAGAAAAAGGTTGTGAGGCCTCTGTTAAGGTTGGGAAACTAAAACAGTTTTAATAAAATGGAAAGATACTGTATACAGAAAAACAAACAGGATACTAACAAGGGTGTATATATATATATAGGATCAGGGGTCTGGTGCGGCAGGGATTAAACTGTGATTAAGGAAACAAAAGAGGTAGAGAAAAAAACCGACCGGTCTGTTAATGGCGGCGGCACGTGATGCAGCCGGGGGTGGCCCGGGGCCTGCCGGGCCTGGGTGCAGCAGCTGGGAAGATGGCGGCAGCAGCGGCGGGCGGTGAGGATCATGGCAGGCAGTTGCAGCGCGCTGTGCCCTGGGACGAAGCGGCAGCCCAGCAGCAGGCAGCAGCAACGCGGGCAGTGGGAAGTGGTCAGGGCTGGTGGTGAGGAGCCAAGCCGAGTGACAGCAGCGCTGATCAGCAGGCCCCAGCGTGAGCGTGGAGAGAGGGTGCAGCTGGCTGGAGCGTCAAGGCGGAAAATGCGTGCAGTTTCTTTCTGCGCACTGTTCTTAAAGAAACACCATCCCGTCAAACGCTCCACAGCCAGTGAGGTGTGCTGACGTGTGGGGCAGGAATACTCTAACTGGTTTGTTTGATATGTCCATCAGAACAAACCAGCCCTGTTCATCTTAAACCAGGACAACAATAATAATGTGGTGTTGAGGGAAGATCATAGGCTCTGGGTTAGATTAATAGCATGAACTTTATGGTCTAACTGTTGATGTTATTAGGAGAGCAGATACCAGGGGAGTGCAGCCTACTTAACACAAGAATGTATACAAAACTAATAATTTTAAACATTGCATATGCCTTGAGAGTCTGTAAGTGTCAGGTACTCGGTAGACACATTAAACTCATTCTGCTATGCAGAATGTTGGCTCTAGCGAGTACCACTGCTCATCCTTTTTAGAAATAACTAGAAAGAAGACTTGGAAAATATATATACAATGTCATACTATGTATTTCAGCTTAATTAGATCCTGTGCATGTAAATTATGAAGATATCTAAGGATTCGTTGTATTTTTTGCTTGTTCATCTGCTGACTATGCAAAAAATCTGTCCATACTGAACATGGAAATGTTCTTATTTTGAAAAACGAAAGGGCCTCACAGCCTCAGGCAGCACATCTCTGTCCCATCTTTGTACAGTGTTTCTTGGTGTCTTTGGACAAATATCTGTGTAGAATGCCTATTATCCCTTATTGTGCATATTGTTGGTCTTAAAGAAAGGTTCAAAATTCTGTTTCATATCAGTAATTTGCAATAAAGTTTGTTTTGTTCTTTTTTCCTTATGTTTTCAAAAATAATTTGCTGCCTGATGGTTTTGTGAAGTCCCTGTCAGGATCCTGAGAGTACTGCCTGGTCTGCCTGATCCTGCCCAGACCAGGACTCCCCTCACACTGCTCAAGGCCCAAGATCCCATGTCAGTCCTCCAGACCCCTGCCCGAGTGATGCCACAGCAGGGCTGGTCTCCAGCTCCCTGCAGCCCTGCTCTGCTCAGCCATGGACCCCTCTGAACCCACATTCTGGCCTGGCCTCAACACATCCTTATCTCCAGGGGGGTGCTTGAAGCCTGAGGTTGCTCCAATGCCCCCAGTTGCCTGCTCCTGGCTGGCTGAATGGGATGGGGCCTGTCACCAGGCTTCTGAGGTCCAACTGCATGGTCCCCACCCACCCTCACCAAGTCCCAGTACTCCACTGCTCAGCTGTACAGAGGACATGAAAATAAAATTCCAAACATATTACTGGGCTGTTTGGACACTTTAAGTTATAATCATAGATTCTAATGATGCTATATTTTTAGTCAAATTAACAGTACAGTTTTTAAAAAAATTCTTTTTGGAATGTGATTTAAAAATAAAAATTCCTGAAATTTTGTGTTTTTTCTGTTGTTTTGACATTAAACAGATACCAGTATTATCAAACATGGGTATGCTCAAAAATAAGTACTACAGACTAAACAGAACAATGTATTTTTCACTAAGAAAAAAATTTGTGAATCGTTTTTGATTAAGGTGTTCACTATCTTCTCAAGCCTGAAGTGTCAAATTGTTTATTTCCCAGATAAGCTGATTCAAATAGTTCTAAGTAGCAACAAATATCAGATTTTGATAAATCATTGACTGTTTAAACTATATAATTGCACAGTATACTGTTAATCATATTCAAGTGATTCCTGACCACAATTTATGACATTAAATAATAGATTAAAATAAAAAAGATGTAAGATAATAAGTACTTGACATTAATTATCATATATTCTTTCTAAAAGGTTTTGGGGTGTGTGTGTTTTTTTCACCACAGCTTTTGAGTGGGGAAGATTTTCAAAGTGTTGTATAAGTGGATCTGAAAAATATATAGCCATAACTACTATTCATAGCAAAATTATTATTTTTCCCTGGCCTAAATATTCAAATTATTAAAGTAGCACTACTTTTTCCAGACATCATTGTTTTCTAATGATAAGACATACCATGGGCAGTCAGGTTTCAATGTATGCATGGGAACAAGTCTATTCAAGGCATGATGGAGAGCATTTTTAAGTGTGTATTTTTTTTTCATTCTGGCTTTGATTTTACATTTTCCCCTTTATATAATCTGTTCTAGCCAATTCTGTCTGTCTGCTTGCCATCAAATACATTATTTCAAGACAGTTGTACTATGCTGCAATTCTTTGGTATTTTTAGCCGTGTTATTAATATGTCTGCCATATATATATACATGTATAGAGAGAGCTTTTCTCTTGTTTGTAAAGCAGGGGAGGTGGGACGGAGTGTGTGTGGAGGGGGTGCGGTGCAGGGAAAGCCCTGTCTCTGTCACCTGAGTCTAGGTGAGTGGCCTCCAGTTAAATACATAAATGTGTCCTTAAATGCCCATTACCTTCAATTTCTTTTAAAGTGAGTCATTATTTATAGCAATAAGGCACTTTTAAACAATGTCTTGCAAGACTGGACCATAGCTTGGACAAATATATATAAGCTATTATGGCCATTAGTCATGTGTACATGTACATGTCCTTCTAAAAGTGCCAGATAAATCAATAGATCACCATAAAGTGCTATTTGTCTTTATTTTAGTTCAGTTCATTTTTTCTTAGAATCATGTTATTGAAATCCTCCTCTGCCTTCACTATTTTTACACTTGCAAGTCTTTGATATGGATTAATAGGTGTCATAGTCTCATCACAAAAATTCTTTTCAAAGAGAGAGAAAGGGAAAGACCAATTAATCTTTATCACTGTTAATTAACCTCAGTTTAAACAGCAGTATTAATCAGAACTTTCCCTCAGGTACTTAGACTTTGAAAGCTCTGTTTACAGTCATATTTCTTCACGATCAGTGGTATGACAGAAAAATTGTATATTCAGAAAACATGTTTAAATCCACTTCATTTCAGCCATTTTTTGGGCATTAGCCCATTCTTTGGAAATTATTGTGATGGTCATAGTAATAGGTACACTTGTTTCTTACAAGTATTTTTTTTCTCCTTATACAATTGGAATTTGGGTACTTGTATATTCCAATTTACTAGGTTTAAAGATTTATGATTAGAAGAACTGGGCTTTGTGGGGGCAACCAACAACCTAAATCTGATTTCGCAAATGACTTTCCCATCTGCTATTAGGACACACTGAACTAGGAAAAAAATGACTCTGCACTTGCTTTGGCAGCTTGTGTATTCCAGTGCTAGAGCAATGGTGGAGCAATCTAAAGCATCTTTACACCTCCTTTACATCTCATAGACACAGTTTAGAGCAGCTGGACTCTGATTTATCTTTACTATATAACTAAATCATAGCCACATCAATACACAATTCCTTTTTCCCTTTCCCAGTCCTGCAGGTGTCCAGCATTACATTTGGCATGTGTTATTAGCAATTCCTCTCATCCTCAGAAATGAAACAGGTGTGTGTGCAGTATAGTGTTTTACTATGGTAAGCTGTCTGGGATCAGACATATAGATATATGCTTATTTTATAGGAAGGCTGAAGGAAGTGCACTTTGTCATTCTACAGTGAAACAACATGAGGCACATGTTCTATGGTTAGGTGAGTCCTTTATCCTTGTTTACACTATGTATGAATGTGAGAAGGATTAGGACGAAGATCCGACCTGCACTGCATTCTCCTTTTCTCCAACCCCATTAGGAAAACCTGGTGCTTCTTGAAACAGGGGTGGTGCTGTGGTACTACACACCTTCCTGCTCACCTGCTGGCCAGCTGTAATTCATTTCCACTTCCTAGTGGACCTTCCTCTAGTGTGGCAGATCTCCTTTCAGAAGTCCGACAGCATTATGCTGTGTAGAGGATGTCTTAAATGGATACATCTCTCGTTGCCATGTTGAAGCCCCATTATTGAGGTGCAAGGTACTGGGACCTCTGCTTGTCTTTAAATCCTTCAGGAACCTTTTTTCCATATTCTCGGGCTGTCCCAAATACATAATTTTTCTTTTTTTTCCCCTACACAAGGAAATTTTGCCTTGAAATTATGTGACGGCTACAAAGTGTTATGAAATACACTCTTAAATTATCAAATTCTTCTATACAGTAGCAAATACATTATCAAATACTTCTGATCTTGAGATAGCCTTCTCATGTTCTGAACCCAGGTTTAATGGGTTATGAAAAGAAGTACTGAGACCTTGAACACATCCAATTGCTCTATTGTTTGGTACTGATTAATCAGGATTTAAAGAAAATAATTTAAAATTCTTGACCAAAATTTTAATATAAAATAAAATCTCATTGGTCAACCACTTTGTCTCTAAATGCTCATTAACATTACCCTTCAAGTGCTAACAAATATCAGGGACTGTATGCAATATAACTATTTTAAGTTAAGGCATATAGATAGTACCTGAGGTGATGGTAGGTTTATAGATCATTTAGCACACATTAGAGCTAACTCTTGTGAAAAAGAGACATGAAAAAAGCTGAAGATATTGTATTCATTTCTTAATGACTTTTTAAAATCTTTGTTGTATTAACTTAACTTGAAATAAAAGGTAAAATACTAGAGGAAATCTTTATATTTCATTGAAACTAGGAAAAATGAAATAAAATTTAAAAACCCACCACCACCCCCTGAAGCAGAAACCAAACACCTCCTTTTCAAAGAAGAATCCACTTTAGAAAAGAGCTATGTCCACCACTGCTACGTCAATGTGGATTCCACGTGGCATGCACTTCTGTACCCTCCTGCACACAGCTATCATTTTCAAATGTAACTATCTTGTACCTAAAACTCTGTTAGATACTTCTCTTCCTCTGATTTCCTCACAGAAAGGGAAAAAAAGATTCAATACTGGTTATGGGTCAAGAATTTTGTTCTGACTACAAGACAGAACACATCCATCTGCACAGATAGATTTGCAGTGTCTGGATTACTCTATTGCAGTTTCAGCTATACAATTCCCTTGAAGAAATGCTCTGCCAGCTTTAGGAGTAATTAACATTGAACTTTTAGTGTGTTCTCGAAAATGGAATTTTTGATCACATTTTTCTTCTACGAACCATTGAAATAAGCAAACTTTGAGTTTGACTGCATTATACATTGTAGAAAAGGTGATAAACTCATGTCAGTAGAAAAAATGCAATTACCAGTACTGTTAAGACGCTAATTTGGCTTTTCTAAGCTTGAAAGATGTAATTGATTTTAATTTTGGATATTGGCTAACATTTATTCTTACATTATCAATGGAGAATTTTGTTATACTCCTTCCTTATTCAACAGGATGTTGAATAACAGAGTAGAATAACAGGATTGTATTAGCATGAATATGAGTATCTTTCCAGATGGGTGATTTGAAAAATGGTATCCATTGCATATCAGAGGCTCTAGGATTTCTTTCTGAGCAAGCTGGTTGATATTAATGAGGAGTGCTTCTTTTTGCCTGAATGGTTTCTTTAGATGGCAGACTGAGTTTGAAGACAAAGGATGTAAAGAATTCTTCTATGTTTTTTATATATAAATTTTATATATTTTTCACTGCCATGAAAAAAGAATAGGTAGGTATTCTACGTGTACTCTCTTCTGAAGAATGATCTTTACTGTTATTTTAAGCCAAAAGATATATATTTGCCTCAGCCTTTTGTATCCTGAATTAATCCTGAGTGGAATCTATGTCTCTCAGCTGATCATTGGGCTGTGCAGGGAATGTAGCTAAAGCTGAAAAAAAAATTATACTCAAGCTAGTAAGAGCCATTATTTTATGCGGAGTCAACAGAGGAAAACTATTTTCAGTCCTGCGGTTGTCTTACATGGATAGGGTAGGATTCCACGGTTCTCTGTGGTGAGTTTGTCAGGCCCTATGGAGAGACAGTAAAGGAATGCAGTCAGTGTTAGCTGTGCCATTTGCTAGTGCAAAAGGAACATAAATCCTATCTATAGGCTTGCACATTCCTTTCTGAGAATCAAACATGTTAGTATCAGCACTATAGAATCCACATGCTTTGCTTGCTGTTAAGCCCGCATTTGATTTTTGTGGTATTGTGCAAGCAACCTTCTTGTGAAAACAACACTTAACAGATCCTGATTCAAGAAAACAAATGTAGAACAACAGGATTCATCCTACATGAGATATAATCTTCATATTGAAATTTCAGATCTTAATGTTAGTTTGGGCTTCAGTCATGGTCACAACTAAACCAAGACTAGGTGGCTTATTGATTTTCTACTGGCACATAATTATACAGCAATCAGTGAACTATGGATTCAAGATCAATATCTGCAATTCAACAGAAAAATCACTTACTAGGCTCTTCTGAAATATTAATATTTACCCACAAATTTCTCGACACCTTTGTATTACTAATTCTCAAATGTTTTTGTCACACACACATACAGGCAGAATTACAAGTATACCCACTCTCTTGGGTGCTCTCTCCCTTACTTGTACACCCCTTCTGTAGGTGCTCCAGCTTTGGGCAAACGTGTGCATCTCCCAGCACCTTACTGATCCTCAAGACAGTGAGAAAGGACCCATGAGTTCGGGTTCACACACTTCAAGTGTGGGTCTCTGTGTGTTGCACACCATCTTCATGCTCCAGTGCCCAAGGCCAAGCACATCACATCAATTGACAAGTTGCGATGCTGGTGGGCAGCAGCAAGTGCTGCTGCTTCCACTTTAAGATGTCTCCCCACAGTTAAAAATTATTCATCCTTCTTTTATATCTCTTTTCAAGCTGATTCCTTTGTTTCAAATGACTCTTTGTGATTGCTTGCCTACTGTTTAATCTGATTGATGGTCATCTTCTTCTTTAACATGATGAATTTTGGGTGAACAGCCTCCCAGATAGCACCCTCCCAAAGAGCTTTGGGAGTCCCATTGACACACACTGTGTATACTCTTCTGTCTTAACATCTGTAGTCATTCAGGCCACAGGTGAGCCCCGTGGGCACTCCACACAGTCTAAATTAATAAACAAGTTAGAGAGTAATAAAATGTGACATTTTAAGAGCAGAATACTATAAAATGATGAATCAGCCATTCAGAAATAATTGCAGGAGATTTTCATGACAGCTGCTGTGGTACAACTTCTCATACTATACAGGGATATGGCTTCCTTTCCACATCTCAGTTTTGCCTATGTCACCCTCTCCCATTGCTAACTGAACTGTACGTTAGGTTCCACATTAGATGTCCTAATTTTCATTATGATCCACTTTATTTATTTACATCAGAGCAAAGGGGACGTAAAACCTCATTAAATCAGAAAAGTAATCATTTTCATCATGTTGTAGACGCTGCACAGAGACGTAATTGGCTACATAAGGTGAAAATCAGTAAGATATCCAGCCCAGGCTATCTACAACATTATACAGCTTAACACAGTTAACTCCTCAAATGGTGTACATATACATTCAATGTATTCATATTTAAATATCTATACATATTGAATATATTTTAAAAAATTAATTGGAAGAACAAACCCTTGAATTTTTCAGTGTAAATGATCAATTCCCAGATTTTTATGCTTTAGGACAGGGAAATGAGAGAGGAAAGAAACAGATGCAAAAGCCATAATGAGATATATTTTGGATGTGAGAATTACATGTACTATAGTACTTAGGAGTTCAGTTCCAGCTGGGAGAAAAGCAAATGGGAGAGTGTCCAGAGAATCTGGAGAAAGCCTAGATGTTGCTAGAAAGGGAAAGTTCACAAGAGTGGTATTTAACAAAATGGTTATGGAGAGAAAGAACAAAGGAAGAGACAGATCTCCTGGGATGCTGTTATGAAAGAAATCTGGTATTGGAAGATGCCCAATGCGATGTTGTAAATACACTCATTTCCACAAAAGAGGAACAAAAATCCACGCACAATTGGAAAGAAGAAACCTATGACATTATGTTCCTTTCACAGAAAATAAGGCATATGGTTATCTTGAGCATTGCGCAGCTTTGTTTTAATGACTGGCTGCCAGAATTAACAAAGCTTTTCCTGAAATGCTGAGATTTACATGCTAAGCACGTTGATGATGCTGTCTTTTGACCTGCAGCTTTTTCCTTGTAATCAAGGTTTGTTTTTTCTCCCAGAGGAACTGCAGATATAAAACTGAAATAAGGAAAAGCACTCAAATAAATAGTAAATTGCTTTTATGGAAAAGTATAGGTCTACAGAATAAAAGAAAAATCGTAGCAGAAATGCACTGCCTTTTTCTACTACTGTCAAACACCTTTTTAAAGCAGATTAAAATATACACTATTAGAATGACTTTAATAAAACACCATTGTATCTGAAATAATTTTCTAAACATGTTAAGGCACTAGCAATATTTGGTTTATATATATGATATTTTGTAATGGCAATATACCTGATTTACTAAGATTGGCTAAACTGTTAATTTTATATTTTCATTAAATAAATGGATTTTATGTTAGTAAAGCTCTGAATCTTCTCTCTGCACTGATTGTTTTTGAGTTGAGGACTAACGATGTGCTTTTTAGCTTAATTTATCATGTCAAATTTTATGTTAGACAACAGGACTAAAAGGAAATAAAGAGACTAAGATAGTTATCCAGCAGGTGAGACAGTAGAATTTGTAATGGACTGCCTAGAATTTTAATCCCAGTTACTTAGAAGAGTATCTATAACTTCATTAGAAACTTTCAATTTACTTTTGAGATTAGAATATGAATAAACAATATGATTTGTATGTGCAAATCTACCACTCACTTAAATGGAGAATGTTGGCCATAAAGGCTGAGAACCCTGAGCTTTGTAAGGAATTTCAAAAGATATATTCTGAGACATCTCTTGATGCTGTTTTTTCGAAGTTGATATTTTACATAATGGAGTGAATTTCCACGGAGCAGGTGGATACAAAAGTTCTTGAACAATTTCTAATCCATTATTGGTTTTAAAACTGCCTTTCATTGTCTTTAATGGGGTTTTACAGACTCAGAATTTCTGAAAATTAAGTCTATTAAATAAAAATACATAAATATTGATCCTGGAGCCTAACTGCCAAAGGAAAGTTTAGAAAATTAGCTGTAGTAAGGTGGATTAATAGTTCCACTTATCTGTATTCTAAAAATTAAAAATCCAAGTGTTCAGAGTATCAGTTCAGTCTTTAATAGCCTCCCTGTGCCTTCCTTCCTCATTTTCCAAAGGGAGCTGGCAGACAGAAAAGAGTTTAAAGGAAATGCTTACTATTTTCTGTTGATAAGGGTAAATTAACCCAAGATCAGATCAAAACTGGATTTCTTCGGAACCCATGTTGCTTTGTTTAAAACTACACCAGGTAATTTCATGGCAGTCTGATACGTAGGTATACACCAAGTGAAGCAAAACGTACAGGAGTAAATGTTATATATATATATATATATATTTTTTTTTTTTTAAGTTCCTCTTTTCCTTAAGTTTCATTTGCATAGTTTCATAGCTAATACCACTGTGACCCATAGCCTGACCTGATAAGTGCTTTCACTGACTGCCATACATGAATAAAACAAGATTATAATGTGTGAAATACCCTGGTGGGTGCCCTTGATTAATCACCACTCAGATTCACTTCCTAGAGACTTTGTCATTCATGCTTTTTGTACTGCACTCACAGCCACCTTCTTTTAAACCAGATCTTTTCTCTTATGATAACATTCTTACAATGTTTCTTCTGTCTAAATCACAGCTTTCGTTGACTTCTCTGGAAGCGCAGAGTTCTCTGGCCAAATAGCTGTTAACTATTACTTTACAGCTGTCTCCCTAATCACATTTTAATATATTCACAAAGTTTAAGGCCAAAAAGGAAAATAATGCATGTCTATTCCATGTCACAAGCCAGTCATAGATGTGCACCAATTAATTACAGCACCATGGCCTTACTTTTTGTACATATCTGGTCTGTGTTTTAAATCTTTACCAGTGTAAATTCTGCAGCATGTCCTGGGTAAGATATTCCAGTGGTTAATAACCCTCACACTAGAATAATTTTTCAAAGCTTTGTGTTTTATTTGTTGTCTGGTTGTGTTTGACCTCCTTTCAGTGTTAAAATACACCCTTGTTCAAAAAATAAAGTTCTCAGTTATTAGGCATGCATAAACCATAGTTTTACCACACTTATTGACCCCATTCCATCTATCTCCTTAGCTTCCTCCTGAGTGCAAGGCTGCAGGTTTGCATGTAAAATTGATTATAATGATATAAACTATATTATTATCAATTTAGCTTGCTCATTTTTGTTGATCACATTGACTAATGTTAAAAAAGCCACAGTGAGCAGTATGATAAAAGAAAATATTGTGATTTGTGATGTGCATCTGAAATACCCTAGGAGGAATTTGAAACTTTGTGCCAGAAGCAGTTCAGTCTAATGACAAAATTGTGCTGGAGTGCTGAATTAACAAGTAATCTATTTAGTGCTGTCACTGCAGAGTAGTAAAACATTAGGCTCCAATTCAGTCTCCTTAGACTTTTATCATGAGGCATACTGTACAGGTAAGAGCATTATTCTTATCATAGTTCCCAATTGTTTTGCCACTGTTTTAGAAAACAGTGCCACAAATGGGTATGTCTCAGCCGTACTGTCCTACTTGAGTTGAGAGTTTCATGGACTGACTTTCTTTTCATCCACTGCATCATGCTATAAACTCAATTTTGGCTGGTAAGTCACTGTCACTATTAAGGCTTTGAATAATTCAGGGGTTTTAAAATATAGTTTTCCATTTTATATCTGTTTGGCTTTTAACAGCTGTTATATGCAGCTTCTATCGGGTGCTTGCATCTTTTGGATAGAACTTCCAGGTATCCAGGTGTTCAGTATAAAGTAATCACTGTCACTAATGGAGTTACCACTAATACAAAATTATCACCGGTCTGTAAATATCAAGTCACATTTATAGTTTCCTGAGTGGCATCAGAAGAGCTCATAAATCAGTGACATATAAATGAGCACTGGAACAGACGGCCCGGGGAGTTTGTGGAGTCTCATTCTCTGGAGATATCCAAAACCCACATGGATGTCCCACCTACTCTAGGTGAAACTGCTTTAGCAGGGAGTTTGGGCTTGATGATCTCCAGAGGTCCTTTACAACCCCTACCATTCTGTGATTCTGTGACAAAGGAATCACTTTGGCTACAGATTTTTAAAAACCTTTGAAATAAAAAATAGTCCAGTTATAAATCCTGTCTTTTTCATTTATTGTTAAGTTTAACAACCATTTCAGCCTGCTTCTGATTAAGACATATCAAGAAAAATGAAGGCATAATTATTGTATCTTCTACCATATTGATGGTAACTTACACTAGTCTAGTGCGGACAACATTAGCATTGAAACACAAAGACAACCCATAATATTCACTAGCAAATAGAGAGTTTTACCCAGGGTTTGTGAACATGTTTAAACTGCTGGTATATTCTGCCTTCAAAACTTCAATTAACTGTGCTGTCAGAGAGAAAAATCAGCTATACACCCCTATCCCTGCACATGTGTCACTGCTTTTTTTTTCATGTAAGAAGTTCAGCTAAATTCACTGAGTCTTATTAAAATAGGCAGAATTAATTAGGTTTTTCAGTAGGCCATCAAAGCACGAAATGTGCATTTCAGTTACTAGAAGAGCCATACACTGAATTTTCTCACTTATGGATCAGGGCTTCTCATAGTATAGATCGTATTGGTGTCATGCACCTGTGTATCAAAGTGCAGATTGGTATATGTGATAATCCCTATATGGTGCCAGATTTCTTTTCTAAAACTGTACTTTTTGAAGGGTATATATTCAAATGACACAAACATTTTTTTTTCCCCAGCTGAGAAATGTGAGCTTTTTTTTTTTATTTTTGAGAAATGAAAACTTGCTTAATGTGTATCTGCCTATTTTCTGCCGAATCTATCTACAACCTGGATGCACATATTGTCAGAGATTCAAATTATGACTTGAATTCAAGAGGAAAATAGAAGTGTCAGTTTGTACTTAGAAAAGACATGCCATGGTGGGGAAGTGCTAACAACAAAGGTTATTAAAAAAACATTGTCATATCACTAGTGGTTTGTTTGCAGAGTAAATGAGCACATCCGTAGGTACATGACAGCATGAACTAAATAATATTCTACCTTCTCTTGTGCTTTTCCGGTGTGCTATCAAGTTAAAGATGCCTGGTAAAATAAAAAGATTATGATAAAAGTTTAGCAGCCACAAATAAGTTAGACCATTTTTAGAAAGAGGTTTTTTGTTGTATCCAGAATTTTAAATCAAAGCATGACAGTATCAGAGTAATGGATAATTAGTAGGTGAGTTATACTTGTACATGCTTTACTTTCATAGTATTTAAGTAGTCACTTTGCCATAATTAACCAGCAAAATTGATAAAAAAAGGAGGCTGTGTTACCCTAAGCTACAGCTAAATGAATATGCTGTATGTATAGTTGCAGGCATTCTCTTCCTTTCTTAACATTTCCATTCTCTTAACATTTCCTCAGGATTGCTAGCTTATCGTACCTATCTTTTCTCTATGTATTTGCACCTGCAGTATTTACTTCCACATTGGAGTTTTCTAGTATTATGTAACACTGTTTCATCTAATTCCACCTGATTGTATATCCCTCTTTTCCATCTAAATTTATTTTTCTACAAATATCTGTGCCTCAGGACTGTCTATAATCTCTTTTTGCATTCCTTCCTGGTAAACTCTTAAAAGGTGATTATTAATCTATGAAATGAGAGCAAGGCACACAATTTGTTTTAAATGCTATTATGAGATATAGCTTTTGGTTTCTCGTCAATATTATGTGTCAGTACTCAAAATCTTCAATGAAATGCTGACTTCTGAGAGAATAAGAAACTTCTAGTTGGAGACTAGCAACTTGAAAATATGTAGGAGAACCTTAACTAGTGCAATTAACTGGGAAGATTGTCAGCTTTCTTAATTCTCCAACCCATAAGTCACGACTCCATTTCAACCTAACTTCCTGCCCTCCTGTTGTCTCTGCTTAGCAGCCGATACAAATACCTGTGCAAAACCACAAAGCTGCAGAGAAGTGCTGAGCAAATAGTGGATTTTTCAGTTCACTGGAGGGTTGCAAAACAACAACAAAATGTTTCCAGCAATACTTAAAAGGATTTTTTTCTCTAAACTTGGAGTGAAACAGAAAGTAAAAAAGTATTAATTAAGCAAAACCCTTATTTTATCTAAAACTGAAATGGTTTCCCCAGATTCTGAATTAATTTAAATGTTTAAAATAGAATGAAAAGTGACTTCAAATAACACTTTTTTTTTTTTTTTTTTTTTACATAGTATGAAATGAGTGGCTTTAATATTTTGATGGACTAAAGAGAATAAATTACTGGTAAATAAAAGGGCCACAGTCTTTGTCTAAAGATATATATATACATAAAAGAAACATCACCTAAAGATTTTTCAGAATTATACAAAATCAATGTGACAGCTGATAACTAAGAAATTACATAGTCCTGTTCTGAATAAGTTGTCATACGATATTCATTACTTCATCATCTGACTATGCTCCCTATGTTAAAATCTGCAATAACAAAATGCATAGCCATATTTTAAATAAATGTTATATTTCTTTGTGACCATTTCATCCTGAGGTCTGGGATACAAACCACACAGTAAAATAATTTTCCAGTGATTGAACTTCCAACTTTGTGTTTTTTGGTATTAACCACCACCCATTCCTTTTTGCCTCCAGATACCTGCAGCATGTGTAATACTGGTCCAGGAATAACAGGGGTTTCTTTATATGCTTAAACTTATTCCTTTTTTCTCAAAGCTGTAGCTTAACTTAATTCTAAGTGATATCTTGAGCCTTTCTACTGTGAGGTCTTCACAAAAGCAATTGAGAGAAGAGATACTTGACAGTTCAAGTAGGAACAGAGAACAAAGAACTTTCAAGCCAATTTAACAGTGACTCTAACTTCACTGTCCTTCATTTAGTTCTGATGGGACAGATCCACTTCAGTGAGTCAACAATCAACCTAAATTCATGAAATCTAAAGACCATGGACTTGAATAATGATACATCACCAATAAATTGCAACTGATTTTCAATTTGCAAGAAGTACTACCAAGGCATAAATATTCACATTTCTTAAATAAAAAAAAAAAAAAAAGTTTGTCAAATACATTTTAAAATCATATTCTGTAAAATTATGTTTCAAGCTCCCATTGTATTTTGAAGAAAAAGAAGTTCTGAAGAGGGAAATATGCTAGACTTCACAGAAGTAGTGTTATGCGCTTTCTTACATTCATTTATTTTTCATGTCATATTTTTCTATTGTAGCCAAGTTGCAACCTGGGAAGCATTTGTTTGAATACTGTAACTCCACCAGCTGTCCAGAGATGAATCGCTTGTCTATTAAGGGGAGAAAAGAAACATAGCAAAAGATAAATCTTAAGAACTCAGGCTCACTGACCTGAAGGAGGATTATTTTATTTTTTCCCCCATGAGGAAGAGTTAGTAGAATTGCTGTATGCTGACGTTCCTTTGTTTTAATTATTGCTTTTTGTTTTCCCCCATAAAACATATCTTGTCATCTTATCTCTCGTGACTATAAACTATAACTTGCTTTTAAACTTTCACTGGTGCCACCTTGAAGATGACCTACCAGAGCCTGGAGAGGAGCCCATCAATGTCAGAATATGCCTCTATGCCCTGAGGTTTTTGTATACGTTGTTAGATTGCTTTATACATTTTATACAATTCATGAAAAGCAAATCTGACTGTAAGGTCACAAGTGACCTTTTGTGGAGAAACTAAGTAGAGTTTAAAAAAAAGTCAACGGGTTAGTTGCCATGTGATTCTACTTGGACAGGACTCCACTGAGATTTACTTTCTAATATATCCCATTAAAACTACTAGAGCTTTCCATAAAGACCCCAAAACAATAAAAGCTCTGGCTTGTCAAGTATCTGTGCATAAGACACACTGTCTTAGGGAGGGTTGCATTCCCCTTAACTCATTCTTGCGAGTATCTCTGAAAAATGCTGCGGGGGCTTTGAAGCCCCTCTGGATATGTTCATAAGGGTGATCAGTGTGTAGCACGTTTAGGCAGTATGCGGCACGTCTTGTTGATGTGATTATGCCCATTTTGTTTTCTCTTGGGTCCTATTAACAGAAGGTGATAGAAAGAAGCCAGCCAAAATAAGTGATATATTAGTTCCTCACTAACCTTCACGTTGAACTCTAAGAGCTGCTGGTGTTCAACTCAGTAAGTAATAACAAGGGCTCCTCTTTCATTCTTGCATCTTCAGAAAGAACAAAGATCAGTGGAAAAGAAGAGATGCAGAATAAAAAACCTCTTGAACGGTAAAATACTTAGTCAATTTATCATCTGTCACTTCACAAATGGATATTTTCTGTGCTTGGGCCAAGCTTCTAAAAAGTCCTTTTCCACAAGGTTTGTTTCTTTTGTATATTTACAGATATGAAATACACCTGATTTTGGTTTAGTTGGTCTGTATTCTTAGTTCATCAAATATGTTGCCTATTCTGCAAGTGGTGAGAAAAAGGGAAGATATTCACCCATGAGTTTTTTCAAAATGTAAAGTGTGCCTCACTGGCAAAAGTTTAATTCCTCTTTCACTCCAAGAAATAAAACAAAGTGAACCTCACAAACACATCTTCCAGACTAAATACACAAATTCTCTCTAGTTTTTTCATGCTTTTGCCCACTGGAATGTAATTTCAGTTATATCTTTTGTTTTGTTATCTGCTGATTATTTCTGAAATATGCAAAGGAACATGAACATCAGGAAGGTAATTTAACCGAGAAAGCAGAAAGACAAATATTTATTCTGAGGGGGAAAACAAAACCCCAACAACAAAAAACCAGCCAAAAACCTAAGCAATGTTACAGGAGTGGGGCAGAGTGGGGGATGGGGGAAGAAAATCAGGGAAATTCTGTATTTTCGTGCAGGGTGTGTTCTTTGAGGTTTCCCATTTTCTACATGCTGGTTGATGAAAAGGTGTCTCTGTTATAGATCATCTTTCTTTATATAGCCTTTTCTTAAAGGGAATGCGAGAGTTATTAGAAAAACAATCAACCTCTTTTTTACTGAAAGGATGTAAATTAGCAATGAAAACCTACAGGTGTTTACCTAGATGAGATTTCAGCCTAGTATTTCTGAGACTAGAGCAGTCAAGGTTTTTAAAAGTTCTTTTGCCGCGGAACTTTCAGAGGAAGGTGTCAGAGCAGTAAAAAGAGCTGAGTGCCACGCTATCAGAATCCTTCCTGCATTCTTCAGAAAGGAGACACTGCTTTACACAGAGCTCCCATTACTGAAGTTGATTTCATTAACCTGGTCAGCTGCCTCATAGCCTTTCAGGGTGGAGCCGCCTTGTGAAAGAAGTAGGTAAAAAACCGAAAAGTGATGTTAGTATCAGACGTACCATTTACCCACTAAACTTGATTACTTGAAAATAACTGTACAAAGTGCAAATCAGTAGGAATTAGCAGCACTGACTTTCTTTTTTATGTTCTCTAATAAAGTTTAATCTAGATGTTTTTTTCTAATGTAAAATGTAAGATCACTCTGAATGTATTGATAATTTTATTGTTATCCTCTTATTTTTAATTTCTGCCTCTTTAGCACTGAACCACCAGCCACAATCATAAGTTCAGGTCTGAGTTGCAGGGGATATGGGTACTCATTTCTGTTTTGTGAAGATCACATGCTTTCTTTAAAAGGATGTTTTCTTCCTTTCTTTTTCAAGCCTGTGTTTCTGGCTGACAGTTTTCATGACATACCAACTCATCTCATGCTTCTTTGTTCAAATCTCTTCTGCCATTTACCTATGTTGGTTTTATACAAGAGTTCAAGAATTCACCTGCAATGAGGTGGCACCAGTGGGATGTCACCTTTTTTTTCAGTCACACAATGGATTACCATTTGAAGTTTTTACCTATTTTGAGCCTTGCTCTTTAGTATGACATGCACTTTGCTTTCAGCTTCCAGATAAATCCCCGCCATTGGCCAGGAAGACAATTATTTTAGATCTGCTTTTTCTAACTTGCTTTGTAGATTTGATTGGCCAGACTCTGATTATTTCTGTAACCATTTTACTGTAACTTTAGATTCTCGTTTTGCCATTTTTAAATGCAGACTCCTAACAATTTATGTAAAATTATGTAAACATTGACTTGGATTGTTAATATGACCTGAAGCCTTATGCCACCCTTAATGGGTTTGGAATGAGTGCTGCATAATTTGGAGCTATGTGTCTCACAAGCACAGGCTATGAGTGGGCGTCAGGAACACCTGCAGTACAATCAATGATATATGCGTGGATGCTTTATCACTAACCCTTTTTTCCACAACAGTCTATTTCCTTGCCTTGCATTTTCATCCATTAAAGACTAGACAGACTTCTTCTACAGAGTCCTTGGCTGTAGCCTAGCTTAATCAGGTCTTTCACCAGTCCTTGGATGACTCAATCAGTTTGTTCAATCTGATACACTTCTTGCTCAGTCTTCAATTACACTCAGAGAGGCGTTATTTGATCAGTCTACTGCTTACATTGGTGTCCTCTCGCTTTTTCCTTTTCTTCAAGTAGTCTTCCATTTTAGATACCACCTATGCAGTTCTAGGCTTGGAGTGGCAAAGGCAGATATTGAGGAATGTAATCTAAAAAGATCTGTCCCTTCTTCAGTGCCACCATAACTGAGGCCTGAAGGAACAAGGATAGTCTTTGCTGTGTTCTGCACACTTCAGATTATGTTGATTATACTGCTTAATTGTTACCCTGCTGTAGCAGGAGGCCTCCCTTATTCGGGGGGTACCTTTCAGATATTGGTAACACTGTAAATTCAGAAACAGGAAAGGCCTCCATCCATCTCCCTGCTGACACCAGGTGTTATACTACTTTGTCATTAAGATCTAAATATAAGAGAAAGACAGCAAAATCTTTTATGCAAACTTCTTCCACACACAAATAAACTTTTTTTTTAATTGTGCAGGTTTTCAAAGATACAGAACATTGCTAGATGTTTTATTGTCAAAAGGTGTGAAAATTCTGTTTAGTTCTGAAAACTATCCTGATTCGTTAGAGAGGAATGCTGGAATTACTTTGCCTGTTTCAAGGAAGTTTCCCACTTTAGAGAACTCACCTTCAAGTAATGCAATATCTTTAATCTTGATCTTTTACATATTAGTGTACGCTTATCAGACAGTGGGGGAGAAATGGTTTCTTGTAGCCCTGATCAAAAAACTTTTTTTTTTAAAAAAAAACCCCATATTTGTTGAAATATAATGTCTCTATACAATATTTTGTCTTTAAAATATGCATATATAATTAATTCTAGTAAAAAAATTAGTTTACAGATAAGACAGACCCAGTTCAATAGATGGGTTTCAAGGTGCTGTACAACTAATTCCTTTTGTATAGGATGTCTTCGTAAGAAGTAACGATAATATAACCCTGAATAATGGAGAGTTTCAGATTCATGCTAGCTGGAGCTTCTTGCAGATCAATGGTCAAAACTTAGTGTATTTTTTATAAACTCCTGAGTCGCCAGTTGTTTTTCAGTGACTAAATTCCAGTTAAACATGCTAAATTTATAGTAGCATGCACAGGGAATTGATTTTTAAAAACACCAAGCTTGAATGGAAATGTAATTTGCTTTATTAACATGTATTATCCTGGCATGGAGACAACTTGGTGACAGAAAAGAGTTTTCCTTTTCTCATATTTGTCTGCATTAATGGTTATTTCCTAATACATATTTGAGCTGACTAGTGTTTAACTGCACCTTACTCTAGTGCAAAACATTTTTTTCTCTGTTTTTCTTCTTCCCCTCAATGCTTTCATCTGCTTCTTATTTCCTCTCATTTTGGGCCTTAGCTGCCCACCACAGCAGCTTTTTCTGCAAACTCAGTGTTGTCAGAATCTGATAAATCGGTGTTTGTATTTGGAACGTATTCCATACCTGCTAAATCCTTAATCCATCTGCTTACATCAGTGATTTTTGACAGCTCTGTTGCGCTGGTGTTTCTGTCAATATTATTTAACTATACTATAGATTGGACTGTTTCACTGCTTCAGAGCTTTTGTTATTTTATGACTATATTAAGAATTTTGTCATAACCTTGTCTGATCCCTAAAATGCACTGTTTAAAGTGCAATGTGTTACTTGCATTCTATAAGAAAAGCAAATATATTGACACTATTTGCACACTGTTATTGCTTTAATTTCATCATTAATGTACCATAATGTGGCACAGATGAACACTATCTTTAAAAGAAAATTGTATAAAATTACCTCTACAGTTGTAAATTACCTCTTCACGAAGTTCTTCCTATTCTGTGATATGCCTGTGACTCTCAGAAGCATTACTAGACACTCACAAGTACACCAAAGAAACAGTATGTGAATAGTAAAAGGCTTGATACGCAGAGATTTGTGCAATAAATACTTTTGTATCCAAGGTTGTTGTAATCCAAAATGACTGAGGGTGGTAACTCACAAACCCAAGTTACTTAATAATTACATTTTACTAAGTAGTGGTAAAATTAAAATAATACATTTAAAAACAGAGAGGAATAAAATTATATCTATGTTTTTAAGAGAAGAATTATTGAATTTGTTTTCAGGAGGAATGAAGCAAAATTTCTGCCAGTTCTGTTGAGCTTCCTGGTTCCTATACACACATAAGATTTTTAAAAGAGCTATGTATAAACCAGAACTCAAATTTCTAAGAGGATAAAATAGAATTTCATTCCAGTGAGGCTTTAATTATACATATTCCTGAAATATACTTTCCCTAATGCACAGTGTAATTGTTTTGATCTTCAAGCAAGATCTCAATTTAAAATCAGTCTCAAAGTTTTCTGCTTCTCTCAGAATCATATAAAATCCATGGAACTGCATAAGAGAGAATATAGATATAAATCTACAGCTTACGTCTTACAGACTGGCAACAAACTGGATGAGACTGAAGATCTTCTAAAGGATTAATGTATTTCAGTTGGGGTTCCCTTGTGAGAGCGTTTGAAGTGGCAGGAAGACCTCGTAAGATTGGACCTGTTGACCATTCTTCTCTGACCTCTTTCCAGACACATAAGGACCCAGTTACAGAACAATGGGATGAAATTACTGATAAGTATCTACTGCTTAAGCATTTCCAATCCTCTCTACTATTTATCATATTTGTAAGTTCTAGAGCTGTTTTAAAGCTCTGAAAATAAAAATATGTTATTCTATTAGAAATAAGCACAATTTATTTAGAACTAAGTGCAGTTCTTTCATTTACTCTTCAACAAAAACATGGTAAGCTTTCTTGTTTCTGAGTTTTTATCTTTTATGAAATTGCATGGTTGCTGAATGTTCTGCTTTAATAAAATGTAATTTGTAGTCTGCAATTCAGACTAGTAAACTGTTTTGCACAACCAGAACTACAGACTTTAATCTTGTTTTCCTACCTTTGCTTATCCTTCAAAGCTAGGAAACTGTCACACCTCGGAAGATAACTTTTCCAATTTCATTCCTCTACTGAGCAGTTTGTCCGTATCTATTACAAAGGCTGATCTGAAGTTTTTCTCTAACCTTGTGTCTTGGGATGTCTGGATCACAACCATTTTCACCCTTGATGCTCTCAGTTATATATTTATTTTGCTGTAAAAATCAACTGATTCAGTTTCATGCATGAAAACATTTCCTCTATCTCTCTTCTCATTGTAATTTAAAAAGTGGTAAGTTTCTTTCCTTCTTTCTCAGCCTCATGAAAAACCTGTAAGGTGTCTTTGGGATTGAGATAAGGGTTTTGTGTTGCTTTTTTTTCTTAGAGTAACCACACCCTTTTTTGTTGAGGCTCAAGGATTTATTGTCTTTTTGAAGAAAAAGGGGTTGAACTACTCATATTTCATGTTCTTGTGTTTGTAGGAAGACATAAAGCCATCTGTGGGGAAGTTAGAGGACTGCCAGGTCCTGTTTAGAACACAAGGACCGATAATTTAGAAAACAATTTTGCACAGTTCTCTGTTTCTACATGAGTTTCATACATAATTAATATAGTTTAGGTATTTAACGTTTTTTATTTGATCCATAAGTTACAGAGGACTAAAACATTTTGTAACTGCATTAACAAATCCTTTCTGGTCTCAATCTTTTCCTTAATTCCTTAGTCATTAATTTCTAATGGTTTCAGGAACAATTAATTCATTGTAATTACAGAACAGACCAGTTTTCCATTTGTCACCTGTTCCTATTCCAACAGTAGTAGACTTCCTCAATTGCTGAGCATTCAATGCCAGTAAAAAACCTAAGTGTCAAAATTTTATGTTTGTAATGGTGAACAAGCTTAACTCAGTCATACATGCAAACAAAAGAAAGACTTGTGGGAGTTTTTTTAAAGCTTGGGTTTTGGGGGTTTTTTTGGTGAATATCAGAATCCATACTATTTAGGTATCACATCTAGAAGATATATATGGTTTCTGAACTGTTGTGTTGGTCTGAGTTTTTTCATGCTGTTATAAAATACAGATTTGTAACAGCTGCACCACCATCGTGATTGGACAGCATTAATTTCTTGTGCAGGACTTCTAGTAGATTTCAAATCCCAACCTCAGAAATATCTGCCACTGACTTAGATAGCCAAGCCTACAAAACAGCCAAAATTATAAAAGTGTCTCTCTTCCTCTCCTCCTGTTAGCTTGCTCTCCTTTAGCTATAGAAGTGCACAAATATCCCATTTTATTTTCAAACACTTAAATGTCCAGCCTGCCCATGTTTTCAGGGACGTGAGCCTCTTGGGAAGGCATATATATCCACAAACACGTAACCTATGGGCTGTGGACCAGATCAGAGGACAGGGAAGGAAGAATTTGGTAGACATAAGATACAACAAAGTTCTGAGTAGAGAGAAGTCATCAAGCTGGGAATGATTTTAAGACTGTGGATTAGAGTAGCAGATACTATAGCAGTGTCAATTGAACGGAGCAAGTTCATGAAATTAGGTCTGGCACATTTCATTGGAGGAGACAACAGGGCACCTGTAAGGTCATGTTCTAGGTAGAGATATTCATGATAGGGAGACATATGAGATTCATAATCTCAGAGGTAGTAGCTGAAGCTATGGGAGCACTTGGTGGATAAAAAAAAGACATATAATTCAGCTTTGCTTTGCAGTTTAAAAATCGACCAGCTATTCAGTGACTCAGGATTCCCAGTTCTCATTACAAATCTGCCAAACAAAAGTGACGTGTATTGCATCCAATGAGCTGTTTCAGAGACAAAGAATCCCAGAACTTCACCAAGATATTAAGCTCTTTCAAAGCTATTTTTCCTCATGCTATGTTTAGTGTAACCAATATTTTTACTTGTAGTACTTGGTGATAAACTATTTCAGCACTAACTATGCTGACTCATGATTTTCTCTGCATCTATAACACAACAGAATGAAGATATCAGTAGATATTTTATCAAATAAAGTGTACAGATTGCCTTAGCAGTTATTTAAACTCAGCCTTCTTAAATTTTTGTTATTAAATGATACAATAATTAGTTTATCATCTGAGAAAGTTAAACATAACTGTATCAGTGACATACATTATTAAAGCAATTTCTGTAAGATTAATTAATTACATAAGTTAGTAAGCATGAGCAATACTTTGTGTGAGGGTAAAATACTAAATATGATACTTAATATGTTAAGTATTGTATAAACCAAATTTTTTAATGTGTCGCTTTTCTGTGTTCTAAGAGAGAATTGCCTTTAGGATCATATGTTCACAATGGTTTGCTGTTGGTATACTGCTATGCAGAATGTGAATGACTAGACCTATGAGTACTGTACAATAAAGTAAAAATGAATGAGAAAGAGTACAGGTTATAGGATTACAGGAAAGACTGAGAGGTTTCATGGTGTATTAATCTTCACAAAATTACATGAATTAAATTAATATTGCTGTATTACATTTTTCCTCACAAAGACAATCCCTCATGTAGATAATGATTGTTATTTATTTATGATAACTATGTCATAATTTGCATAATTGAGATTCAAAACCATAATACTTAAAGAAAACTCAATAAATTGTAAATTATATATTCTTTAGAATCCACAATTTCTATAATATCCTATACAAATATAGTTTGTTCAATGTTCTATTACTTCAATTTGTAATACTGCAACAGCTGACATCTGCACGCATATGTGTGGAGGCTGGCGTTTGGGACAGGAGAGTGTTGTGGTTTTCTTTTCATTTGTAAGCAAATACGTACACAGTTTTCAACATCTGTTCAAAACTTTAGCCCTTTGTCACAGATTAAGGCTGGGCTGGCCACTAGACAAATGACAGCTGCTCTCTATTAACCCCCATTCCTCCCAAAGGAGAAGAGAAAGGGAATAAGGGAGAATGAAAATAATAACAATAAAATGAAATGTATACAAATATATACAAAACCAATACTGAGCCCAACCCCCCTGATGGCAACCATGTCACCATCAGCACTGATGCTGCAGGGCAGGCACTGGGGAAGGCTCAGGGTGGACTCGGCGGCAGACAGGAACTGGATGCAGGAGCTGGATTCTGGAACAGGATTAGGAATGCATGGATTGGAATGAAAGGCAAAATAGACAGAGTCCTCCTCAGATGTTGTCCATTGAAGAAGAGGAAGAGAGCTTGGCCCTTGTGATCCCTCAGCTTTATACCAAATATGACGTCTATGGGATGGAGCATCTTGTTGGTCAGTTTAGGGTCAACTGCCCTGTCTGCTTCTCCCCACAGGTGCAGCCTCTGACTTACTGCACCCCCACCATGGTACACAGGATTTAGCAGCGACCTTGGTCTTCACAGGAGCAAGTATAAGCAAGAGGTTTTCTGCACATCAATCCCTGGTAGTAACTGTAAACATCAAGTGCTGTCACTTCTAGGAGAAGACACTGTCTGCAAAAACATGCTGTTGACTTCAGACAGTGCAGTGACTTCGAAGAGCCTGATCTGAAAAGGAAAATCACTGAACAGAATTAGTTCTGTTCTAACTCAAACCAGGGTATTCTTCCAGAAATTTTTCAAACTCAGATTAATCCTTAGATCTTGCTAACATTTACACAAAAATTATGCCTGACTGTATTAAATTTTCTTTTGTAATGATCTGATATGGGAAAAAAATAATAGAAAATGTTCATACATACGAACAGATTAAACCAGAATTTTGTTTTGATTTTCCTAAGAACATATTTTCTACTGAAGAAAAAGTAAACGAAATCTAACCTCAGGAAATAATTTAATAATAGAAGGTGAAAAGGGTCAGATTTAAAATAAAAACTAAAATTTAACTAAAGAAATATTCATCAGTGGCTTCAGTTTTTATTTAATATTCTGTTTATTTAGATAAAATGCTGTTCTGAAGGTATCTAGGAAACCTGAAAAATCAGACTATTTTTGCAACAGCAAAAGTAATCTGAAACTATACCAGAAAGAAGGGGTTTGCCTATGTCCCAGTTTAGGAAAAAAACCCGGTTTCTCCTGTTTGGAAGGTTTGTTTTAAACTGACCAATTGGACTATTCCCTCCCATGTCACGTTTAGCACCTCTCATTGGTTGTAAAAGTTTCTTGCGAGCGTTCTGTCCCTTTAAGAGGCGCGTATCGCTCTTGCCTCACACTCTTTGTGCTCCAACGACATCCCGTACACTCTCTCTTTGCGCTCCAACGGTGTCCCGTACACTTCCTCTTTTGCACTCCAAGGGGCGCTGCGGGCTTGCAGCTTCTCTCTGGGAAAAGGCTTCCAGGCTCTTGGTTTGGCTCTGGGGACCATACAGGCTGTGTCCCCTCGGCTCAAACCCTTCAGAGGAACTTGCCTGCCTGCCTGCCTGCCTGTGGCTACCGCACCCCATGCTGCCGGAGCGGAGCCGTCGCCACGGAAACCCCCACGCCGCCTGGGACAGACCCCTCGCTGCTGGAGATGCCGCACCTCGGGGCTGCCCTTCCCCTGCTGCTGACGCCGCCGCTTTTGCTGCTTTTCTTCCTTCAACCCGCACGCCCAGACCGGTAGGACAGCGCAGCCTGTGGTTTGCACGTGGGATCTTGGCGTTCGTAACAGCCGCAACTCCTTTGTTCCGCTCCGCAAGAGAGAGCCCACGTGGCCGGCGCCATCTTGGACACTGCCGTGGTATCGTTCCTTCCCTCACCCGCGTTTAACCCTCGCTGCTCCATGCCATACAAACCCTCCAATATTGCATTGGTATTTCCCTGCATATAATATATTTTGTTCTAGTGTTATTAAACTTTGTTTCAGTTTTCCAAACATTCAGATGTCTCACAAATTCTTCTTCCTTTTCCTATCTCTGCTTTTTAACTCTATCTTTCCTGGTGCAGGGGAGAGGGGGTTTAGGGATAGGAGAGGACACGTCCCCATGATTGGCTTGCCTCGGCCAACCAGTGACAGCCTACATCAGAAAACAGAATACTATCATGTCCTTCAAATAGTTTACTTTACCCAGGTTTGGGAGAACTAATAGGTCAGTTGAAAGCTAAGTAGGATAAAGACAAATTGGCTTCTTGATTCTTCTACATCACTATAGAAAATTATAATGGAAATAAAATTATATTTACCTGACTGTATGCTTTTAAACTCATCTTTGTTTTAATTAACTCTTAAGATTATAGGGCTAGACACTGTTTGTGCGCATGTATGTATTAATTTGTGCACGTACGTGTGTGCCTATACATATGTTAGTGAATCTGTGGGCTCTTGCTTTCATAAAACGAATCCCAAAGGGTCGTATCATAGTTGTACCTGGCTTAATTCCTAACTTTGAACTTCCTGGCTGATCCTAATGGAGTTGAATGTTCAGTTTACCAGTTTTTTTTACCATTATATATATTATAGATATATTTTATATATATATATAATTACCATTACCAATTTATAAACTTACTGTGCTGTAGAAACTTGTATGCAATGATTAATCAGATAGCAGCATTCCTCAGTCAGAATGCTTCACACTTTATATCCTGCTATGTGATATATGAGAACTAAGGAGGCTACTCAGCTTGATAGAGCATTGTTATGTATTACAACCTACACCTTCATTTGGGACCTTAGTCAATACATATCTTACATT
Organism: Bucorvus abyssinicus; assembly: GCA_009769605.1. NCBI lineage: Eukaryota > Metazoa > Chordata > Aves > Bucerotiformes > Bucorvidae > Bucorvus > Bucorvus abyssinicus. The sequence continues at coordinate 17,809,080 of CM020033.1, forward strand.
GAATGGACAGACTGTGAGAATAAAAATTTCAACACAATTTAAGTATGAATAAAATATAATTCCTCTGAAAACAGTGATCATGAAGGGTTTGACTGTGTTTGGACTGAAACTCAATTATTTTAGGAGGTGTACAGGTAAAAAAGCCACTGCCAGAGGGAAAGCATGCAGACTGTGTTCTACGTCTTGATACATTTGCGTAAAAATTGCATGACTAAGTCAAAATTATTGAATGCCACAGACTCATGCAGATCCTATGTTGTTAGACAATGCGTATCTTTGTGAATGTCCTGCTCCAACACTCTGCCAAATTAATTATTTACTTAAGTCGAATTATGTTACTGTATACGTGAGGCCAAATTTTCGGAGGCAAAACTCTTCTGTGCTTCGTTCAGTAACTGCACTTTAGCTTAATCCGTAACATCATTGTGATTAAATATGAGCTGAAGACTTTTTGCTTATTAATGCAAATCTTAAATAACATGGTTCATTTGAGGAATCTTTGTGATACTAACCAGCTTGATAGAAGTATTTCAAGGCAATATGTTAAAGGACTCCGATGAAACGTAACTGATGTTCACTTCAAGACATTATGTTTCAAGCTAAAAATACATTAGTGGGTACTGTGTTTCTTACTTTTAGTTGAGGACATTGATATACTAACACCTGTAGATCATAATTAATTCTTAAATTCTGGTGAAAACAAACACTTTTACAAATAAGATTGGCGATTGAATTGAGACACCACCAATTAACATCCAGAAAGATGCATCTATATTTTAATTCACTGTCCCACACACTCTGATGTTGTCCCATCCTCAAGCCATAGGCAATGGCTAGCTCCAACTGGTCAGCTTCAGGAAGTGAATCTACCAAGCCTCAGAGTCAGTAACACTGAAAATATTATGGCTGACATTTTGCAGTCTCAAATCACGATGCTCACTTACCTGAGCTGTGAAGGAAAAGAGAAAGGAAACAAGGTTAAATGAAGAAGACAGAGGATACCCAGTAGCATTAAACTGAGGAAGTAGTTCTGAGATAGGATTAGAACAAAGATCTACATTTAATATTTTTTTTTCATGTAATAACATAAACCTAGACTTTCTTTAGTTATACAAACCAGACCAATAGAAGAAATGTTGCACTGGTTCATGAAGAAAATTCCTTGTATGTTTACTATGAAAAGCTTAAAGGTATCTATATAGGTAGTACAGTGAATTCTGGCATGAACTTTTGGTGCAAATGCACCTCGGTATATAGTGCTGGCAACTCCTGGATGAGAGCCACAGTTTCAGTGGAGTTATTTTGATTCCATTCTTGTACACTAGAATTTAAAAAAATAAAGATCTAGTTCATATAAATACACCATAGTTCTTTGCAAAGCAACATGTCAGAAATAATCTGACCCTTTACATAATGCACAGATTTTGTTTGGAACACTATTAATTCATAGTGTCTTATCGTAGAAATTTTATTTTCTCTTAAGAATAAATATCTTGTAAAAAGATGCTGTGTGTCTCTTACTGTAGAGCTTGTTCCGTCCTTCCCTTTCTGTCAAAGGCAAAAGCAAAATAGTGAAGTAAAAAGTGTTTCTTCTCATAGACATGCTTATGGATTGGGATGTGCCCTTTATTTTCGAACTGGAGAATGAAATTTTCCATAATAGGAGAAATCTTATCAAAGTTGTACAAAAGGAAATGTTTTATCTTCACTTAATATAATTCCTCATGTTTTTCAATACAACAGTTCAATACGTTTTTACACAATGACAGAAACGGTCATTTTTTTACTAGAAGTCAACATTAAAGAAAATACACACTTGAAATTTACTTGGTTTAGAATACGTTGAAAACATTGAGATAATGAGAATCAGGACAAAAAGAAATGTGAATTATAACCATCTAACAAAATCACAGTAGAGTCATTGTTCATATTAGATATTTAAATATAGCAGTCACGTTGATATAGCGCCTGAGAAGAAACTTGCAAATCATAATGCATGAATTAAATGTTAGTGTTAACTATGGTTCAAACTAACTAAAAAAGAAGAGGATGGATAATCTTTTTTTAAAGGAAGCATTTTTCATAACTTTATTTTAAAAATGTAGATTGTTTTACATATATTTAAATATTTGCAAAATCACTAAATATTTTTTAAAATTACTAATGCCCTCCTCCCCCAGCATCTTGGAGAAATAACAGTAATATCTTAGTTCCAGATTCTTCCAAAAATACTGTGCATATTGATGACTTACAATAGTTCACTTCTAAAAATATTATTAGCACCAAAAGACCTTTTTTGCTGGATCTTTATTTATTAACACACATCTCAGAATTACTAGCAATGGTATAATTATATTAAATTTAAAATATATTAAAACATTATTATTAGGACATTAGTTTAAAATATTTATTATAAATTTTTTAATTTTAATTTTAAACATTTTAATGTTAATTTCAAAACATTATATTAAAATATTATTATTTATTCAGTAATTAACTGTTATTCCAGGGCAGTTACTCATAAGCCATTGCTTTTACATGCCACCAAAATTACATTTTTTTCAAAATAATTTCTTAGTAATGTGATACTCATGCAGACACCCTTCTCTGAGAGTTTAAGTACATGGTGGGAATTTCCAAAAGACTTTCTGCTTCACGACTTTGCTGCTAGCAAATTCTCAGTTCACAGAAACGAGAGAGGATAGAAGAGATGGCATCAAATCCTTCTTCCTTGTAGTTTAGTGTGACAGGGAATGAGAATCTTGGCTTTCTATTGAGATGGGATTATGATTTTCAATAAACTTATGTTGCTTCTTATAGGGACTCGATGGACTTTTGACAGTACTATTTTTTGCATGCAGCAAGCTCTGCAACCTCACAGTCCGAGATGTTTTGCTGCCTGTGCTCAATGCCAACTCTAATATGATGCCTCTCTTTATTCTGGCAGATGAGCTGTGAGAAGGTTCATCAGAAGCCTTCTTCCTCCTTTGCTCAGGAGGTCCTTTTAGTCTCAGGTCCTGGCCCCCGCTTGAGCTCCATTGCAGGGTGCCTGTGTCTGGCTGTACATCTCCCTGATCCTAAATAAGGACCCTGCCTTGCAAACTTGACATCCTGGCTTGACCTAGGACCTTTCTCAACACTTTGGACTCTTTTGGCTCTTGTGAGAACCTAGTTAGTTCCATTGGAATGTCTCCAGTCAAGAGCAGTCGTAGGGATGAAGCTTCCTCAGGAGCTGTGGGGACTGCTGGTGCACCCAGTGTCTGACACTGAGCTTTGCCCTAAACTGAAAGAATAGTTTGAGTAACATTTTTGGAAAGTCAGGGAATCTTAAGGATTATCAGTTTACAGAATAAACTCCTAGCTCAAAGATCAGCAACTAGTCAATTGTTTTCCTTCCTTCACTATACTATGTATTAAAATTATTACTGTCTTTGTTAAATACTGTTGAGTCAGTGAAAATAGCTGTCATCAAACATAATGGTGGGCTATTTATTTATTTATTTAAACTTGGTAAAAAGAAAAAGGGAATATGTGTACTCTGCCCATGATAATAATTGGTAGACTATATTATGGTGTGAATTATGTTCACTTTAGCCAATATTCAAATCGGATGGAAAAATACACATTTCAGAAATGCTGTATCTATGTGTAGAAATATCCCCCGTGGAACATGAATCTCAGCCCTCAAAAGAGAAGCAATGGTACTGCAGTATTTGGCCTTAAATATGGCCTGATATTCATTAATATGACATTCATATGACTATATTAAATAGTCATAAACTATGACTATTAAAAAAGCACAGTGAGAATCATTAAATATGACTATTAAGAAAGCACAGTGAGAATTCAAAGAAGCTCTCTGATCTCTGTTGGTATAAAAGCATACCACCATTTTTGTTCTGTGATGGGGAGTATTAGAAATAATCACTATACATAACAATGTGTCGCTTACTAGATGTGAAAGGTACAAACCAGATGATTAACTGAGTGCTGTTTAGCTATTATCTAATCGTCTTTGATTAGATTGTGATATAGACAATATATGCATTGTTTCTATTTGTTCCTTACATTCTAAAAATATAATTACTATATGATTGGATGCTATGAATAACTGCTAAATGATATATTTGCTCTATAATATTGACATAATTCACTGTCTATAAATATTTATCACTCTTAACTTGTTTATCAATCTATTTGTAATGTGTGTGGGGTTTTAAGTGACAAGAGCACTAGCTTGGAATGCATATTCTAAGAAAAATCTCTTGGTTTATTATTCTGTGTGATTTGGTTTCCTTCAAACATCTGGGAAGTCTAGTACTTTTTTTCCTGTGGTTCCTTCTATTGTCTGTGATTGTTATAAATTGTAACTGAAACACTGAATATTCACAAATAAACTTATGATCAGAAGCAACAGTTAAATGAACTAACACATTTCATTTGTTGTCAACACAAGAGCTGGCCACTCAAAAGAACTCTTCTTTCAAAGATTCTCTTCTGGAATAAGGCCCTTCTTTGGATGTGTTTTGAGCATGGTATTTTCATGGATTCATTTAAATGCATTTTTTCTTTTGTGGATGCTTTTACTTAACGTTGACTTTTATTATTCTCCCCTGGTACTGGGAGGTTTAATCCAAATAAATACACACAATAATTTGATGTGGATTTTCAAACCGTGGGAACAATATTATGAGCACTTCTATTTGTTCCTTGTATATCTGGTACTAGAAACTGTCCTTGCAGCACACATACAGGGCCCTGGAGTATCTTACAATTACTCTTGGACTACACATCAAGGCTTCATCGCCGCCCACATGGAAGAGCAGTAACGGGTAGTAGTCCAAGGGCGATACCAGGCTGGGAATTTTCCTAGGGATGTCCTTTGCTCAGGCCCCAAGGAGGCAGCAGACTTTCCTAAGAGGAGGGTCTATCTGGCATATTGGACTCTCTATTTTCCTCAGAAAGGAGTCACCTACTTGTAACCCCTTTTTTCTTTGTCAAGGTGATTTTGATACAGGGATTAGACCTTTCTGACCTTGGGAAAATCTCTGGTGTCAATGGACCATTACCCACATCATCCATTGTCTGACCTTCCACATCCAGAGCTTCATACCTCTTATACAGAGGCACCTGGAAAGGTGAGATATTCAAAGAGGGGGCTCCCCTGTCACCCTGAGCATGGACTTGCTTCCATACACTCCTTTTCTTTAAGATATTGCCTTCTGCTTATCTGCTTAGTAGGGGAATAATGCAGGATCCCCTCGATCTTTTTTTTTTTTTTCTTTTTGGTGGCTGTTCCTGTTTGTGTCTCAGGGAGGGCAGACCGTGGCTCCACCAGATTATTTCTTTCTCAGATTCCCTAATGCCTCTTAACCATTCTAATTCCTCCCATAGATCTGCCACCAAGCTGAGCAGATCATCCACCTGGTCACACCTCACACAGCTGTTCTCACTACTGCCGTCCATTACTAATGAAAAGCTCTGGTACTCGCTGTAGCCCAAGACCTGGATGGCTGCATGTTTTCTTGGGAGTTCTGTCTGTGTCGCCACATCCATTCTGGTGAGTGCAGAAGACATACCTTTCCGATGGGTGGATACATAGCTACGCTCCTTCTGAGAGGGTGATGGACACCATTTGAACCTTCCTTTCAAGCTGGTGGGAGTGATGATGCCGTTCCTCCATGCCCTCCTGCACAAACTGCCTCACCACACCTTGGCTAACGTGCCACACTCCCTTTGCACTCTCTGTTTGCTCCTGGTCACTGACTCACCCCAGGCTGCTTTTTATAGGTGTGGAGGTAGCTGCCATTGCTCTGGCAATGCCCAGGCCTCGTCTGCATTTCTCAAAGTCTTAGGAACCCACTCTGTGCACCAAGACCTGCCACTCTACTGTGGATTGGAGGGCTCTGAAGCAATTCACCTTGGTGACTGACCTGATTCTCAGGGCAAATACTGGATCCCCAGTATAAGAAAAATAAGGAGCAAGTCCAGCAAAAGAGCATGAAGATAACTGAAAGACTGAAGCATCTTTCAGATGAGAAGGGACTGAGGAAGCTGGGGATGTTCAGCCTGGAGGAGAGAAGGCTCAGGGATCTTACCCATGTGTGTAAATACCTGATGGAAAGAGTGAAGAAGATGGAGCCAGATGCTGCTCAGTGGTGCTGAGTGACAGGACAAGAGACAATGGCAACAGGGACGTCAACAAGAAAAGATTCTGTAGGTACATTGTTGATAAAATGTAGATGGGAAAATGTGGGCCCTCTGCAGAAGGAAATGGAGACTTGATTGGAGAGATGAAGAAGGCTGAGGTATTCAATGACTTTTTTGCCTCAGTCTTCACTGGCCAGTGCTTCAGTCAGAAGTCACAGAAGGCAAAGGCAGGGACTTCCAGAATGAAGAACCACTCACTGTAAAAGATTAGGTTCAAGATCATCTAAGAAACCTGAATGTGTATAGGTCCATGGGACCTTATGATATGCATTTGTGGATCCTGAGGGAACTGGCAGATGAAGTGGCTAAGTCACTACCAATCATATTAGAGATTCGTGGCAGTCTGGAGAAGTTCCTACTGACTGGACATGGGGAAACATAACCCCCATTTTAAACAAGGGAAAAAGGAAGACCCAGGGAACTACAGACTACTCAGTCTCACCTCTGTGCCCAGAAAGGTCATGGAACAGCTCCTTCTGGAAACTGTGCTAGGGCACATGGAAAATAATGAGGCGGTTGGTGACAGCCAACATGGCTTCACTAAGGGCAAATTGTGCCCGACAAATTTGGTGGCCTTCTACAACAGGGTTACAGCATTGGTGGACAAGGGAGGAGCAACTGACACCATCTACCTGGACTTGCGCAAAACACAGTCCTGTAAAACATCATTTCTCTAAATTGGAGAGACAAGGATTCTTCCCCTCCACTCTCATGAGATCCCTGGAGTACTGTGTTCAGTTCAGGGGCCTCCAGCATAAGAAAGACTTGGGCCTTCTCGAGCGGGATCAGAGGAGGGTCACAAAGATGATCAGAGGACTGGAGCACCTTTCCTATGAGGACAGGATAAGACAGTTGAGGTTGTTCAGCCCAGAGAAGAGAGGGCTTCGTGGAGACCTTATAGTGGTCTTCCAATACTTAAAAAGGGCCTACAAGAAAGCTGGGGAGGGTCTCGTTATCAGGCATTGTAGTGGTAGGAGAAGGGGTAGTATATTTTAACTGAGAGAAGGTAGATTTAGATTAGATATTAGGAAGAAATTCTTTGCTTTGAGGGTGTTGAGACACTGGCACAGGTTGCCCAGAGATGTTGTGGATGCCCAGAGAGGTTGTGAATGCCCAGACAGGTTGTGGTTGGATGGGACTCTGAGCTATCTGATCTAGTGGATAGTGTCCATGCCCATGGCTGGAGGGTTGAAACTAGATGATGTTTAAGGTCCTTTCCAACCGAGATCATTCTATGATTCCATGAAATTGAAAATAATGAAATTTTATCTGAACAATTTTTTACTGTGAGAGTGAAACCCTGTAGCAGATTACCCAGATAAGTTGTGAAGTTTCTATCCTGGGTGATATTTAAAACTTGAATGGACACAATCCCAAATAACCTGCAGTCACCTAAGTGACTGCTTGAGGAGGGTGTTGGATTAGATGATCTCAAGATCAACATCTTGCAACCCTTCTGCAATCCTCTGTCAAGCTCTTACTTGTCACTAATATGAGTTGTTTTTCAGGAGTTGGACAGTCAACTTCACAGAGCAAAATTCGGAAAAGTGTAAATAAGTTACTTATTAAATGGCAGATCTAAATTTCGGAAATCAATGTAAACATATTTAACACCTTAAATACTATTTACTTTGAAAATCTTGCTGATTTTAAGATCATTGAAAAACTGTACGTAAATGAAAATTACTCGTGATTGTTTCTCAGATTTCTGCTTTCATTTCTGGTAACTCAAAATGCACCCCCTTGTCACTCTTTGCTCTGCAACATAATTCGGTAAAATCTTTGTCATAATTACACACATCTTTAAAAATAAAGATGCACTATCGGAAAGAGGATATCTCTTCATGAAGAAAGTCACTGTTCTCAAAATAAATGCCAGGGTGTGACTTTGGCTCCCTGAGGGCCCAGCCTTTTTGGGGCTCCTCTGAGGCAGCAGGACAGAGTCTGGCAGCCAGGGCCCATCCCACCACCTTAACCAGGAACAGACAACAGGGGGAAGCATGGGCAGCCCCAGCCCCGGGTGCATCAGGCACTTCCCTGGGAATGTGTCAAGGTTGGCCCAGGATGATGGACCTGCAAGTGGGTCTGGTTTGGCAGGGCCCAGGTCCAGGCAAGGCATGACTGCAGGGAGCTGGATACTGCAACATTGCTGGGGCAGGAGCTAGAGATCCCATGGGGCTGAAATGGGGTCCTGTGCTGTGGGCAGGGTGGGAAGGAGTTCTGAGAGAAACACCACTGATAAGGTCCATTGATTCAGGAACCCTGGAATACCATAATTCATGTTTATTACTAACTATAGGTCTGTTTTCCTGTATGAGAATTATGTATGTTAATACTGATTGTACTTAATGATTATCCAGGCAGTAGGGTTAGTGACTATAAATCAGTACCCGAATTTTAAACAACAGATATTCTTCTTCACATTCCTTTGGATGTCACTGCTAAAAAGACATTCATAACATGCTGAACAACCTGTTTATACTGGCGGACTCTCAATAATAAGAAAAGAAAAGTAAAGGGACTTTTTGTGAGTTTTCTTTTCATCATGAAATGAAAAAAAGTAACAATAAAAAAAGAAAAAAATCCTTCATTTTACTGAATTCTAATCAGCCCTTTGTATTCAATGATTTTGATATCAAATACATGGATGCACTTTTCCCAAACCATTTTCAGAACAAAATCACATTTTACTGCAACTCTCTTACAAAATCAGTTCTTCGGTGGTATTCCCTAATTTCTAAATTATGAACAAAGGACTAGTAGTATTACAGCCAGCTCATGTCCTGAGTTTATGCAGCAGAAAGTGCTCATGTGATAATCCAATTAATCACTTGGGCCACTGAAATTATAAGGCACATAGTACTTGACACCTGTAAAATATTTTAAAGATTTCTTTTTTTCACTTGTTTTAATAAAGTTATCTTGGCACTTTACAAGAATAAATAAATAAATATTGCTATATGTGCTGGAACTACACATCAGGAAAGGTACTCCTTTCACTATCACTAACAGATTTGGAAAATCATGTGTGCAATGTTCACTAAATTTAATTACAGTGCTAAGATAACCACAGAAATTAAATTAATACTTTCTAATAAAATCAGCTATAACCAAGAAAAAAGAAAAGAGAACCTGAAGAGAACTTTGATCAGATGAAAGACTTCCATTTGGCAGCATTTTGTTGAGTTTTTTGTGCTGTTTTCCTGTCTGTATTGTAGAAACTGAGGGCAGTTCTAGCATTTCGACCTTTGTTTTTTTCCTGACCTTCTTGCAGTAAGGTTGTTATGCTGTGTTTCAGTCTTTTTCAAATATTATTTCTCAGACTTGTTAATTTTAAGTCTATGATGGTTTAAATTTGGCAAGCTGGTCAATTTCCTGAGTTGAAGGAAAACTTTTTTGATGTTTTTACAATCTTAAAATAAGCAATACATTTAATTATTCAACCCAACAGAAAGAAACTTCTTCATAACCAGGAAAACCCAATGGATTTCCTAAGAACTTTTTTTCAATTGAAAGTGCTAAGCAAATATTGTAATCCAAAATTAAGATTATCAAGTTATCATCAGGAAAACACATCTGAACAGAAATAAAATATGGATTTTTTTTACATTTTCTTTTCATGGTCCCAGTTAGTAGTTGGTGATTCTGACAAGCTGTGCTTCCATATGTTTAACCAAGACTGTAGCTTTCAAGATGTTATATGATAGTGGTTTTCTGATAAGGGAGTAAATTCGTATTTTAATGATGTTATCTTGAGATTTTGACATCTTGCATATCTGTACATAAATGACAGATTAAAAATTTTGAGCCATCTTGTTTTAAAGCAGTAAATGTCACACAGTTAATTGACAGAAGAAAGAAAATGCTATTTTAGTGGATTATTGAATAGATAAGTGCCTTTTATTTTTACACTATATACACCAATAGAATATATAAAGCAAAAGTAACCATTATCTAGAGAGGTGAAATAATATATGTAAATGAGAGTGAAAAGGAAGTACAAATTATTCGGTTAGTTGGTTTTCATATCACTAATTCATAGTCGCTTCAGAGTTTAAAATAAGTAATTTTAAGTTATTTTACATCACAATGAATGATTTTTGTTTATTGTACATTCATTACTATTATTCCTAGGCTACTCTGAAATGTTCCAAGTGATGGAGTTTCTACCATTTGTCCTGGGGGTGTCTTCTCCACACCCCTCAGATCTCATTGTCAACAGCTTTTTATAAATTTTGTTTTTAATCCTTAAAATTACTGCCAGAATATTCCTTCTACATTCTTAAAGAATTTATAGTCCCTTTAATTTTGTGAGGTGTGCATTGCTTCCCTCTTTGCATTAGTTTCATTCTTGCCTAGTGAATCTTATTTAAGTAGTCTCCAGTCATATGTCTAATCTCTCTGGAACTGATTATTTATCTTTTTCTTAAGTGTTCCACCTTTCAGTATAGCACCAACTATGAATCATATTCATGCAGTGCCCTGTGTATCTTCCAGAACATTAATGAGGTTATTAAATAAGACTGGGCCTAAGCTAAGTTCCCCTTGCTCATCATCAGTGCACCCTTCCCATACAAAGGCAATAGCTTGTCACTTTTCATAACACTTGATTTTATTAAAAATTCTCCATCAAGGTATTAACTCATTTTTTTTGAGACTTTTATTCTAAATTAAACTTCAAAACATGACTGAAATCTCTATATACTACATGTAAGATCGCTCTAGCCATTAATGTGCAAGTTTCAAAACAGCAATAATATTTTGTTTGTCAAAAGCTCTTCATTCACAGATACATTTTTCTTTCCAAGAGTCCTATTTCCTTTAATCTCTTTGCTCTGTTAATTTTATTTTTGGCGGCTTGTTGGATTGATTCTGGTGTAAATTAATGTAACTGTTCTCTGTGGAGCAAGTTAAAATAAAAGAGATTTTCTGCCAGACTATTATTCAGATAACTCCATGTCATCTATTTAATTTTGACACTGTACCCATCTTATTTTTAAGGAACAAATTAATGTAGGTTTGATTTTTTTGAATTTTCATTATTTACAGATATTTCTATTGCGCACAGATATACTGCCTTAATCTTCTTTAAAACAGCTTTCTGATTTAATTTGCTGGTTACTTGATTGCTGATTTGAACTGATCAAAGTAACTTTCTTAATTAGTTATGTTTTGTTACAAATCCTACCAACGCTTAATCTCAAAGATAAGCTTAAGATTTCTTCTTTAGAAGAAGCAATCAATTTAAGCACAATGTATCAATTTATGTTCCCTACATTAAGCTCTTTTTTCCTTGACATCCCTAAAATAATCTTCATGTTCTCATTCTGGCTATTGCTACAAGCTATTTTTCAAAATTTTTCATGTCTTGTATCCATGTTATAACATAATTTATTATAATACTGTATCATAATTTAACCTGATAATGTAATATTTTTATTTATGTGATTGGATTTGCTCATCATCAATGATGATTTTTGGATTATTTACTTTTTTTTGTAAGGAGACTTTAAGTTTGTGACCAAGAGTTGTATTGCCATCCTCCTTCAAGCTTGAAGGTTTTTATCCCTGTGTCAACCATATTTTATTGTAGTGCTTATTCATTTTAAACATCTCCAGCTACACATTTTTTCCCTCTTCCTCACTGGGTTTGTATTCCTTTCTGGTCCAACATATCTGTCTCTGCTACATAGATATTTTGAGTAATTTTCACAAATAGAAACTTTCTGTTCAATTGGAATGTTCATTTGATCAAATCTATCTCTGTCTTTAACAGAATTCACCTGTCTTTCAAGAATTCTTGCTGCTTCTTCTAGGTGAAAGACAGAAAACTTTGTAGGCAGAAGTATGGTTTCTAAGAGCTAAAAACAATGGTTTGTACTCCAATCCTACTCCATATTTCCTCTGTGACTTTTAAAAAGACTTTAAAATAACCTTTGTCAGCATTGTTTGTCAAAATTAAAGACTTTTTTTTCATTTGAAGAATTCACATTTTGTGCTTTGAAACACTTCTTTTCAGGACCAGCTTATATCAAATAGAATGTCTACAATTAAATAATAACATCTTCAAAATTAAGATACTTTGCTGCGAAACAAGTGAATAAAAGGGGTATCTAAACCCAATCTTTAGAGTAGTTTCTAGCTGTGTAACTTCATTCTTGATAGTTTAATTTCATGGTATGTATTTTACTTAGAACATCAGATGAGATAGATAGCTAAATTTTCTAGAAAGTTTTCTCCTCAAAATCAGAGGTGATGCCAACACAATGTATCACTCAAGCCATTGGCATCCTTGAGAGAAGTCAAAAGATAAGAATTTTTACATTGTGTCCTGTTGTGGAGTCACACTCAAATTATTACAAATCTGAAAGGCTTTAGGTTTTCCCAGTGAAAAGCATCAAAAAACCCAAATTAGTAAGTTTCTGTAAAGTGTTAAACCCTCGTGATCATGGGCTTTCCCCGATGTTTAACTTTCCATAGGAAAAAAAAGGCTGCATATTTATGTAGGAACATCAGTGCTTAAGTTTAAATTTTCTCGTGGCTTTGAGAAAAACTAGTTATTCGAGAAATAAAAGGTTTTCAGAAGACATGGACTTCTTGATTCCCTTTAAACAACTAACTCCATGTAAAAAAATGTTCCATTCTACACAAAATATAACTGCACTTTCATGATATTTTGCAACTGAATTACTCACTGACACAAATTAATCTTCCCAGGTTAACTGGTGCAGTTAATTCTGGTAGGCCCATTTTATGTAAGACTATATGCTGAGAGCAGAATCCTTAATTGTCATGTAAGAATTTAGTGTATCATATACAGTGCCCTTCTACTGGGAGTGCTTTATCTAGTACTCTTAAAACAACATTTAATGAGTGTTAATTCAAGTAAAAAAAAAAAAAAATCATCTAAGTATCTGTAGGAAAGAAATGAGCATGAAAAAGATTGGAGCAAATGCATCCAGACGTGAAGTAGAGTTCAGCAGAGCTACTTGCTGTATTTGCTTAAGTTTTCTTAACAGATCTTCAACAGGTATCTCTGTTTTATATCTGAGCTCCTTTTTTCTTACCTGTCACTGTCTTGTGATCTTATCTAGTTCTTTCTGGCCTTTTGGAGCCTTTGCCAACAGTCTGTCAGTCTGGACTTGGGTATTTTACTGCTGTAACTGAACTTCCCATGTGATTTTATGAAGGTGAACAAATGTTCAGGTACTGCAAATACAAGTCATTCCAGTTTTTGCTGAGTGTGGACTGTTAGGAAGCACTACAAATGGAAACCAGAATTTTCAGTTATGTTTACGTAAGATTGTGGATGGAGAGAATTCTGAACCTATGAAACATAAAACCGGATTTTTAATTCTTGAAATATAAGATCAGACATATTCTGTGTCTTTGTGGAAGATCTAAATAAGCATTACTAGGTCAAGTCAAGTTTACAAATATTATTAGCATAAACTTTCTTTTCCAGGCTTCAATATAGCTGATGTAAACTCACCTAGAAGTTCTCTAAAATATTGAAATCTTCCTTAAAATTTTATCAGAGCAGTAATAATTTGCTGTTTAAAAATTGAAATACAAACTTCATGTCTGCAAGAGTAAGATCACCTGTTCAATAGAAGTTAGTCTAATAGATGTTTCTTAGGTGAATATTGTCCTTTTCCTTTCTTTGTTTCAGCATAAATTCTAATCTGTTCACTCAGTAAACCCACTTCAGATTTCTAACTTGTCCATAAGCAATGACTTCATTTTTCCATTTCTTTGACTTAGTTAAATCAGACAAATCAGAGCCGGAGTTTGTGCAAAAGAAAACCAGCATATGTGCAGTAATCTTGGGAAGCATCGAGCTGGGTCAGTCTATGTGAAGCTTCATCCCAAGAATAAGTGAGACAACTATTTTTTTGTCTCTTATTTTAGCAGACAGACTTCTTCCATAAAGGTAGATGTGACTTCCTAACTCAGAATTTCCCAGAGTTCATGCTTAAACCTGTATAAGATGGAACCTTTTGATCAACAGTCTTTAGTAACAGCATACCCTAAACTTTTCAGATGGTTCTTTTCAGTTCGGTGAAAACCAGTCATGTTACATCCTTACTGATTTCAGGGAAATGTTCTAATGTAAATCCTTTTCCCTAATGGCTTTTGATATTGAGGTGATATTCATCCTTATGAACTAAATATATTCATTTAACTTAAAGTCCTGTCATTGAGTGTCAAGTTCAGAGTCAATGAAGGTTTTAAAATGAAAACAGGCATACAGATATGAGAAGTAATGAAATGGCAAATGAAAGATATTTTTCATGTTTCACAAACTATTTAGCTCATTCCTCTATCACATGAAATATGTGATGCCACAGTAATACAAATTGTACTATAGCGGTGATGCACTTGAATACTTTTTTAATAAAGAAGTTTTTATTTAACAGAAAAAAAAATACAGAAAGAAATTCAGGTTTCCAAGTTCTTGTGTAAATAATATGTTAGTGCTGTGTAGTAGGCGTTTTTGTGAAATAGGGACAATACTTCACTATCCTTCTGTTGAAAGTCATTCAGAGAATGGTGTTTTGTTTGATTCTAGAGGAGCCCCACAGCAAACTGGAGCCAAAGGATCTGGAGTCTGAAGAAAGTCTGAATATTTCAGTAATTCTGCACTGATTTCAGGCATGTATTTCAGATAGAATTATTAATCTAACAAATGCAGTTCAATTGTTGAATTAAAACCTTAAAGCTTCATTACTAAATAACATTTATTTTGTAATATGAACTTTGTATACTTTTACTGACTTTGTTTAAAATGCCCAGTGTTGTCTACGCATTACCAAATCAAAAAATGGATGGGGTAACTCCCATCTCTATAATAATTTAATTATGGTATTTGGCCTGGTTGTTTTTATTAGTAGTAAAACTTTATTCAGTTGATATCTTGATGTAAATACCATAAATTATGTAAATTTGATGTAAAATAATATTTATATGGTCCTACACAATGCTAGATTTTGATGTGCTGTTTATCAGAGTTCCTCTGTTACCAAAATAGATTATATAAAAGGCTGTAGTTGAGAAAAATATTGTTACATAAGGAATAGAACAAATCAAAATGATGGTTCTAAACACTTTAGAAGTTTAAGAATGTATTAATTCCTTTTTCATTAAGATCTCACGGCCTGGACCCTTCTTTACTCTGTGTCTAAAAAAATGCACCAAACCTCCACATGCATTACCCTACTTCAAAAGCTAATACCATAAAATGAGGAACGTACCTCTTGTGACATATTGAAGCAGAACAAAAATTAATAGGGAGAGATGAGAGGGAAACTATTCTGTAAGATTAGTTGAAGAATATGCAATAATATATTCCATGTATGAAAATCAGTGCTGTTTTCCCCATGGTAGTAGTTGACAAGTAATCTCCCTGTGGTTATTTTGACCCAGAAGCCTTTTGCCTGATTTTCTCCCTCTGTCCTGTTGATGGAGGAGAACTGATAGAGCAGCTTCATGGGTAGCTGGCAGCCAGCCAAGGTCAACCCACCACAAACACATATGCAGGCCAAAATGAAGCATCCAACATAAAATTTCAAAGTAGTTCTTGAATTAGTCAGATGTAACTAAGTCCAGCAAACAGAGCTACCAAGGAAAGACTCAGTGCTTAATAGCTTGTGTGAAAGGGGACAGTGATGAGGTGATGCCTAAGGCTTCAAGGGACTGACAGAGATGTCACAACTCTGGCGGTTCTGTGTCACAACAGCCTGGCTGGAGCAACTGCCCCAGTGCATCAGAAGTAGCTGTCCTGGTCTCAGGTTGTGGGCCATGCCTTGTGCTTCTCCCTGAGACAGAGTGTCACGCTGTAAAGGAGGAGGGATATCTAGAGGCTACACTAAACAAGTGGAAGATTGAGTCTGCTAAAGTGGGATACCATAGAAGATTGTGATGTCTGGCAAAACAAGAAAGTATTTCTTTCTCCACTTCAAGATGTGCACTTTTAAAACAGGTATAGGGCTATGGCATTGTAATAGGAGGAACATATTTCTTCAAGGGGACATTTGGACCTGCTGAGCCTGATCCATATGCTGGCACTAAGTAGAAGCAGCAAATGGTAGTAGCTCTAGACACTCTGCTGCAGTGGTCAGCATTTACCTCCCAAACAGACTCTGTACTGCAAAGCTTACTGCTTGTCAGGAGCTCAGGTCTGGGAGGTTGAAGAGAAAGTGCTGAGGTTCGGCTGATTTTTCAGACTCTTGTCCTTTACTGTTTATCTGCATTGACATCAGTAATACTGTCAAGAGAGACCTGGAGTTCATCAAGAGTAACTATAAGTTTCTGGACTGTAAAGCACACAACATGGCAGCTCAGGTAGCTCCTCAATTCTGTCAAATGGAAGGACTCATGTATGAGCAGAAGGATGCAGTGATTCAGTGCCTGGTTGTTTGCATGATATCGCAGGCAAGGCTTTAGCCATTCTGACTATAGTACTCTCTCTGAGGAATTAAGACTATTGAGGAGAAATAGCACACATCTGATGAGATGAGCAGTAATGCCTTTGCCAATAGGCTTATTAATCTTTTGAGAAGGACTTTAAAATAGGTTCACTGGCAGTTTGTGACAGACACACTTGACACCTAGCCGTACTTTTGTTCAGGATGACTAAGGAGGAGCAGACCTCATGCCCTGTGGTGAACCTGCAAGCTGGAGAGCTCCTGGCTCTCTTACAAGCAAGTGAAAGTGACCTGGAAAAATATTTTGAAATGTGGTTTCGAAAACCCAAAAATGAAAGGTAACCAAAGTACAGAACGAGATACCAGAGCTAAAATGAAGATATCTTGTCTATACTATTGACTGGAAGCCAAATACTTCATTCTATAAATATTACCATCAAGATGAGCCCAGTTTGACCTTTCCCTGAACTGCAGCTAGACTGCATGACAGGTGACTTTCCCCTTGAGCAGAGATGCTTCTCAAGGTTTGCCTTTCCTAAGACCAAAAGATGCTTCCTTGCCTAAGGCAGAGAGATCCCTTACTCATGACAGATCCTCAGTACATGACTGATAGCATGCTGAATTAATACTAATTAAACATTACTTATCCATGTAGCTACTCAATATTATTATAAACATTGTATAGATAATTCCATTAGGCATGAGCCCTTAGAGATCAGTGGTGGAACATAATTCCATCTGCATCTTGTGGAAGACCCCACACTGGAGCAGATGACTGAGTCCGAAGAAGGCCATGACTGAGGGAAGCCTGCTCTGGAGCAGTTTGTTTCTGGAATGATCACACCCCATAGAAGGGACCAACACTGCTAGGAGAAGTTTGTGGAGGAGTGTCTCCTGTGGGAGGGATGCCACTTTGCAGCAGGGGAGGACAGTAAGTTTTCCCCTAAGGAGAAAGAAGCAGCAGAAACTACATAAATAACATGGGACACACAGACTGCACCCCCCATTCCCTGCCCCCTTGTGCCTCTGTGGGGAATTAGGTAGAGAATTGGGAGTAGAGCTGAGACTGGGAAGAAGGGAACAGGTTTTTAAGATCCAGTTGTATTTATCACTGCCCTACTCTGATGCAATTGGTGAAGTGGTGGTGATTTTGTTGTTTAAATTAAATTGATTTTGTTTCCCCAAGTCGAGTCCGTCTCTTGCCCATGACCATAATTGGTGAGTGTGCCCTCTCTGTCCTTTATTTCCAACCTCGAGAGCCTTTTGTTGTATTTTCTCCTCCTCACCCCACTGGAGGAGTGTAGGAGAGAGCAAGAGACTGTGTGGTGCTTTGTTGCCAGCTGGGTGAACTCAAACCATGACAAAAGCACATATGAAAAAAAACCAGAGCAAGCTCAGTAGAGGGCCACAAAGGTGATTACAGGCTTGAAGTATGCGACATGCAAAACAGAATGAGAAAAATATTTCCTCAGTTTTGAGAAGGAAAAACTGAGGGAGGATCTTGCTGTTGTCTTCAACAATGGTGGGACGGTAGAAAGATGACGGAACCAGAGTTCTTAGAGATTCCCAGCAAAGAAATGAAATTTAATGGGGCCAAGTGTCAGCAAAAGAAATTTTAATATGAAATTATGAGAATTTACTCACAATGAGAGTGCTTAAACACTAAACAGGTTAAACAGAGAGATTGTGGTATCTCTATTCTTGCAGATACTCAAAATGGGACTGAATTTAACACTAAACAAACTGTTTTAAGTTCGAAATTTGATCTTCCTCCAAAATGGTCCTTGTTTTGAGTAAGAGGGTCTTGACTTAGTCCCTCCCAACATTTTTTATCTTTAATGTAATTCTGTGATTTTAAACAGCTGCTATGTCTCAAAGGCTTCTTTTCTTCAGTGGTCCACTACATTTGATCTAGCTGGTAAGTTTTATGGCAGTGTAATTTTGTCTGAAAAATTCTGTAAATAGAACTGTTGATTAAGATGCCTTAAAGATTTTTATACTGTATATTAAACAATTTGCCCCCAAATGTCAATCTAGTATAAATGAAGATTGGGGCTTAAGTAATTTTTCTAACCAGGGATAGTAGACAAGCTTTTGTTCCAGTGTATAAATACCATCATGAGTACCATTTTTTAAAAATATGAGTTTATTTACATAAAAAACATGCGTGTGTCTTGCAACTGTATTGTGTACTTAGTAATACAGGCAAAAATGAATCAATATGTTAACAGACTGACAAATACTGAGCAGGTCATTTTTAAAAATATCAGAGTATGACTTTAGAAAGACTGTTTCTTTCATACTTTCTTTTTCCATGCTGCTAAGAATAAGTGAAACCATCAAGGTGATTTAAACCAGTTAGAAAAAAACATGGTATCTTGATCTGAGAACTTCTATAAGGAATCTGTAAAGTCACAAGGATGTTTTGCCATTATAAGTTTGAGAAAATCTATGTTCTAGTAAAAATAGCATTTGTACATCAGTACATCAGTACATCAGTATTGATATTTTCAGATACTGGTACTTAAAATAATTTAATCTGTATGTCATTGTAGATATTCCTAGAATGTCCATCAAATATTGTTTGTTAAGTTAAAGGCTGAATATTGAAGCAACCGCATAAGAAACTAAGTAATATGTTCTCTTTATTGTATTTCCAGTTGGTTAATCTCTATCTAAAGATGGGAAGGTCATCTTCCATTCTTCGAGGTCAAATACTTACAACTAAATGCATGGTGCCAGGGTAATAGATTTACCATAAAGAGAAATTTTTTTTGGCCTTGAGCTGGAGATGAACAGTATAAGCAAATAAAGGTTTTTATAATTCACATTCTGGGGACGTTTCTGTTATTATTCTCAGGACTTCAGAAAGATCTTCTAGAAAGTTAGATTCTACTTTTTCACAAGTTTTTACCATAGAATAAATATGTACATGGAATAATATAGAATAAAATGTCTTATACATATACACATACATGTGTAAAAGATTTAAAAGTCCTATGTAAAATAAAAGGACTTTAGAATGGTCTTATGTATGTAGCACTTTTTTCTGCTTTTAATTTTATGTTCTACATTCAAAAATTTTCTACAAAATATACACGTGTATTAAGCAATCTGGAAACTGTCTGAAAAATAATGATTATGCATTCCATTTACCATTATCATGGCTTTGGTTTTTATACTAAAATCAGCAAGTCATTTAAACATTTAGCAGAAATAATCTATAATCATATATTCTCATCTGAATATGATAAAGGAATTGTTTTGACTAGTGTCAAAAATTGTGTCAAGTGCTTCTTGAAAGAATCAGAACCGCTATGCTATGTGAAAGCAGCTAACCACGTAATAAGAACTCCATTTACTACATGAGATAGAGGCCTGTGACAGACATATATATGCAAGGTGAACATTAATTCTACTTCCTGTACTGATAGCCATTAGTACTGGCCTCATTTATTGTGGCACAGTAGTGTATGTCAGCACACGATAAAAGTTTCAGAGAAAAAGAAAATTATTCAGTTAACTTTTCAATGTTGGGAATACGTTTCAGGTCCCAAATCAAACACATCTCATGTGAGTCTAAGTTATTCTTAAGTTTAAGTGTTCCAAGAATTTCCTTATGTAAAAGGCTTCTGCTAAATGGGTCATTTTCTTAGTCTAATCTAAAATTGTCTTCTGCATAATGTTGCCTACAGGTAAAAATCTGTGTCCCTTCTCTGTCCTGCAGCATTAGATTTGGTTCCGTTGGTGCCACTGAACCCTTAAATATATTCTACAGCTGACATCTATCACTTAAAAGTATGATGTGCTCTGGCATATTCCCTTCCAAAATCTTTTAACATGCCAGTCATACTGCAACAACGATACATTCCTTTGCGCTCAGAGATTGTGTTCCTGCAAGAGGATAATAGAGAAATTGTTTGCCTCTGAGAGTATCTGTGTTCTGAAGAACGGGCATATTTCCAAACCCTTCAGAAGAACAAGAGATTAAATAGGGCTGGACATCTCCTAAAGTAAATGTGATCTAGTAGGTCTTCTCATTCTGAAAACCACTGTTTGTTACTGCAGTATTGCTTTATGTTGCAAGCTAAGTTTAAGTGAAAATACTTTGCTGTAGAGTCTAATCTATTGGCTCTCATCTATATTTGGAAGACTTTTTTTTCCAGTATTGCACACATCACTACCCCTTCTATTTTGGGGGGATAATTCTCATAAAAATATGATTACTTCATGCACAGAACTGTAAGGAAAATCTAAAATATAAACTATTTGAAGAAAAGTAGTTAAATCATTTGAGAGACACTGTTTATCAATATTGATGCATTAGTGAAGATACATGTCTGAGTGTCCTGAGACTCACTATGAAGTCTGAACAGGGATAGACTATGTCCCGAACCCTGGAAATGTACTTATTGGCTCAGGGGCCAGTCCTCTGAAGGTGTGAGCACTCACAGAAAGCACTAGCTGTATTTAATGGAACTGCTGAGACGGAAAATCCCCTAAAATTTATGGTGGACTGGGGGAAAGAGTTTGTTACTGATGAATGTGCAATCCATGCTGGCTTCTTGTACACACCAGAGACTATAAAATATATTAGGTTTAACTAACGTTTCATGCAATGTTTAATGTGAATTTATTAATACACACAAAGGCACAGTCAGTCAGCTGCCTGAATAGGCAGGACAAGAATTAACTTTTAAGTGCCCAAGGCACCAGACTCCATACAGACTGATTAGAGCATTTTCCACATATAACCTAAAATCTGAAGAAATGGGTAGTAGTGGAAGGTATGTCACAGTTGCCAAGCATACAGGTGCAGTTTCACTTCATATTAAGTACGAAAGGCACAAAAAAAAAGAAACCGTGAATGCAATTTCACACAGCAGCTAAATTAGGCTACTGAGTAGCTGCTGTTAAAACTGGCAGTCTAGTTTCCCTATTGTCCCAGTTTGAGCCAAGACTTCCTTGTTTCGGAAATGTGCCCAATAGAGTATCGGGATTATTTCATACAAGTTCCATAAACCCGGCATCCCATTGGCTAAAAGTGCAGGTCAAAAGATTTCTTCCGGCAGATACTCCTTAAAACCTGCAGCCAGGAGGAGTCTCCTCCTCTTCGGACACCGGACAGCTTTGGAGAAGGAGCCACAGCGAGAGGGCTGGCTACCGTCCAGGCCGAAAGCCTGCGGCCTGCCCCCCCACCGGGGGCCTAACTCAGAACTGTTTCTGTCTATCGGCGCCCAGCCCTACTGTGAATTGTTGTGGGACTCAGTCAGCATCTCTCTCTCGTATCGGGTAAGAGAAGAGATATTTCTGACTCGGCGAGAATCTACCGCTGGATTCAGATGCGGGGGAAGCTCACCCCCCTTCGCGTTCCGGCCGCGAGTGCTGCTTCTTTATCTGAAGCCACCGCTTCGGTCAGGAGTGTCCTTGAAATTTTCTTTTACAGATACTGAAAAAAGGTCTCCCTGCGAACTCGTTAAAATACTTCTCTAAGCTGTTAAAAACTTTTAATCACTTGGCCCGACACCGTTTTGGATAGACGCCATTTTCTGAGCTACCATCCTCGCGTGACGTCATCTCCAGGCCTGTGGCCAATCGGCCATAATTGTAGTTTTTCCCCTTTTCCTCCCTTTGCAGTGCTTTAACTCTTACTGTATTGTTTTCCTGTTTTGCATTTAATATATAGTTGTGTGATATGATAGTATTTTAGAATTTTTTATTAAAAGTTTGTTTCAGTTTCCCATCCATATATTCCGAGATTTGAGTTTTGTTTCCCTTTTCCCCTATATCAGTAAGGGATTTAAGGAGCGTTAGGGACCTTGAGTTCTACTCGGAAGCTCAACCCCTAACACCTATCTGCAGTTCCCCTCAAATACTTCCATCATTTTCTCTGAGCTTTGGTCATTATTCTTTGGGTGACCATGAGGTCAACTGATACAAGGAGAAATCCAGAAGTAGAAAAAAATGCAAACAATTTTAAAATCTTCTAATATTTTAGCTCCCTAAATTAACTAATCATGATGTCAGGCAGGCACAGCTACTGTTCAAGAGAGAGGGCAGGAAGGAGGGTTGCTTCTTTTAGTGGTAGGACAACTATATTAATTAATTAAACAGACTGTTCTTTGTCACTGTGAACAAACATTTTCTGACCACCTATTTTTAAATTCTCCTAACCTTTGAAAAAAAAGTGGTCAAGTGAAAACTTTCTATTTGGGATGTTTCTTAAGCCATGCTGTGTTCAGGTATAATTTTGGAAAGTCATAGGTGACTTGGGCCAAAACTGAGGACTTCTCCCGGAAAGAGAATATTAAAGTCCAGTGCCTGAAAATTTAGTTTTTATTTCCGAATACATAAAACCTATTAAAACAAATTAGATGCAATCCAAAGGATTACCTAAAAAAACAAACAAAGAATAACTATGAGGGGGCTTTCTGGAGCGAAGTGGCCCTAAGAATTTGGTTCACCAGATAGCTTTAAGTCCAGAACACAAATTAGCTTAGAGTTGATCTACAATAATTGGATACATCTCAGACTCTAAAGCAGTCTACTTGGTAGATATGGCCTATGACTTTATTTTGTTTATATTCAATACTGTAGTCAATACTGTAATTGATACAGGGACAGATTTTAGGAATGCTGACTCGCAGCTTAGACTAACTTCTTCTTAAAAAATTTTAAACCTTTCTTTTAAAGTACGTTGAAATATCAGAAAATTTTTAAGAACCCTTACAATTACCTGAAAACTACTTTCAAAGTTTAGGCATCTTTCTCCTCAACATCTTTTCTAGTTTTATTTCAAAGAACCCTTCATTACTATGACAAGACTGAATTGCCTCACAAGACCTGATATTTTAATAGCCATAAAGCTTTTCACATGTGGTAATTACTTTTCAAATTATGAATTATTTTTTAAGCATGTGGGTAGAATGCTTTGATTTTCTTGTTCAAATGTAAACACTCTCAGTGGGTAGCTAAGAATTCCATAAGTTGATGAATATTTATATGTATTCATGAGGCTTGACATCTGCCATGTTGTGCATATTTATGATCTAGTTCTGTATTAGAGTTCTTGAGGGAGGTCAGGTAGAATAAGCCCTTTTTACTTTGCAGTGTAGTTTTTAAAAAGTTCCTGAATTTGGAAAGCACTTGCTTGACCAGTTAAGTGAATTGCCATTGTGGGCCTACATGGGACAATCTTAATTTAATGAGAAGTAATGGAATTTCATAAAATACAAAAGGACAGTGATTTAAAATCTTTCAAATGAATTTTCATAAAATCGCAGAATCTTTGAGGTTGGGAGAAGCCTCTGGAAATAGTCTTATTCAACTTCGCTGCTCAAAGCAGGATGAACTAGAGTAAGTTACTCAGGTCTTTGTCCCATGAGGTTTTTAATATCTCCAAAGATGGAGACTCCACAACTTTTCAGGGCAATCTGTTCCAGAATTTGACCGTCCACACAATATGAATTTGGTCCTTACCTCTAAGTGGAACTTCTGTTTCAGTTGCCTTGTCCTGTCACTGGGCACTAAAAGAAGGGTCTGGTTCCCTCTTCTTCATTCCCTCCCATCAGCTATTTGTACACATGATAAAATCTCTGTGAGCCTTCTCTTCTTCAGGCTAAGCAGTCCCAGCTCACTCAGCCTCCTTTTGTACTAAAGTTGCTCCCCTCTATTTATCATCTTCATGTCCCTTCACTGAGTTGCTTGAATATGTCCATGTTTCGCTTGTCCTAGGGAGCCCACCACTGGACACAACACTCCAGATACCTGTGCTGAGTAGAGAAAAGGATCACCTCCTTTGACCTGCTTGTAACTGCTGCAGACCAGGAGGGTGCTGACCTTCCTGTTAGCCCATTTCTCTGTTGAGTTACCACTGAATGGCAGGACAACAGTCTGGTGTATCAACCATCAAATTCCTCCCAGGTTTTTATCATAAACTATCTGTTGGCTGTCATTAATGAAGAAATTAAAACAATATTGGCCCAAGAATCAACCCCTGAGGTACACCGCTAATGACTGGTCTCCAGCTTGGCTTCATGCTGCTATTTACATTCCTGTGAGCATGGCATTTCAGCCAGTTTTTAATCTATATCCACAGTCTTGTCATTATACATTTATTTATTAGACCATAATTTCATTTGTGAGGATGCTATGAGACACAATATCAAAAGCCTTGTTAAATTAAAAATAATCTTCATCCCCCACTTCTGTCATTTACTGAACCTTTTGTCTTGTAGAATGTTGTGTGGTTTGTCAGGCATGATTTCTCCTTTGTAAATCCATGATGAATACTCCTAGTCACCTTCTTGTCCTTAGTATGCTTGGAAATTATTCCCATGATTATTTGCTGCATTACCTTCCCAGGGATTGAGGTGAGACCAACCAAACTATAGTTCCCTGAGTCTTCCTTCTTGTCCTTCTTGAAAATAGAAGGGACAGTTTCTTTCTTCCAGCCCTTTGGAATATCTCATGATCTGTGTGATCTTTAAAGAATAATTGAAAATGGCCTCGCAATGACATCACCCAACTCCCTCAGCACTTGAGGGTTCATTCCATGAGGTCTCATGGACTTGTATATGTTCAGCTGGTTTAAATGTTCTCTAACATGATTATCCTCCACTGAGTGTAATGTACCTCTTTGTTGCTCCAGACTTTCCCACTGGTCTCAGAGACCAGGGATTGCTGAAGGCCAAGTTTACCACTGAAGACCAAGATAAAGAGGGCCTTGAGAACTTTTGTGTTTTCTATGTCCCTCGTCACCAGGTCCTCTGTCCCATTAAGCAGCCAACCAACATTTTCCCATCTTTCTTCTGCTGGTGATACAGAAGAAGCCCTCCTTGCCATTCATGTGACTTGCCGGATTCAGTTCCAGATGGACTTTGGCTTTCCTAATCTTATCCCTGCACACTCAGAGAGTCATTAGATTTCTCATGGGTGACCTGAACCTGCTTCCACCTCTTGTATGCTTTCTTTTTTATTTGAGTTATGTAGAAGCAGCTTTTTTATCCATACAGGCCTTTTACTGCTTTTGCTTGACTTTGTCCATGCCAGAATGGATCATTCCTGAGCTTTGAGGTGATCCTTAAATATCAACGAGCTGTGCTGGAGCACCTTCTCTCCAAGGCCCATGGGATTCTTCCAAGCAGATGCCTGAACAGGCCAAAATCTGCTCTCCTGAGGTCCAAGGTTCTGATCCTGCTATTTGCCTTGTGCTGCCTCTTGGGATCCTTAACTGAAAGCAGTATGCTCTAGCCAACAGCACCATGTCATCCCATTCCCAGCCTGTTATTCCTTTTTTTTAAGTATGAGGTGAAGCACAGCATCTCCCTGGTTGGCTCCTCGGTTGCCTGTGTTAAGAAGTTGTTATCAGTGCACTCCAGAAAACTCCTGGATTGCTTGTGCTTTGCTGTTTTGCCTTTAGTTGAGTCCACCATAACCCAACACTGCCAAATTCACCACTAAATCATGTCCCTAAACGCCACGTCTCTAGGTCTTTTAAATACCTCCAGGGATGGTGATTTAACCACTTCCCTTGGCAGCCTGTTCCAATGATTCATAACCTTTTCAATGAAGAAATTTTTCCTAATACCCAACCTAAACCTCTTCTGGTGCAACATGAGGCAATTTCCTCTTGTTCTATTACTTGTTACTTGGGAAAAGAGGCTGAGACCTTCTTTGAGGGAATTGTAGAGAGCAATAAGGTTGCCCCTGAGTCTCCTTTTCTCTAGCTAAACAACCCCACTTCCCTGAGCTGCTCCTCATAAGACTTGTGCTCTAGACCCTTCACCAGCTTCATTGCTTTTCTTTGGACATGCTCCAGCACCTTAATGTCCTTCATGTAGTGAGGAGCTCAACACTGAACACAGTACTTGAGGTGTGCTCTCGCTAGCGTCAAGTACAAAGGGATGATCATTTCCCTTCTCTGCTGTTCTCTTACTCTGGGAAACCATTCATGGTTATATCCCACATTCCAAGACAGAAAAACAGATGTTCCTAACAAACACTATTATGTGTCACAATATTTGCATGTTATGCCATACAGGCTTTTAGCTGTGTTTTTTAGTATCCAAATACATCATCTTAATTTACATTGAACACATCCATGCATTCACACAACCCTTCCAAACAGACAGCACTCCAGTAATGTGTTAAGACATTTTTCAGTGATAATTAAGATGTAGCTTCAAAATTTATTTCCTTTTCCAATAAGGCCGAAAATAAATAAAATCTGAGTAAAATTAAATAAATACTAAAGTAAAAAAGCTTACTCTGACAAAGTATTAATTTATATATTAACCTTTCTTGACTTTGAATGAGACTAACAAAAATTAACTAAATAAGGAATTACAATATTTATTTCACAGGCCATTACTCAATAAAGAAGCACAGTATTTATTTCATAAGCCGTTAGTCATTTTACTCATTCTAGGTTTATAGGTTAGTGTTACATTGCTTCTGGAACCAAGAGACATTGTGGTGGTGCAAGACAAACAAAGACAAAGACTAAACTTTTGTCAGCTGGTCTGCAAACTGTGCTCTACTACAGAAGGATACTCCTCAAAGGGAGAAATCTGGAGGAAATTTGGTTAAGGCTTGACTTCGTTTAGACTTTTATTGAGAGCAGGCATCCATTGCTAAAGAGAAACAGGTGCCATAAAGTCCTTTAAAGTAGTAGATATTTTATTTCTATTGTGTCCTACTAAGTTTGCTGTTATCTATGTATTACTAATAGAAATTTGTTTATCAGTGGATACTAAATCATTTAAGTAAGTCTAAATTTTCCTCAAGGGTATTAAAAACTTTAATTCCTATTTATATAGTCTGTCATTTTCATACATGGCCTATAAAGTTTCTTCTATTTGTTATAAAAATAATATATACCACAAATCTCATAGAAAACTGAAGAGCAAATCGAAGTGCCATATTACATGCATCTTGGAAGGGTTCACAGTTGGCATGGGGAACACACCTTGCTGAGTAAATCACTTTTATCTTTTTATGGAAGTCAGATCTCTGATATGAGGCTTATAATCATTAGAATTTGATGATTCTCGATGTTTTCCACACTTAACAGATACTTTAAAAAAGTTGAAAACAAGTGTCTAACATGAATATTCCAGAATTAGAGGAAAAATGCATGAAAAATGGATAATGCTTATATAATGACTAGTTTTTATTGTAACTTTTTACTTTATATTTAGTTTTTGTAATATATAACTTTGTGTTGATTTTTATTTTTTTAATAATAGAAAACATAGAGACAAGAAAATAGATTTTTTTAAAATCTGAATGTTTTCCATTCCTCTGATAAATTTAGATTCTTTAAATCACCCAAAAAAGTTTCCTTTTTGGGTTTTTTTTTTTTCCCCCACAGGGAGAGGGAAGTACTCCTACTACCTAACTTCAGTCATCTGAGTTCAGAATCCAAGCTGGGTATCTAGTTTTACTATGTTTAGGTAGAAACCAAAGGAGTCAAGAGCAATTCCTACCCATCTTCCAGCTCTGTATTTACTCCAACCTTTTGAACACCGAGAAGAAAACCGTCTGTGCAGAGCAGAGAGGAACAACGTATTGTGCTCAACCCTTGGATCTGGAAACTCAAGGGACCTGAAAACTTGGATGCATTGAAATACACCTATCCAGAGGTCAGCTGCTTTGGGGAAGAAGTGCACCTGCAGTAATGAATCCAGATCATGCTGGTTAAGTCCATGATCTGAACAAGTTTTCCAAGGTTTTCTCTCCTTGCTACTTCTATACATATACTATAAGGCTGGCCATCTAATTGCATATTAAATGTCCAACTCTGAGAAGATAGTGAACCACTGTTTGGATGAATTCTATGCAGAATAGCTCCACAACAGAAGACAACTCTTTACCATACACAGATTATAAGCTTATGGAGGACAGTTTGTCTTCAGGGTACCAGGAGATTTTTTTTCTTATATGCACTTTTTTTACACTTTATTTTGAATGTATATGTTTATGTTGAAAGAAGAAACAAGTGTGATGAAAAAAGTGGAGAATCATAGAACCTCAAAAAGGTTCCTGGAACTAGGATTCCACAGTTCATTTATTTCAACTCACAGCATAAATCTTGCTAGGCAGACATCATCAGAGCTGTATGATCCATACTTGAATTGTCCAACACTTTTCAATATTTTATAATAACAATAATAAGCTAATTTAAACACTTAAGCTAATGGATAGCAAATTCAATTCATGACGATTTCTTTCCTGAATAAGTGCTGATCTGACAGTACTCCATTTAAAACATTTTTATAGAACTATTTACTATCTCCCTTTCCTGTGAATAGAAAGACATTTAAAAGTACATTTCCTCAAGACAATTCTTGGAGTTTCAGAATATGTAAAATTTTATTGCCTTTATAAAAATGTTCCTATTGTATTCTTCTTCTCTAGTTTAGAGGACTTCTATTTCTTATGTAGCTAGTTCAGCTATGCCTCTATGAACTTTAGAAATTTATTATAGCTGGATGCAATTATCTAAGTAATAAAAATGAAGAATGTATATTATAGAAAAATGTAGAATAATATATATGTATAATTAAATATATGTATAATGCATGGATGCAAGACTAGTACGTAAGAAATCATGTTTAAAGAAAACATCTCAGCTTTTCACTGGAGTATTTTTTGTCATTTATAAATACTCTGCTCATCCAGTCTATGCATCAAAGGCTTGTCTGTAAGCATCTTTTTGGAGACAGTGTCAAAGGACTTGCTGAAGTCCAGGTAAACAATGTCCACTGCTCTCCTTTTGTCTACCAGGCCAGTCAATAGTTTTCCCTGACCTCACATAATGTGAGCTCATCATTGGCTTGGTGAGACATTCTTCTATACATTAAGAAAAAGCAAAACAATAAACAATTTGATGTTCTGCAATTAAATAATATTGTATAATCTAATTCTAATAAATTAGATGAACATTTCTTCTTTGTGGTGGGTTAATCACTTACCTGTAACAGTATGGTGCTTCATGGACAAGAATTGACATCTAACTCCTCACATGGTACTGGTAGTTTAGCCACAGCAGGATGGCTTAAATGCAAGCCTTCACATTTCTCTGTTCGTTTATGTATTATTTATGTATTAAAAGCTGTGCTTATGTTGCACTGGACATTTTCATGGTGTATAAGAGAGGATTATATGGCTACCTGAGTTATTTTTAATTTCCAGATAAGCAGGCAAACACACACTAGAAAGAGACATTAAAAAAAAAAAAAAGGAAAAAAAAAGAAAAAAGAAAATATTTATTTCATAAATGAACTAGGCTGTCTTATGTTTTAAGATAACACAGCTGTAATTACATTCCCTCTTTTGTCTTAGGAAATGAATAAGCTCATAGTGGCCTGAAGGAACTTTCTTTTTCTTTGTTGTCTGAAGAAAGACTGGAATTCTTTCTTTTTTTTTTTTTTTTTGTTGTTCTGTGGCTGTAAAATTAATTACCTCCTCCAGCTTTCCACAGGTTGAAAGGAATTGATTTCCATCAGAAGTATGAATAAAGGGTGAAAGACACCTGTTTGTCATTGTTCCCTTATATCCAAATATGATGGTTTACTGTGAAGGAAATAAATTGATTGATAATTATAATTAAACTAGCTCCTTGGGTCTGTCTGCTCCGAGCTTGTCAGGTATACCTTGATGTCCCCGATTTTCTGAAGAGATTAGTAGGTGAATTCTGGATGGTCTCTTTTTCTTATTTTCTCCATCTCCTTGGAAATGGAGTAAGCCTATTACCCATCTTGTCCTGCCTAATACAGGACTCAGTGGGAAATAAAAGTCTTTTTTAAAGTAGACAGTGAGAATGGTTCTCTCCTAACAGATTCTCTAATTTAGCTACAGAGCAGACCAGAAGGATAGCATGAAAGTGCTCTTTGTTTTGGTTTGTTTCTTAATAAAGCTTTTACAAATAATACATTCTTTGGATCTCCTGTTTTATTTTTTCTATTACAAAATATGAGAGAAATTTAAATATGTCAGTTAAATTACAGTCTTCTCAGGAGATTAATTGAATACCTTTGAAATAAATTGTTTTCACTCCTTATTCATCCAGACTACTCTTTCACGGACACCCCCTTGCCGTGGGGAAAGAGCTTGCGTGCCCTTGCGAAGTTGAGAGCTATGCTGGTGGTGGCATATGCCTCCGGTAGGGTCTCCCAAGCCTGACAGATCTCAACTGAAGGGTCAGACAAAGTGTGTCCACGGGCAGGATGGGCTCACTAGCCTTCGGGCAACCATCCTAGGAGAAGGACAACTCTAACTCCAAACCCGGGCAGATGGAGCTCGTTTAGCCCTGTAAGGCCATCCATCTAAGAGAAGGATACTCTAACCAAACCTACGACCTGAGGACTTCGCTGTCACCGTCCAAGCTCGCTAGGCCCTGGCAGATGAACCTCAGGTGTAAAGGGTGGGGCCAGTCTCGCGCACGCTGCGCCTCACCTAAAAAATCCACCACGCAGGCTTGAAGGATGTACTCACGTTTAAAGCCCTTCCCAAATCTTCGTCCGCGAAGCCAAGCCATGACTGACATCCAGGCTATGAGATCTTTGCTTAAAAACTTTAATGATGTATGGGTGTTACCCCTGTGTAGAGCTACCTATTTTTCCAGTTACACAGTGATTGAACATCATCGAAACAACAGGAAAATGTTAAGGGAAAAAAAATTAAGAAGTTTGATTCTCCATTTAGTTTGCATTTTTTTGACGGGAAGATCACAGAGGGCTTTAAAACCACTTGACTTTTTCCTCATTAGAACCAGGATGTACTTTTGCATTACAAAACATAGGCAAGGATTTTTCCTCCCCCATTCTCTGCACCATTTAGTTCAAAACCGTGTCCATCCTTTGCCAAGATTTACTAGAAGATACGTAATGCTTCAGAAGTTCTCAAAAATACATTTCATAACGCATATTTATATAAAATATTACTGTTAGGCAGAGTGTTTTAGAATGAAACTCTGAAAAGATAGCACCTGATTTGCTATTTAGAAAGGAAAAGTGTTCATTTATTACTTATAAGTGTTGGGATTTAAACATAAATCTGCCACCACGTTTCCCTCTCCCCCCAGTATTTACTCCAGAATAATCATTAAATGTTTACTTATTGCAGCTGGATGCATACGTTGACCTAACCTATCTGAGTGTCAGAACTTTCTCAGGGGCATAGTAACTGATTAATATCTGGTATTACTTGTGGAACAAAATATTTTAAAATTAAGGAGAGGTTCAGATTTTATGATCACTGCTCAGGACATTGCAGAAAAGATAAGCCCAGGGTAGAATCTTTGTTCATTTGCTTGTTCAAACAATAAAAACAATCAGAAGATGCTTAGAATAAAGTGCATAACCTTTTCACAATAATGTTAAAAAACAGACATTGTATATGAAGTTTCACATATGTTGGACTTTGGTAAACAGGATTCCTAAACTAAATACTGCATATTTCATAGACAAAGACAAAACAATGTAAACATTGCTCCTATTTAAACCTTGCCAAATGGCATAAATTAAGATTTCTTTCTCATATGGTCGTATGAGTATGTGTAAATACATTAACTGAGATTATTTATCATATAACATGTATGTTTTCTACTTTAATATCTGGGGTTTTTTTACTTTATGCATGGTCATATTTTAAAAATGAAAACATGTTCTTTTGTAATCTGAACAAAAACAACAACAACAAAAAGAACCACAAAACCCCATTGGCATTCTTCCTTAGGTTTTTCTTTTCTCAGATGTTGTCAGGTGGAAATCTTTTGAAGTATTTTCTTTCCCTTTTTACTTATAGATTTCCTTTTCTCCTTACTTCTTTCAAAGAGAAAATGAAAAAAACAAGGAAGAATATAGAGAATTGGGGAGTTATCTAAGAATTCAGAAGTTTGAGTTCAAAGACTCAGATAGGAGTCTTACTTTTATAAATTGGTGTTTCTTTAAAATTCTGTCAGCTTTTATTTCTGGTTTTTTTTTCAATTTAAGGGGAAAATCCAACAGTTGCAGTTACCTCCCTTTTTCTTATCCATTTGTTAAGTAAAGCCAGATGTTAATGAGAGTATAAAAGAACAAGCAAGTCTTTCCTTTCTCTCCTACCATGACAAGTTTCAGATGCAATTCCTGAGAGTAACAAGTATTGTATCTGATTTTGAAAGACATCTGGAAAAAAGTCTTATATTTTTGCATTACAACTTTTAAGTCACGTTTAAGCGTTTTTGAATATCTAAAGATGTTTGTATGTTGATTAACAATAAAAAGGAGAATCTAAAATTCTTCATAAATTATTCTGTCATTATGCAAGCCCCTTGTGATGTCATAATCATTGATGCTGTAATCTAAATTCCCATATTCTACCACAGTTTATGCATTATCAGGTAGTACATAAAGCACCTCTTGTTTGAAACATATGCTATTTGATTAAATTAGAACAGTTACTAAGTTTTTCTTTCCTTCTTGTTCTATGTTACTTTTTATTTTTCTGCTTTCTTATATTTCTATATTTACCAATGGCAGTAGTGATTCTTTTATATACTGAATTCTGGTAGCAGTTTAGAATTTTCAGATTCAAACAGTACACAATAATAAATCCTTCAAAATCTTGAGAACTGCTACTGGAAGAGTATTTAGAAAATTAACAAGGGAGTTCACCCTGGATGAATCTGGTGTTGATACTATTTTATATTCCTTTAAAAACTTATTAATTGCATTTATTCTTCTGTATTTTGTACAATATAATTGGTAATAAGAGTGACAGAAAAGACTGGAACAGAGAACATTGATATTATTTACAACCATTTAAGTTACTCATTATCGCAGATATTTTTTCTGTTTCCCATTTGTAAAATGATGTCATCAGAGAAAAAAACCAAGAACACTAACTT
Source organism: Bucorvus abyssinicus (assembly GCA_009769605.1). Classification (NCBI taxonomy): domain Eukaryota; kingdom Metazoa; phylum Chordata; class Aves; order Bucerotiformes; family Bucorvidae; genus Bucorvus; species Bucorvus abyssinicus. The sequence goes on from CM020033.1 coordinate 17,842,611, forward strand.
CTCATTAAAGCATTACACAATTTTTGAATTGTTAAGGATAATGAGTCTTTATTTACTTTCCTATTTACCCTGTGTGAGAAAAAAGAAACCGCTGTATAGGCACACGAATGTTTAGAAAAAAAACCAGTAAAAATAAGGTACTTGTAGTAAAGGAAAACTAACGCAAAAACTGCAGTAAAATTTATAAATATCTAAGCTCTGCACCTGTTCTTAGTTGCTTTGTTTGGATTCAAAAGCTTGTCAAGATCTTACAAAGTGTTGCAGAAGAATTCTTCTTACTGGAAATGACAAGATAAAAAAAAATGCTGCCTCTGACTTGAAGAAAGCATCTGATGAGTTTAATGGAATGTTTCTTTGTTTCATAACACCACACAATTTTATCAAATACCATTTAACTTAAAATGTCTTTTCCTTTGAAATGATCAAAGCTGGGACATACCAAAGGGAACAACAAATGGTAGAAGAGGTAATTATTTGTGTCAGAATATCAAATTAAAGTACCATCTGAAAACAAGGCACCATTGTAAGCTCCTCAAATTCACAGTCCAAATAAACAGAAGAGACAAAATGAGGGCCCATAAAAGTACTGATTCCAAGTGTTATTTGGAAATGAAGAATCTCATTTCAGAAAATATTTTCAGGTTTGTATATCTCTAAGTAGTCACATGGGATGCAGGAGACCCGTATAAGAGAAACAGAGATCTGATTTTTGCCCAGATATAGGCAAAAATATTATGGTTAAAAATTGGTCTGGTTTTGCCTCCATTTTTTTCTCTGACCAGAAATTATGTCTTGAAGTTGGAAAATTTCCATGATAAAAATTCAATTTAATGGTGATAAATCAAAAGTTTCCAACGGGGAAATCTGTTGTTTAAAAGTTCACACTAAACTCTACTGCATTTTATAAACAAGTAACTGAGTCACAGGTAGACTCACGTACAATAGAAATGTTTAAGTTCCCACTGTCCATTTAGATGCTTAGTTTGCCATTGAAAGCAATTGCAATTTGGTCTCTGAAGTGTAAATTATAACCCTAAATTTTGTTGAGCTGACCCTAAATAACCAGTCTAAGGTAATGTAAGAAATATAACATGGAGTCAAGGACTAAGTCAGTGTCTCTTGTTTCTGAGGGGTTTTTTGCATGGTACTGAACAGGATAAATTGCGCTGAACTGAGCTTCATACTATCATTGCAAAAATGACATTAGCACTCAAGCTATTTCCTAGAATAGTAACAGAGACAACAACAGTGTAGATTTACTCTAAATTGTTTTATTTAAGTATAGGCACCTCGTTTGTTTTTTGTACCACCAAGAGTCACCAACTTATTGGGTAATACATAGTTGAATTTTGTTTGATTTCAAGGAATCTCAATTAAATCTGAATACTTTACAAAGTTTCCAAATTAACATACTCAGAAGAATAAGTGAAAAAATATTTATTTTGAAAAAGTGTGCAATAACAGTCTAATGGAATCCCAACTCTTTTCTGAAAATGTATTTCTGCAAAACATGGCTTCAACAAGGAGAGAAAAACAAAGGCAGAAAACCATCTGCAGAAGAATTGCCCCCTAAAAATTTGCTTCAGACAGAAATCTGCACCCTGTAGATAGACTGAAAAGTCAGCCTGGAAATAGAAGGAGAAGGAGTAACGGGAAGAATTAGAATCCCTGGAAAATATGCCAATTAATTTTGCAATCCTCAGCATGATCACTGTCATGAATTTGATCCATGCAGTGAGTAAAATGAAAGGATGACACAGGCTTGCTGAATTGATAATTATGGATATGGAAAAACAAATTGTCCCCAACTAAAGATTTTTATGAATATTAATGGTATTTCATAAAACAATTCAGAAAAAAAAATAAAAAAAAGAAGTAAACATCCAGCTGCCTGCCCAGAGGGGACAGATTTGGATAAATAATAAACCAGAAAAGGAATAAATCTCATATACGAGTCAACTGTTTCAAAACTCCCTATTAATTTTTGACTACAGCAGAAAACCATTAGGCATTCTATGATTTAAAAGTGAGAAGTATTCCACAACTTTATCAACCACATCTCTGATATTAGTAGGAATTTTCTAGCTCAAACTGAGTCAGAAAAGTTATATATGATCACTTAGCATGAGTCAGTTATATACATAAATCCAACCCGTATTTTGAAATGTAATCATCCAACACTAAACTAGGGACTATATACAAAAGTTATTTTGACAGCTAACCTAAGAATTAGAATTTGGTTTCCAAAGTCAAATGGTAGAGCTCAGAGACTGCAGCCCTGACTCATTATTTTAACCTAGGGGTACCAGTACACATATTATACACTAGCAGCTGCCTACAAAACTCATTTGCCTTTGTGTCAGGGAGCACTGGGCTTCCTTCTGGAAGAAACCTGCTCTTACACGGTATCCCTTGTCCACTACACTGTAGGATATTCACTGGGAAAAGAATGGATTGAAGTCCTGTTTTGGGCAGAAAAAAGGAAAACAGAGCCTAGCTGTCTAAACAGAAACTTCAGAATTGAATAGGCAATGTATTTTAGAGAGTTGTCTTGGAAACAGTGGGAAGCCTCAGCCAATGGACATTAACTTTTAACATTAAGCTTCCTTGGAGAGAGCTTCAAAAGAAGCATGTAGACTGTGTTTAAGAAAAAAAGCAGGAGACAAGGGAGAAAAGCACTGGTAACAATGGAGGCTTCCAAATACTCCAGGAATTTTAAAACATGATTTGGGTTTGGCTCTGAGAACTTTCATTATGTAGTCTAAATAATGATTAATTGGTCTAAAGGACAAAGAACAGTTTCTTAGTAATCATCACTGATGGGCAGTTCCGAAATTTATTCAGAGCTAATTTAAGTCCCTCTAGGGTATAGACCATAAACAGAGGTATTGTGAGTCACATTCCCACATTTAAAGTCAAAGCCAAGGTGGCTCAACACTATGTAAAATCTAATAGCTGTCTTTGAGACTAATTGAAGAAAAAAATCTAAAAAGTCAGAATTCTGGGCAAAATTCGGTTGCACACCATTGCGGAGGCACCTACAAAACAGATAGCTGAAGCTACCCCAAAACTGCGGATTTGTTACAATCAAAGATGCCTATCTCTCCAAAGGACCAAAGTTAACTACAAGTTTGGATGTCAGTCAGGAATATATTGCTACACAGCCAATTCCTAAGTTGTAGGGAACACCCTTTAAGAAAGATGAACCAAAATGTGCTCACTGTCATCCATAGAAGGGAAAATCTCCCACTCAAGGGTACCCAAAACCAAGGGGTCACTCACCCAAAACGAGGTGAGGATTTACTCAAGCATATCCTATAGAAATAATTAATTCACCAGAGGGGAAGTGAGTGCTTATTTAATTCTGGGACGTTTCCTTGGATGGCATCCCAATCCAAGGGTAGAGTTCCTGACTGCAAAACCAGCTGCTCCAAGGAGGACTGACTCAATTCGGTTCTCTGGCAGGGCTCCATTTATACCCTAGTGTGAACTGTGGTCTTTCTAATTAGCTGGTGGCAAACATAAGACAAAGGCAGGCTAACAGGGCCTAGACTATGAGGTGCCAAGTAATATCCCTGAGGTGTCCAGCTGATCTTTACCAGGTGTTTTGACAAGCCCTGGTCTTTGTCAGGTCCTTGTCAGGGTGACTGCACCTGCTACACTCAGTCCATGACATGTAGCAATACCTTATTGAAATTAGAGATTATACCTTGGAAAATAGAGCGAGAAAAGCTCGAAGGCTTGCTACCATAGACAGAATGATCTTGAGAAAGGTGTTCTTTTCTCTAGACCTACCTGGTATTTTCCACCACCTTGGGAAATATGAAAGTGGGTATGATAGTCAAATAATCTTCCTACTTTCCTGTTCCGTGCAGACAGACAGATCCCATAGACACAGAATCCTCTGGTTGGAAAAGACCTTCAAGATCATCGAGTCCAACTGTTCACCCTGCACTGACAGGGTCCCTAAACCATGTCCCTCAGCACCTTGTCTACACATCTTTTAAACACTTCCAGGGATGGGGATTCCACCATGTTCCTTGGCAGCCTGTTCCATGATTCTAAATTGAGGAAGAAACTAGAGACTATTCTTTCTCCTTGCAACTATTTTTACATCTGAGGCACTATCCCAAACTCTTCCAAAAAGCTCAATATGAGTAGGGAATGCAGGGTCTTGAAACCAGAGTTTTGGTATTCCAAATCATAGCCCCAGACACCAAATCATGGATAACTATTGATTCAAGAAAATTGCAAGTGCTAATACGCGCTTATTCTTCTCAGGTATTTTCCAATGTGCATGTCCTGACCTTTTCTATAAGAAAAGGCAATAAATGTGTAAATGAAATAATTTTAGCAGTCTTAGATAGTGTTAATTTAATTTATTTTAATTTTTATTTCAACCTTACCTTTGCAAGTTTTATTTTATATCCAAGGAGAATACTATATTGCCCCATCACACAACCAGTTTTTCAGGCTACTTTAGTTGCTGTTAGCCTCCAGCTGCTACCCCCTCCACCATTTTCCATGCACAGGGAAGTTTGGTCTGGCTCATGGAAAGAAAATTACTAACACTTTAGTGTTAATTTGATGCTGCAATTAGTGGTACCGACGAAAAGAACAAATTCTTTCCATTGCTTACACTGGAGTTCGCAGAGTCACACTGGTATAAACATAATGGGCATGTAGAAAGACTTAATCAGGATGTGAATCTTAAACATTAGTTATCTGCCGTCTCCCGTATTCTTTAAGATTAAAAGTACCTTCAGCAAACTAAATTCTTCTAGCTGGAATGAAATATATTCAAAGCTATCAAATAACATAAATAGTGTGACTGGAACACATGGTACGCAAACAACAAGTGCTGCTGCAGGACACTAATAAAGAAGTGGTTGGCTTCTTTATGTGTAAAACCTTCATAATTGCACTGATTTGTTCCAAGAAAATGTTGCTTCTTGTTCCTACAGATAACTCCCATGTCTTGCAACTCAATTGAATATTTCATTTTTTTTTTCTAAAACAGTCAGGTTTTGATAACTAATAAAAATTTATTCAATAATTTTACCAGAAATATTCTCCCTCCCTCCCTCCTTCCCCTCTGTCTCTCTCCCTTTTTCCATCATTCCCCAGGGGAAAAAAAGATATTGAAGACAGATAACAAGTCTCTTTTTGTCCTGTTCTGCAACTTCTGAAAACATCCCAACAAAGACCTTGTATCAAAGCTAGGCGATACATCTAATTTATGCCTTAACACCTTTTAAAACAGTTAAAATTTTAGAATCCAGAAAACATGTTTGTGAATGCATGTATGTGTTGAAGGAAGGGCCATTATTTGTGTTAGGACAACAGTACTGAACTGCGGTGTAGTACTGCATTTAAATAAATCTATTCAAAGTGCCTTCTAAGAGAAACAGCAGTTAATTATGAAGCAATGTGAAAAAAATCGTCACTGCACCATCAAAATGACTCATGATTATCTCGTTACATCTGAACCCAACTCTTAATAACATTTGTCATCTCCTTTAATATTTTTAATTGCCTTTTCTTTTAAGTTTTCAATCAAGTAAAAAAAAAAGAGAAATAAATCATTATTGGTATGACAAACACAACCCACAAGCCAAAGCCAACCCACAATTATTAGCAAAGTCATTAGAAAAAGAGGCAAGTAGTTACCTATATAGAAACAATATTTTGTAAATCTTGATTTAATGAAAGGCATAAATATATCTTAATCATAGAATCATAGAATGCTTTGGGTTGAAAGTGACCTTAGACATCATCAAGTTCCAAGCCCTCTGTCGTGGGCAGGGATGCCTTCCACTAGACCAGGTTTCTCAGAGCTCCATCCATCTTCAGCCCACACTGTATCTTTGTGGCCCTCCTCTGGACTTGCTCCAACAGATCCATGTCATTCTTGCGTTGGGGACCCCAGAGCTGAACACAATACTCCAGGTGAGGTCTCACTAAGGTGGTGTAGAGGGGCAGAATCACCTACCTTGACTTGCTGGTCACTATTCTTTTGATGCAGCCCAGAATGTGATTTCTGGCTTTTTGGGCTGCAAGTGCACATTAGCAGGTCATGTTGATTTTCTTGAAAACCAACATCCCCAAGTCCTTCACTGCAGGGCTTCTCTCAATTCATTTTCTGCCCAGCCTATATTTGTGCTTGGAATTGCCCAAACCCATGTGCAGGACCTTGTAGAACTTTGTGAGGTTCGCACAGGCCCACTTGCCAAATCTGTCATGGTCCCTATGTACGGCATCCCCTCCACCCAGTGTGTTGACCGCACCACACAACTTGGTTTCATCGGCAAACTTTCTGAGGGTGTACTCAAGCCCACTGTCCATGTAGCTGACAAAGATGTTAACTAGCACCAGTCCCGGTACCAGGCCCTGAAGAACACCACTTGTTACTGGTCTTCACTTGGACATCGAGTTGTTGATTGCAGCTCTTTGATTGCAGGTGGTGACCATTCAGCCAATTCTGCATCCACTGAGTGGTCCATCCATCAAATCCACATCTCTCTAATTTAGAGACAAGGATGTCATGCGGGACATTGTCAAACATTTGCACAAGTTCAGATAGATGACATCAATTGCTCTTCTGTTATCCACTAGGAAAAAAAAAGGGTTATTAACAGGGAAAGTAGTCAAGAAGGCTAGCAGATTACAAAAGAATTTGGGACAATCAGGACTGCTTTTGTTTGAAACTAGCTTACATTAAATAGCAATGAGTACTTCTGGAAATGCTGAGGATCAGAATGTGGAACATGAAAAATCCTTCCTAATTCTGTCACTTATGACTCATTAGAATTTCTGTTTTCTTGTGCAATGTGTTGATTTCCTTTATAATTGTTTCAGAAACAGCCTTCAGGGCATTGACCTGATTAGATTATTCCTTCAAAGTGTCACTTATATAAAAAACATTTTCCCTCCATCAAGTTTGCTCTTGTAGCTATGTTCATGCCTATATGCTTTTAGTTTAGATTAGTTTAATCGCCAATAATTTAATTACTTCCAAGTGTCATGGATGACCTTATTTACTGTTTCTATTCCTTTAGCTTCTGCTCTGGAACTGGCTACAGGAATTCTGCTGCCCTGATTTATTTTGGCTGTTAGACAGTAGTTTCAGATGGAGAACTCTGCACCCCCACAGAGCTGTGACATCTGTATGCTCTTTATTTTGTATAGGTTTGTGAATGAAAAAACTGTTGAGTTTTTCCCTTCTTTTTTCTTCTCTGGAAATATGATCCATAGATGACAGTAACAATGCAGTATTCATGTAATACAGAAGATCAAAAATTTCTGACCTTAATGTGCCCAATGAATACTTACTTGAGAATGGGGAAAGAGGACAAAAGAGGGGGAAGAAAGCTACTGCAGAAGTTTCATTGTGACATACAAGCTTAAGGATACTTATAAAAAAAAGTTGTTAAAAAGGCTTCAATCTTTGCATTGTAAGAAGACAAAATGCAGTCAGGAAAAAATGAGAAAAAAAGACTTTATCTCTTACATTGAGAATGGCAGATCAGTTATATTGCCATTCCCATTCTCTGGTGCCTTCTTCCTACCCTTCCCTTATCTCAAATGCTCTTGATTTGTCATTTCTTTGATCCATGGTAACAGCATCCAGAGCTCACCTTCTGCTTGCAGGATGCTTCTATCAAACAAATCATTGATAAACTCTTTGATTCAAATGCTTCTTTTACTTTTTATTCCTCATGAGGTCTCACAGATTTACATTAGTAAAGCAGCATTAATATTATTTTTCCTCTACAATAAATATATTAATAGCAAAAATTGTAGATATCCTTCCAAGAAGAGGTAAGAAAATACTCTAATTGCAATGCTTATGTAAATATCTGATACTTAACCTATTCCATGTATAACTGATAGTCCAATGAATATAACTTGTGTCTCATCTTACACGTCCTCTGCAACCTTAATTCAATGAACATCATTACAATCTGGACTAATGGTATTTATCTATTCAATTGCATTTCTAATAGTCTATAAATGTATCATTTCTATGAGTGGACGAACCCATGGTAATAAAGCCCAGAACACCATCTTTAAAAAACGTTTGGTCTTTTCATCAGCATCCAGCCAGTAAAAACAGATTTGTAAGTCATCTTGTTTGTTCAATTTTTTCTATTAAAGTTATTTTAACATTTTTCAGCTTCCCTGTTTTCAAAATGAAATAAATTTAGTAAACCTGAAGTAAATAAAGCAAATTTCAGCAACTGAAACCTTTTCAAAAAAAAAAAAGTACAATTTTCAATTGTGTGCATACATATCTTTTCTCCTGCATTTGTGTCAAAGGTGTGTGTATTGTCTAACCATCTGGTAGTCATCTTGAAGACATATTAGTGATTAATATAATAGAATCATAGAATGCAACCTTTAAGGATATTTTAACCTGTCAAATATAGAACGGTAGAATCATAGAATCTTTTAGGTTGGTAGGGACCTTTAAAGGTTATCTATTCCAAACCCCCTGCAGTAAGCAGGGACATATTCAACTAGATCAGGTTGCTCAGAACTCTGTCCAACCTGACCTTGAATGTTTCCAGGGACGGGACATCTACTGCCTCTCTGGGCAATCTGTGCCAGTGTTTTACCACTCTCATACCCAGTCCAACTACCCCCTCTTTTAGTTTAAAACTATGACCCTTTGTCCTGTTGCAGCAGGCCTTGCTAAAAAGACTGTCTCTGTCCGTCTTATAGGCTCCCTTTAAGTACTGAAAGTCTGCAATAAAGTCTCTCTGGAGCCTTCTGAACAACCAAGCTGAACAACCCCAACTTCCTCAGCTTTTCTTCATAGGAAACATGTTCCATCCCCCTGATCATTTTTGTGACCATTCTCTGGACACTTTCCAACAGGTTCATTTTTGCGATGATGTCTTTCCTGTGCTGACTCCTGCAGTGCTAGATGCAGTATTCCAGGTGGGTGGGGTTACCTTCCTTGACCTACTGGCCATATTTCCCTTGATGCAGCTGAGGATACAGTTGGCCTTCTGGGCTGTGAACACTCATTGTTGACTCCTGGTCAGCCTTTCATCCACCAGTACACCCAAGTCCTTCTCCACAGGGCTGATCTCAATCTCTTCATTCCCCATCCTGTAATGATACTGGGGGTTGCCCTGACCCAGGTGTAGGACCTCATGAGGTTCACATGGGATCCCTTCTCCAGCTTGTCCAGGTCCTTCTGAATGGTATTCTGTCCCTCAGGCATGTCAACAGCACCACTCAGCTTGGTGTCATCTGTAAGCTTGCTGAGGGTGCACTCAGTCCCATTGTCTTTGTTGTTGATGAAGATATTAAACAGCACTGGTCCCAGCAAGGACCCCTGAGGGACACCACTTGTCACTGAATCTCCATCTGGACATCAAGCCGTTGACCACTACCCTCTGGATGTGACCATCCAGCCAATTTCTCACTACCACTGCACTACACTGCACTGCCGCTCCACATGGTCTACTGCTGCTGCCACTGCAGGTGCCCTGCCCTGCCACGTGGTTCTGCCACTGCAGATGCTGCTGCTGCCTCTGCCACAGCCACCTGCCCTTTTTCACCGCTCCAAACAGCTTGGTAGCCTTTATTGCTGTTTTTCCTAACTGCGGTTTAGTTGCACACCACTCCCTGCCTCATTGCACTGCTTCTAATCCTATATCATCTTGTTCATGTTTTGTTTTCTGTGTACAGTATCTTTCTATTGTTATTAAAGCTGGGGTTTTTTCCTAACTCAACAAAGGCATCACAACCTTTTTATTATTTCTTTCTTAAATCCTCCCTCTTGGGAAACGGAGGGGGCTAATTAGAGAGAGTCTGTCCCTTGATTGGCCAGTCTTGGCCAACCAGTGACAGTGATACACTACAATTGATATTGCTAATGCTTTTTTTCTCTATTCCTATAGCACCAGAGTGCAGGCTACAGTTTGCTTTCACCTGGAGGGGTGTTCCTTACGCCTGGAACTGACTGCCCCAGGGATGGAAACACAGTCCCACCATTTGCCATAGACGGATCCATACTGCACTGGAGGAAGGCGTAGCTCCAAAACACCTGCAATACATTGATGACATCATTGTACGGGGTAGTACAGCAGAAAAAGTTTTTGAGAAAGGTAAGAAAACAGTGAAATGATCCAGAAGGATAATAATTTTAATTGGGTCCTGAGCAAAAACAAGCCTTTGAACAAATCAAATGAGAGATCGCACATGCAGTTGCCCTTGGGCCAGTCTGAACAGGACAGGACATAGAAAATGTACTCTATACCACAGCCAGAGATAATGGTTCTACCTGGAGCCTCTGGCAGAAAGCACCAGGGGAGAGCATGAATGCAGGCCCTCACTGCCACAAAATTATGCAGTCAAGTTTCCCACATTTTTGGAAATCGCAGGGGTCAGCACACCCAGAGTGCAGGGGATGAGCCTCGCCCTGGGAAAATCACCTGCCTGATCATGGTGTCTTCCTTGCCGGGTATTTTCTTGCAAAATAAGGAGTTTAAACCAAAATAAAAAGGCAGTGAGTACTTAACAGTAAGGCTTCAACATCTTAGAATAGAAAGGCACTAAAAATGTTTAAGTTGACATCCTAACGTGAATTCTAATACTGCAGATACACACCAGGTATTTCTTTGACATTTATTTCTTTCAAGTATTATTCTTAAGAATAGGGGAAACTTCGATGTAATCAGTTCACAAGTTTCTTCATTATAAGTAAGTGACGCTGATTACAGGTGTAAAATTCAATTTATTTAAAAAAAGCATAAAATATGAAATATTCTGCAACTTTCAGCTCCTCTTCCAGAACACACATGATTTGCTACTGGTTAGAGATAATTGCCGCCCTTCCCTAAACAATGTTGGGTTTTTTTCTGTACAGTGCTTTCTTAAAACAGAAATTGCATTGTCCTTAGATAAATGTACTGTGAGGAACTTGACTGGTTGAAATTCTAGATCTATGATTACAGAAAGTTCTATTTCACATGGATTTGAATTAGGTTTAATTAGATTAAAATAATAACAATGTTTATTAATGTGCTTCTGTGCTAGCACATTGGAATTGCTAGCTGTGTAACACAGATTTTTGTGGAATAATTTTTCTCTGGCCACAAAAATCTACTCAAACTCTTGTTAATCTCAGATCCAGACCACATCTGTAATATTGCATCCAGTATTGTTTTCCAGTACAAGAAAGAAGTTGATAAACTGTAGTGAACTTAGCAGAGGGCTGATAAGCTGACTTGGGCTAGAGAACTTGCCCTCTAATTTATGGTTGGGGGAGCTGGGTTTGGTCAGCCTGGTGAAGAGACATCTTTGTGGTATCTAACAGCACCCTGCTGGTACCTATGATGAAGTTACTGAGAAGACAGACCCTGGTTATTTATTGATGTGCTGGGCAAGAGGATGAATGACAGTGGCCATAAATTGTAATTGAAGCAGGCTGACTTGTAAGGAAAAACTTTTTCACCACATGGACCATAAAGCATTGAAAAAAGGTTGCCTAATGAAGCTTGGTATCTCTATTGTATATCTGTTTCCAAGATCTAACAGCATCCTGGTCTGCTCTCACAGCAGAGCCTGCTTTGAGCAGAGAATTACATTAGAGACATCCCGAGATCCCTTTCTGCTTGAAAGATTCAGTGATTCTGTGTTATTGCAGTAAGTGGTCACGTACAATAAGAGACCAAGTTTTAAAAGACACTGAGATGTTAGATATTTTTATTTTTATTTCATCCAGTCTGGTATTAAAAAAAAAGTATTTTACAAAATGATTAGTTAAAAAACAAACAAAACCATGAATAACATTTCTTAACACATTTTGCTACAACAAGAATTAACTACAAGGATAACATTAACCATCTGTGATCTGTGTCTTATGTAAAAGACAGAAAAATCAGCAGAGATCTATTTCTTTACCTGCATTTAGGAAAGATAATAAGCAAGTGATTTTCCCTGCAAATGCATATTTGAATTCTGTTTGTTTCTTTCAAATAGTAAGGAATTGTTTCTTCATAACACTTTCTTATTATTTACAGGTCAGTTAAAGTATACATGCAATATGAATGTTTTGGTCTACTTCACTTATACATGGAATAAAAGTAAATAATAACCACTTCTTTACTTCCCATTTATCACTATTACCTAGTTCCGGACTTGGGATCACCTTATCTAACAATTTACCGGATGTCATCTCCACTGGACATCATCTATGATTGGACTTAAACTTTTTTCATTTGCTTCTCTATTTTAAAATAAATATAGCATTCCAGCTATGGTTTTATTGGAGATTTTATCTTCCCTTTTACATTTTTGCTCTTCAGTAGTTTTTGCTTATTTTACCTTCTCTTTTTATTTGTTTGTAACATTTTTTACTTTTGTTTGTTGTTAGGGTTTGTTGATTGTTATTCATAATTGTTGTCTTCACTTCTCCCCTTATTTAGGGGTGGGTTTTAAAACTTATGTTCCTATTTTTAAGGCTATATCTTTTTCATCACCTGACCTTAAAAACCTGTGCCCTTATGATAGAAAGATGTCTTTCTCAAGATCACAGAGTAAATAGTAGGAAGGGACCCAGAAGACTGCTATTTCTGTGTTCCATTTCCTTTGATTTAGTCATTAAACCATGCACTGAAAACTGCTAAGGGAAAATACACTATAACTAAATCATATTCTTGGCTTCTTTAATCCTAAAATTTCAAATAGTCCCATACTTCAGTTAGTGAAGCGTATATGACTGACTACAGTAGTTACTAAAAAGACATTGCTGCTGAACCATGTTTAATCAGGGTACTGCCAGAAATCAGGTACAGTATCTGCATATCACAGCAAAATGAATAGAGAACCTAATTAGAAAATCAAAGGACAAATCTGGGTTTATTTGATGGCAAGAATCGCTGTCAGACTTTCTACACACAGATTAATAACTAAATGATGGGAAAAAAAGATGAAACTTGGCAACATCACATGATGGACATTTTACACTAAACCATCAGTCACATTTCCCTGAGGACCAGCCCTAAATCCTCTGAAAAGAGATTATTGTAAACAATTTGAGGAGAGATGTCAGAAACCATATATGACAAATAGATCTTTGGCTACATCCATGTATGCACATACACACACCACTTGCAAAATGTACCCTGTGTAAAAAGAAGTATTATGCAGTTTCAGGGAAGCGAAACTTACACAATAACAAGACATAGTTCTCAAAGAACAGAATCAAGAGAAGAATATTAAAAACAAATGTTGAATATAGTAAGATATAAATGTACTAAATAATTCTAATGCAGTAGGTAAATGTACATATCCGTATGTAGATATTGATAAACATCTGCATCTATGGAAATTACCCCTGTAGTAGTATCCCTGTAAGGCTTTCCTGAATTTAAATTGGTCATAACTTCATATACTATCTATTATTGATATGGTAATGATAACATAAGAATCACTAATCTTTCAGGCTTTGTCATGATCCTTCTGAAATTTGAATGTGACTAACTCTGTTTATAATTGTCTAAGGGTTGTTTTATAGAGAAGGGGTTAGTTTTGTCCACTTTTAATTTAGGAATGGCGAAGATCAAATTAATTTTGTTTAGTATTTATTCCATACATACAAATAACTTTCGCAAAAACATGGACAAATCTTGAACTTGAAATTTTAATTGAATAATAAAAAGAATCTGTTTTCCTCTTAATTGAGAATGACAATATACTTTAAAGAGCAAGCATATATTTTAGAAAATCACTGTGAACTTGACTAATGAATATATGGGTGCATAGGACTTTATTTGCATAATTATTCTCTGTGCAATGAGTTTTGCATTTCATTCATGCAATCTATTGTCTGATTGCCTCCCATGCACCATGAATTTAGCTTTATAGACCCCTAGTGTATAAAATACTGGTTCAAAAAAAAGAAGTTATTTCCCTGAGAATAAAAGATCAGTTAGAGCTGGAATTCAACCCAGACTACATAAACCTT